>JASVEL010012862.1:0-407500 GCA_032618575.1 Nicotiana noctiflora
TGGCTTGTCATCTCTACGCCTCTAACCCATTTTAGCCCTCCCTTATATTTTTTTTCCACCTCTAAACTCTCATTCCCCTCCACCACTATTTCCATCATTAATATCACTACCATAAAAAATATTGTATTTTGAATTTTAATTTTTTATATATGGATTAGACGCGCTAAGACGGCATGTCACATGGTATTCACCTTATCAAATATCAATGTCATGTAGGATTGGATATCCACCTTCAAAACAGCTAATAGAAAAGGTGTATATTTGAACTAATAGTATTACGACAGAAATATATTTGGACCCAGTATAACGAAGGGTATACTTAAACCTTTTATCATAGTTTGTAGATAAATAAATAAGTAAATCTTCTAAGAACTCTACAACGACCAACGAACTCTTCAACTACCAACCACTACTATATAAACGGGTACTTCCCTCCAATATAGCTCAAACTTTTATAACACTACTAAGGGAAGAGAAATGGCCCATTCTATAAACATGCTGATTTTATGCTTCACCTTCTTCCTCTTACTTAACCTTTCTAATAATTTTGCCTTTGCTTTCACTTCTCAGGATTACTCTGTTGCCCTTAAGAAATCAATTCTCTTTTTCGAGGGACAGAGGTCCGGAAAATTGCCTGCAAATCAACAACTTAAGTGGAGGGGTGATTCTGGCTTATCCGATGGTTCCGGTTACCATGTATATATTATAATTGGTCCATTAATTTCTACTACATTTTTAACGATAACTAACTGTTTTTGTTGGTTTTATATATATAGGTTGACCTAGTAGGAGGATATTATGATGCAGGGGATAATATTAAGTTTGGGCTGCCAATGGCATTTACAACAACTCTACTAGCATGGAGTGTAATTGAATTTGGAAATTCCATGCACAACCAACTTGATAATGCTAAAGAAGCGATTCGTTGGAGTAGTGATTATCTTCTTAAAGCAGCTACAGCGAGCCCCAACACCCTATACGTACAAGTAGGAGATCCAAACGCAGATCACAAGTGTTGGGAGAGGCCTGAGGATATGGACACACCACGCAATGTGTATAAAGTATCGCCACAAAATCCAGGTTCTGATGTTGCTGCTGAAACTGCTGCTGCTTTGGCTGCTGCCTCTATTGTGTTTAAAGATTCTGATCCTTCTTATTCCTCTAAATTATTGCATACTGCACAACAGGTAACTACCATTGTCCTGCACATTTTTGTCTTCTTTTGTGATTCATATGCATTTATATATATATATTCTAACAGATTTGACTTGCGTGTTACAGGTGTTTGATTTTGCGGACAGGTATAGAGGTTCATATAGTGATAGTCTCAGTTCAGTGGTCTGCCCATTTTACTGCTCTTACTCTGGATACCATGTAAGATGAAACGTTATTTGATAGTAGGTGATAAATATCGCGTGCTGAAAAATATTTTTTAAGTGCTACAACTAGTTTATATAAGTAGTTACATGTATGAATAAGCAGTAAATTTCCACTAATTTTATAATGTAACTCTTGTTGATGTTTGACCATAAGTACATTATGAAATATTCAGGACGAGCTTTTGTGGGGTGCATCATGGCTACATAGAGCTTCACAAGATGCTTCTTATCTTGCTTATATCCAATCAAATGGCCAAACTTTGGGTGCTACTGAAGATGATTATTCCTTCAGTTGGGATGATAAGAGACCTGGAACCAAAATTGTCCTCTCAAAGGTTCTTTTAATTATTTCCTTTTAACCTTACTCTAACTTTGAATGTTTTTTGCCATAAATTCTGTCCTCTCATCCTTCCACTGGTTTTCACAGGACTTTTTGGAAAAGAGTACTCAAGAATTCCAAGCATACAAAGTTCACTCAGATAACTATATCTGCTCTTTAATTCCAGGTTCACCTAGCTTTCAAGCTCAGTATACCCCAGGTCAGTAGTTACATTTTCCTTCATCTTTTGCCATGATTTTGTAAGATACCTACACGTAAACAAAGGCGAGTGGAGACTTTCTCCAATGGGCTCACCAAAACCAGTTTGTTTTACACGAATATAAAGGGTAGTCCGGTATACTAAGCTCCCGTTATGCGTGGGATCAAAGAAGAGTAGGACCACAAGGGTCTATTATACGATTGTCTTATTACTCGTGACCTTCTGGTCATATGGCAGCAACTTTAACAGCTACGCCAAGGCTCCCATTCAAATATAGATTTTATAAAGTTTTAATAAATGGTTGAACTTATAATTTCAAATGTAGAATGAAGTCCGTGCTTAAAACTTAAAACTTGAACCTATCAAGTTAAATCTTGGATTCGCTTATGCACTTAGAGAGCTAGGAATTATCAACATTACATAAGTTTCAGGTACTAACGTCTGAGAAAAATATTTGTAGGAGGGCTTCTATTTAAAGGAAGTGCAAGCAATCTCCAATATGTAACATCATCATCATTTCTCCTATTAACCTATGCCAAATACTTGAGAACAAATGGAGGAGCTGTCTCATGTGGAGCTTCAAGATATCCTGCAGAGAAGCTCGTTGAACTCGCAAAAAAACAAGTAGACTACATATTAGGAGATAATCCAGCAAGAATATCGTACATGGTTGGTTTCGGACAGAGGTATCCTTTACGTGTGCACCATAGAGGTTCATCTCTACCTTCAGTGCACACACATCCTGGTCACATTGGCTGCAACGACGGATTCCAGTCTTTGAACTCGGGCTCGCCTAATCCAAACGTTCTTGTTGGAGCCATTGTTGGTGGTCCAGACAGTAAAGATAACTTCGAAGACGACAGGAACAATTATGAGCAATCAGAGCCTGCTACATACATTAATGCACCACTAGTTGGAGCTCTAGCTTTCTTATCTGCAGAATCAATCTAAGTAGTATAGTGGATAACATATTTGGTTGATTGGAGTTCAGCCTTTGGTCTTGTAGCAGAGGAAGTGGATCAGGAAATCCATATGGTCCTATGGCCGCTTAAGATAATTGTGACAAGAAAGTTACACTAGATATGTATGTTCTTATTTTTACTTCTATGCATTCAGCATGTAAACAAGAGATTTCCAGAGGGATTCTTGATTTCTCTAGAGTCTTAAGACCCTTAAAATGCTTGAAATGAATTTTCGGATGACTGCTACATTGATATCTTATTAATAAGTTGGCTTTCAACTCTTTATGTGTCATATGTACTGATGAGTAGTGTGAATTGAGTAATGGTGGGAAATTAAATGGACTGGATTGGGCTTCAAAATTTGGCCCGGTTTATTTGGTTAAACTAGTTGACCCAGTTTAATAAATAACGTTGAAAGAACGTATCTTCTTATCAGATGTCTGTTCACAATGAACAGACACCATGAAAGGCACCATACCTTTTCACAAAGCCAACAATTGCCTATAAATTCAGGCATGGCTTCCATTCTAGACATTCAGAAATTCAGAAACCAACAAATTACTTTCCCTCTCTCTGCAAGTTCATTAATCCAAAAATATTCTTGAGCTTTCTTGTTCCTTGAAAATTGTAAGTTTGATTCACTCCGCTCTTTGAGTTCGTTGGTATCCTGCTTTTTGTATTGCCACTGTCGCAGGAAGGTTATTTCGTTTTATCCTTGGAGGATTTAATCCATTACCTTGGCAACTGTGAGGGGGTTAAAATTCCTTAAGGACACACAAGCAAATTGTGAACTCGGAATTATATATCTATTTCTTCTTCCTCTTATTTTTCCTTAGCAATGTTGATTTTGATAATACACGTTGCTTAACAACTTAAGGAATTTTACTGTTTATTATAATGTGTATTTGCTAGAAATTGAGAACAAATCAATAAACAAAAGTTTGGCTGATTGTTGCTTAACTTCTTAAGAGACGCAAATAGAATAACATCGATTGATAAAGAAACAAGTATTGCCGCTTAAATTTGTAATTTGTTTAAAAATAAAAGAAAAGAGTAACTACTTTGGTTTTAGTAGTTCTTGTTTCTGATTGGTTACAATTTTAAAATTGTTGAAGCAACGTTTGATGTTAAAAGCAATAGCAATTTAATTTAATTTTGCAGTATTAATTTCTACCGCAAGTTAAATTTTTTTTTTTCCGGCATTGTTTTGCATTAATTTGGAGACTAAAGCCTTGTTGCTTTCTACTCCAAAATTGTTTCTCTCCGGTTTAAAGTACATAAAAACTTTGCCGGAATAATAAACGTACGGGTTTGAAGTATATAAAAACTTCACCATTGTTACGTGTTGTATGTTTGGTTTGGTATTCAGTTTGAAGATATAAAAATTTCACTGATTTAATAAAGTTTTGTATTGTTTTTGACTTTACAGAAATATGACGAATGAAAACCAAACTAATGGAAATGTTGCGGGAACGGGTGCTACTATGACGAGTGTGGCTGCATCGTCAAGCCGTTCTACTCCGCCCCATGCTATGGCACCGGCAGAAAAACCCGGAAAGTTTTCCGGTATTGACTTCAAATGCTGGCAAATGAAGATGATCTTCTATCTTACTACGCTGAGTTTGCAACGTTTTATCAAGGAGGATCCTCCGGTCATGGCTGAGGATACTATGACAGGAGGATACTCCGGAAGATGAACGACTTGTTGTAACTGAAGCATGGAAACATTCTGATTTTCTGTGCAAAAATTACATTTCGAGTTGTTTGGAAGATGGTTTGTACAATGTCTATAGTGTCATGGAAACCTCAAAAGCGTTATGGAATGCGCTTGAGAAAAAATACAAGACCGAAGATGCATGACTTAAGAAGTTCGTGGATGCAAGGTCCCTGGATTTCAAGATGATTGACACTAGGTCGGTCATAACACAAGTCCAAGAACTACAAGTCATTGTACATGACCTCCTTGTTGAAGGTATGAACTAAATCAATAATTCTATTAATAAGATTTATCTTATTATTAACTCTGAATTTGTTATTGAAGGTATGGTCATTAATGAGGCCTTTCAAGTTGCTGCTTTCATTGAGAAGCTACCTCCGTTGTGGAAGGATTTTAAGAATTATCTTAAACACAAACGGAAGGAGATGACTCTAGAAGACTTGATTGTTCGTTTGAGGATAGAAGAGGACAACAAAAATGCTGAAAAGAAGTCACGTGGAAACTCGACAATTGTGGGGGCAAACATTGTTGAGGAGGCACCACAAAATAAGAAGAGGAAGAAAGCTTCTGGACCAAAGAATTACCCAAGCAAGAAGAAGTTCAAGGGTAATTGCCATAACTGTGGAAAAATTGGGCATAAGGCGGCAGATTGTAGTGCGCCAAAGAATGATAAGAAGAAAAAGAATCAAGCCAACATGGTTGAAGATGAAATGGAAGACTTGTGTGCCATGTTGTCTGAATGCAACTTGGTAGGAAATCCGAAAGAATGGTGGATAGATTCTGGAGCCACCCGCCATGTTTGTGCTAACAAGGAATTATTTTCTTCTTATGTCCCCGCAGGTCCCGACGAGACTATCTTTATGGGAAATTCATCTACGGCCAAAATTGAAGGAGTTGGAAAGATTGCATTGAAGATGACGTCTGGAAAAATAGTGACTCTAAACCAAGTCCTCCATGTTCCATAAATTCGCAAGAATCTTGTGTCTACCTCACTTCTTGTCAAGAATGGATTCAAATGTATTTTTGTTTCTAATAGTGTTGTAATTAGTAAGAACGATTTGTATGTTGGAAAATGTTACCTAAGTGAGGGCTTTTTCAAGCTAAATGTAATAGCAGTTCCAATCAATAAAGTGAATGCTTCTTCTTACTTTCTTGAGTCAAACACTTTATGGCATGCACGTTTAGGTCACGTAAACTTCAAAATATTGCGAAAGATGATAAATCTAGAAGTATTGCCAAAATTTGATTGCATTAATTCTAAATGTCAAATATGTGTGGAATCAAAGTATGCTAAGCATCCTTATAAGTCAGTTGAGAGGAATTCAAGTCCTTTAGACTTAATTCACACAGATATTTGCGACATGAAGTCAACACCATCTCGCAGCGGAAAAAAGTATTTCATTACTTTTATTGATGATAGCACGAGATACTGCTATGTTTATTTACTTAATAGTAAATATGAGGCAATTGATGCTTTCAAGCAATACAAGAGTGAAGTTTAAACGCAACTAAACAAAAAGATCAAAATGATAAGAAGTTATAGGGGTGGCGAATATGAATCTCCTTTTGAAGAAATATGTTTGAAAAATGGCATTATTCACCAAACAACTGGCCCTTACTCTCCACAATCTAATGGAATTGCGGAGAGGAAGAATCGAACGTTGAAGGAGATGATGAATGCATTGCTAATAAGTTCTGGCTTACCACAGAACTTGTGGGGGAAAGCTATACTTACAGCTAACCGGATAATCAACCCTGTACCTTATAGTAAAACACAATCCATTCCTTATGAAAAATGGAAAAGAAGGAAGCCTAGCTTGAAATACTTCAAAGTGTGGGGGTGTTTAGCTAAGGTACAAGTTCCTAAACCTAAAAGGGTTAAGATAGGTCCCAAAACGGTTGATTGTGTATTTATTGGATATGTAACCAATAGCAAGGCATATCGTTTTCCGGTTCATAAATCAGAAAATCCTGAGATTCACATTAATACGATAATAGAATCAGATAATGCTGAATTCTTTGAAACTATTTATCCGTATAAAAAGGAAAGTGAAGTGACCTGCCAAAAGTCAAAACGACCTCGGGAGGAAATAATAGATGGTATGCCTAATGAAGAAAATCCGAGAAGAAGTAAACGTCAAAGGACATCTACTTCATTCGGTCCGGATTTTTTGACTTTTCTGTTAGAAAATGAGCCTCGTACCTTCAAGGAAGCAATGTCTTCCTTAGAGGCACAATATTGGAAAGAAGCCGTCAATAATGAAATAGAATCCATATTGAGCAACCATACTTGGGAATTGGTAGATCTTCCTCCAGGTAACAAAACGTTGGGTTCTAAATGGATTTTCAAGAAGAAAATGAAATACGATGGTACTATTGACAAATACAAGGCAAGACTTGTCGTCAAAGGTTATAGACAACGAGAAGGTCTTGACTATTTTAACACATACTCATTGGTAACAAGAATTACATCCATTCGGATGTTAATCGCGTTAGCCGCCTTGTATGATCTTCAAATCCATCAAATGGATGTGAAAACATCCTTCTTAAATGGTGATTTAGAGGAAGAAATCTACACGAACCAACCCGAGGGGTTTGTGGTTCTGGGAAAAGAAAAGAAGGTGTGTCGACTTGTTAAGTCCCTTTATGGACTAAAACAAGCACCCAAGCAATGGCATGCGAAATTTGACAAAACAATGTTGTCAAATGGATTTAAGATTAATGAATGTGATAAATGTGTTTACATTAAAAACGCTCCAAATCATAAAGTCATTGTTAGCTTATATGTTGATGATATGCTAATAATGAGCAAAGACGTTACCGACATTCAAACTACTAAGCGCATGCTTGCTAGTAAGTTTGATATGAAAGACTTAGGAGTTGCCGATATAATTCTAGGAATTAAAATCCAAAGGACTCCTCAAGGTCTAGCTTTGTCTCAATCACATTACGTGAAAATGGTACTTGAAAAATTCAAACATTTGGAATTTAGAAGTGCAAGGACTCCAATTGACTTAAACCATCATCTTATGAAGAATAAAGGTGAAAGTACATCTCAATTGGAGTATGCTCGTGTGTTGGGTAGCTTATGTACATCATGAACTGTACACGACCCGATATAGCTTGTGCGATAAGTAAACTTAGTCGATTCACAAGTAATCCCAACAAACATCACTGGGTGGCAATGAAACGAGTTCTGGGATACTTGGAGTATACTCAAGACTACGCTTTGCACTACAATAAATATCATGCAGTTATCGAAGGATATAGTGATGCAAATTGGATAACCGGCTCAATAGAAACAAAGTCCACAAGTGGATATGTGTTTACTGTTGGTGGAGGAGCAGTATCTTGGAAGTCTTCTAAACAGACGTGTATTGCTCGCTCTACAATGGAATCAGAGTTTATAGCATTGGATAAAGCCGATGAAGAAGCTGAATGGCTTCAGAATTTTTAGAAGACATTCCGTTCTGGCCAAAACCTTTGGCTCCTATTTGCATACATTGCGATAGTGAGGCTGCAATAGGACGGGCAGGGAGCGTTATGTATAACTGAAAGTCTCGTCATATACGGCGAAGATATAATACTGTTAGACAACTACTTTCTAGTGGAATTATCACTATTGATTATGTAAGATCAAAGGATAATGTTGCGGATCCGCTTACAAAAGGCTTAACTAGAGAGGGAGTTGATAAATAATCTAAGGGAATGGGACTATGGCCGAGGACAAGTCAACATGGCGGTAACTCTACCTAGAATTTTGGATGTTCCGGGATCTAGGTTCAAGGAGCACAAACAAAGTTGTGATTGACCGGTTCAACATTGTCAAAATAAAATCTTTGGTCCATTCTCGTGATGAAGACAATGTTCAGTAACAAGGATAGAACTTTACACGTTCTTTAATGATTACCTAAGTTTGATGAGGTATCTATCAAATAGTGTCAATCTAAAGGATTACATATTTAGGAATCACCTATGTAAGTGTGAAGTGTAAGCCGCTTCAAGGAGAACTCTGTAAGGCCAATTCTCTACGCACTTATGAGACTAGGCGGTGTTCATGGCTGAAACGAACACAATAATGAGAACCAAAAGACGGTTAAGGGTCGATTGTGTGGCATATGGTTATCTAGGTATACACCAAAGTTCGACGGTTCAAAGATATCAAATCTACCGATTGACCGAGTATACCAAACATATGTTCACTATGGAAAGTTCAAAGGGAAACCTACTTATCCAGATACGATCGATCTTTTCTTGCGAATCACACAATTTCCATATATGTTTTATATAGCCATTCCCCATTCGTGTGGGGGATTGTTGGACTTTTAAGCCATTGGGCTTTAAAGATGAGTAGTGTGAATTGGGTAATGGTAGGAAACTAAATGGACTTGAATTGGCTTCAAAATTTAGCCCGGTTTATTTGGTTAAACTAGTTGACCTAGTTTTAATAAATAACGTTGAAAGAACGTATCTTCCTATCAGGTGTCTATTCACAATGAACAGACACCATGAAGAGGCACCATACCTTTTCACAAAGCCAACAATTGCCTATAAATTGAGGCATGGCTTCCATTCTAGACATTCAGAAATTCAGAAACCAATAAATTACTTTCCCTCTCTCTTCAAGTTCATTAATCCAAAAAAATTCTTGAGCTTTCTTGTTCCTTGAAAATCGTAAGTGTGAATCGCTCCGCTCTTTGAGTTCATTGGTATCCTACTTCTTGTATTGCCACTGTCGCAGGAAGGTTATTCCGTTTTATCCTGGGAGGATTTAATCCATTATCTTGGCAACTGTGAGGGGGTTAAAATTCCTTAAGGACACACAATCAAATTGTGAACTCGGAATTATATATTCTATTTCTTCTTCCTCTTGTTTTTTCTTAACAGTGTTGATTTTGATAATGCACGTTGCCTAAATATACAAGCATCATGACGGTATTCCTTGCTCAAATTAGGTTTTGTCCCTATAGGATGCCAAATACATAACTTCAAATTTGTTGGACCCATGAACAAAAGTTTGCACATATATCCTTGTTACACTCATTAAAAGTTTTCAATGTCCTTGTAGCAAAAAAAAAAAACAATCCGTTAAACTAAGCTTTCATTATGCACGGGGTTCGGGGATGGACCGGGCCACAAGGGTCTATTGTACGCAGTTTTACTCTGCATTTTTGCATGACGTTGTTTCCACGGCTCGAACCCGCAATATCCTATTTACCTGGTAGCAACTTTGCCGTTAAATTAGTTTAACTTGTAGCCACGTCTATTCAAATTTGTTTAAATGTAAAATCAGCACCAACAGTTTTCAACTAATGGAGTATCACATTTTAAACTCAATGGATAATGTTTGGTGATTTGAGGTATTTTAGTATGAACTCATAGTACGTTTGAAATGATTGATTCAAAAGTTAATATTTTAGTAAATTTTCACATGCATACTTATGCTTTGTGTAAAAGTATACTGGACTCACTTAGACCTAGACCTATCAAATGGGCCGTGTCAACTCACGAACCGGCCCAAATAACCTATCAAAATGGAGGGACATTTACATCTATACTCACTTTTTGGGTCACGTTTTATCTTATATCCGCTTTGCAAAAAAACAAAAAAAATTTACAAGCGTACCCACTTTTCACATAACTTCAGGCATACGAGCCTAAAGTAGCAAAGACAATCACGCAAAATTCAACATTCTAGTAGACGAGCCTGAAGTATCAAAAATTGCTGAATTGATCGAACTTAAAGATATGAACTGAGTGCCACTTGATGGGTAACAGAGAACAAAGAGTATATTATAGTATTTCTAATTCGTGAATTTATAATGATCGATGTGTTCTCCATGCTGGATCTTCTACTATTCTATGTTCTTCCCGAAAGTGTTCTAATTCCTATGTTGTGCGGAGTATCTATTTGCTGGGATAATGTCTTTCCTTTGCAGGGGCCTTATACAGTAAACCCCCTACGGGTAGTCGAAAATGTTAAACAAAAGTTTCCTCTCGCATCTCGGTCACTTTTACTTTTTCGTTACTTTGTAATCCCCAGGGTATAAGTATTGGCTGAAGTTTTTATTTGTAATTGTTGAACTTAAGTATTCTAGTAGCTGAAGTTTTGTTCACTATTTATTGAAATTCAGCATATTTTAGCTGAAGTTTTTCGCGTAACTTCAGGCATATGGGCCTGAAGTAGCAAAGGCAATCACGCAAATTTCAGCATTCTAGAAGACGGGCCTAAAGTTGCAAAAATTGCCGAACCAAGTGTTGGCTGAAGTTTTTGTTTGTAACTGCTGCACTTAAGCATTCTATTAGTTGAAGTTTGTTCTCTACTTACTAAACTTCAGCATTTAGTAGCTGAAACTTTGTTATGTTTGTGATGAACTTCAGGGCTGAAGTTTGTTTTGTATTTGTTGAACTTCGGTATTCTAGGAGCTGAAATTTTTATTTATATTTGCTGAACTTTAGCATTCTTAGAGATGAAGTTCCAAAACAACAATGACAAGTCGTCATTAAGATCTCGTTGCTATAATGAAATTATCAGAAAATTCAGCATTAAGAAGAACCACCTTTAATTCTTTTTTGGGAATGAAATTTCAAATGTACTTAACGCAAATTTCATGCCTTAGTGTTAAATAATTGCATTTCATATTCAATCTATAATACTTACATAGAGTCTCATGCGTTTAAGAAAGAAAAGAAGAAGAAGAAGAAGAAGAAGAAGAAGAAGAAGAAGAAGAAGAAGAAGAAGAAGAAGAAGAAGAAAAGGAAAAGAAAAGAGTACGAAAGTAGCCACTATCACACCTCTTTTTTACGCGCCTATCCCGAGGGATAAATACGCAAGGGAGTTTTTCCATTTAAAGTGACAATATTCGAAACAAAATTATTTTGTTATTTCAGAGTCGCCACTTGGAATAAATTATAGTGTCCCAAGTCACCGATTTACTTAAATCCCAAATTGAGGAAATTTTGACTTTTCAAATGAAGTCTTCGAAACAGAAATTCTAAGTAAGGAATTTTGTTGACCCGAGGGAAGGTGTTAGGCACCCCTGAATCCCATGGTTCTAGCACGATCGTTTAAGCTGATATAAATAGCTTAAAATTTGATTTTAATACATGTTTCGACTTATGTGCTTTTATTAATTTAAGCCGCTTATTATTATTATTATTATTATTATTATTATTATTATTATTATTATTATTATTATTATTAATAGGAATTACGATGTCGTGTATCTCGAACCACGTCACATCAATATACCCATGGCTATTGATATATTTTGACTTCGCCGAGATTTGAATTTGGGTCACATAAATGTGCACCCGATTTTAAAGGAGTAAATTATTAAAATCGGTCCTAAAGATACTAGCACGTTATTATTTTGGAAAGTCCATGAAATTCGCTAAATGGCCCGTCTCGAAATCTAAATATTTTATATGTACAAGTGAGGGCCCCGCATTTTGTATTTTATTTGGCGAGACTCGTCTTATTTATTTTAAAAGGACGACCTTAAAGCGACTACGTTTTCTATTTCGTTACGTCTTTCAAAAATGAAAAGAAGAAATAATATGCTATATTATTTTCATGCTAAAGTAACTATAATTAAGTTATGAACATGACTTGTTAAAATGAACGAAATAGGCCTCCATTTAACATTTATAAACCCAACCCCAGCGTAAATGATGCAAAATTGGGCATGGGCCATCTTACTCTGATTTAAGCCCAACTACATGGTACTACCCAAATTCTAAATTTACGGTATGGCAGAAATGAGATCGATGCTAAAGAAACCTATTTTTTATGAGGCTAAATGAACAAATGGTTAACTAAAGAGCATGAACTTCTGATTATTTAATTTTTTAAAAACTTGATATGCATTTTAAATAGGCTATAATGAATAAACTACTGATGGCAGTATATGGATACTACATTATTGGTTTTTTTAGCATACATGAGAATAAATCTGCAAACTTAAACTACTATCGACCAGTATTTATTTATACATTAAAGATTACGCACACGATTCTACGAGCTAATAACTAACATATGTACAACTCAGAATATGAAAATACGACTAAGTGACTTCAAGCTTTAAGGCTTCATTTTATTTATGCTTTGAACTTCAGCTACATTGTGCACCAGTATAACAAATGTGTACCTGGTAGTTGGGAAAAGCAAAGAAAGCGGTCAAGATTAGCATTTCAATAGCACGAATGCATCATAGCAATACAGCAACTGTGCAACAGCAGATACCAATAGCAACAAGACACAACCCAGTGATTTGAATTGAAACAACTTTGGACCTAAAATTCCAATGACCCAGTTATACACTCAAACAAAATGATTCTTAAGCTTTCAAAGAAGTTCTCTTTAGTTCTCAAAGAAACAGTATTAATTGAATTAACTGACTATTTAGACTTTCTCTAAGAACAAATATTTTTAGAGTTTTGAAAGTACTCCTCAAAAAATTCTGTCCTTTTATTTTGCAGAATGCTTATTTTTATCCTACTCCCCTCTTTCAATCAGCTCTCTTTCTTTCGGATTATTAGGTCCTAATGAGTAGTCAAAGCCCTTTTTTTAAAGAAAAAGTGGTCTTTCACTGTTATTTATCTACTAACTATTCAATCCCCCTAAAAATTATTTCCACTTTTGACTAACCCACTAGTATTTTACTTATTACCTAGTGAGGGCCCTCTTACTTTAATCAATAATAGACCTTAATTGATTATTCAGGTAACATAGCTCCCCAAAATATCCTCTTGAACTAATGCAATTAAAACTTACAATTGTTATCCTACCTTAAACACATTAACTTGTGCCATATTAGCTATAACCAAGAAAGCCTAAGTAGGACAATTGCAAATTCAAACTAGAAGCTCAAATTAATTCCTAATTATTAGAACAAAACCATGATTCAGTGGGACATTGAATTATTGAGGATTAACTCCTACGGATATGGGGATTAAGCCAACTATATTTGGAACAAACAATCATAGTTAACTGAAATCAAACAACACAAAACTGATATAACGAACACAGATTGAATTCATATAGTCATACCAAAGAAGAAAAAAGATCTGCTGAAGCAAAACAAAGAGAAAATTCCAAATAAGACCTCAAACGAATCCGAAAAACTAACCATGAGGCAACGTTATACCTAAAACATGATGAACCATAAACGAACCTCGACATGGAAGCTTCGAAACTCAACCACATACGGATACGAAGCACCATTTTTATCTTTACTCATGTCTTTAAACTTGGACAGCAAAATCGAACACTGTTTCAAGGCTCACAAACCAACAAAAATCGCGGATCAAATTCTTGCAGGCTACAACAACCTCGAACGGAACCTCGATTTAAGAAGGACACTGCTACCACAATAATGGAAACCTTGGAGCAACAATCAAAATGGCACATACGAAGAAATCTCCAAGGAAAATAGATCCTCGACAGTGTGTGCGTATGAGAGAGAGAGTATCACTGATTTTCATGGAGTTTAACTGGATTTCATGGTATTTCCGGTGGCTGGTAGTTTGACGTCCGTTGTTATGTTTGCTGGAGGGTTGCTCGCGGTTGTTTGGGATGGTGAGGAGCTGAGTGTTGTTGCTGGTTTGACGGAGTAGCGGTTGAAACCGATGGTCGAAGAAGAAGAAGAAAATGGGCGGTCCAGTGGGAGGTCGACGACTAGAGTATGGGCAGTGGTCTGGTTGACCATTTGGGTATCGATGGAGGAGGTGGTTCTTGCCTGCTTCGTGAAGGAGGAGAGGAAGATGAGATGGGGTCGTTTGGTCATGAGGGAGGCAGCAGCTTTACCTTTTGTTTAATTGAGAAATCAATCTCCATCAAGAAAATGAGACTCTTCTGTCCACATGAAGAAGATGAAAGGTCCTAAGGCACTTGTGTGTGTAACGGCTGATGAGTTAGGGTGTGTCTGGGGTTTCGGTTATTTGGGCGGTGGGTCAGGTCGAGTTGTGGGTTGGAGCGTGGGTATGGGGGTCTGTTTGGACCAGAGATGTTATGGGCTTGCTTGGGTTAACTGGGATGGCCCAATCCGATTTCCTTTTCTTATTTTTAAGTATTTTTTGTTCTTTTTAATTCCTAATTATTAAAACCAAATTCTAAATGACATTATAAAATCAAATTAACTTATAGAAACTAATTAACTTATATTGACAAATAACACACACAGTTAGATATTAATTAAAAATAAATCACACAACTAAACCTTTAAATGCTAAATGTAAAGTGTATTATTTTCGTGATTTTCTCATTTTTGTAAAATAAATTACTTAATTACTGATAATAAATTCTAAATATAAATATAACATATTTTTTGTATTTTATATTAGTTTAACAAATAAACACGCACAGAGAAATTCAAACAATACAAAAAATAACAAACAAATCCACGAAAAATCACAAACAACACAGAAATATTTTATTTTGGATTTTTTGGGAGTAATTCTCATATAGGGCAAAAATCACGTGCTCACAGCTGCCCCTCTTTGGCCGGAAACACAAAGAGTTTTCGCGCAAAGATAAATAAGCGGATATGAGCGATTTTTGCCTGTTCGAGTACTCCTCATGAAGCGTTTTGAGAGATATTGACCGAGCCTTTGCTTCGGGAGGCCTCCTACATATCCTGGGCTAAACAGGAATCCGGTCAATGTAGTTCAGGAAGATTGGATAGCTGGGATTGCTGTGGAGCTGTGACCTTGCTGTTACTGTTGCTGCTATTATTGTTACCGCTTACTGACCTCCTTATTACACCAAAAAGGAAAATTGAAGCTAAGCTAAGTATGTCTATCAGCTATGAATTACAAGATTTCTACCTATAATCCTTTTGAGACTTGATCTTGAGTCTTAGCTGATTTTGCCGAGGACATCAATCTGAATCTTCATGCCCGCAAGTTGTAAGTATTTATTACTTTCTGTAGCATTTTAGCAGAACGGGATTTCTAAGGGCTTGCGACTCCCATCAAATTTTGAACAGTTTATCCTTTCATTTTCCCCGACGTTCAAACCCATTTCTTTACTTCTTTTCTTCTCTTCTATCATTATGGAGGGAAACTTGTTCCATCGGTCCTCTTGTGTCTTGTGTTATTGGGATCAACATGCTTTAAGACGTCCAAAACGAACAAATGAACGAATTTTTTTGCCCCAGTTTGCACTGGGAAAATTTTGTGAGTTAGTTACCACATACATTCAGGCGGTCACATCAAGATTGTGTATCCTTGTGAATGGATCAAGGCGGTGTTGGGACATGGTCGGGTCATGCCGGGAGGGTCATTAGGTTATGCCGTGACTTGGAAAGAAAACGGTTCCTTGGGTTATGATAGAGAGATCCCCGGGTTATGCCGTGATTCAACGGGTTATGTCGTTTGGGGTCATCGGGTTATGCTGAGACTTGGAAAGAAAAAGGCTCCTTGGGTTATGCTAGGGAGATCCGGGGGTTATGCCAGGATTAAACGGGTTATGCCGTTGGGGTCATCGGATTATGCCGAGACTTGGAAAGAAAAAGGCTCCTTGGGTTATGCTAGGGAGATCCGCCGGTTATGCCAGGATTCAACGGGTTATGTTGAGACTTGAAAAGAAAAAGGCTCCTTGGGTTATTCCAGGGATATCCGCGGGTTAAGTCGGGATTCAACAGGTTATGCCGTTGGGGTCATCGGATTATGCCGAGACTTGGAAAGAAAAAGGCTCTTTGGGTTATGCTAGGGAGATCCGCGGGTTACGCTGGGATTCGACGGGTTATGCTGTTGTGGTCATCAGGTTATGCTAAGACTTGGAAAGAAAAAGGATTCTTGGGTTATGCTAGGGAGATCTGCGGGTTATGCCGGGATTCAATGAGTTATGCCGTTAGGGTCATCGGGTTACACCGAGACTTGGAAAGAAAAAGGCTCATTGGGTTATGCTAGAGAGATCCGTGGGTTATGCCGGGATTTGATGAGTCATGCCGTCGGGGTCATCGGGTTACACCGAGACTTGGAAAGAAAAGGCTCCTTGGGTTATGCCAGGTAAATTCATAGTTTATGCCGGGATTCAACGGGTTATAACTTTGGGGTCATCGGGTTATGCCGAGACTTGGAAAGAAAAAGGGCTCCTTGGGTTATGCCAGGGAGATCCACGGGTTATGCCGAGATTCAACGGGTTATGCATTAGGGTCATCGGGTTACACCAAGAAAATGGAAAGAAAAAGGCTCCTTGGGTTATGCCAGGAAGATCCGCGGGTTATGCCGAGATTCGACGGGTTATGCCGTCGGGGTCATCGGGTTATGCCGAGACTTGGAAAGAAAAAGGCTTCTTGGGTTATGCTAGGGAGATCCGCGGGTTATGTCGGGATTCAATGGGTTATGCCGTTAGGGTCATCGGGTTACGCCGAGACTTGGAAATAAAAAGGCTCCTTAGGTTATGCTAGGGAGATCCGCGGGTTATGCCGGGATTCGACGGGTCATGCCGTCGGGGTCATCGGTTTATGCCGTGACTTGGAAAGAATAGGCTCATTAGGTTATGCCAGGGAGATCCACGGGTTATGCCGAGATTCAATGGGTTATGGCGGGATTCAACGCGTTATGCTGTTAAGGTCATCGGGTTATGCCGAGACTTGGAAAGATAAAGGCTCCTTGGGTTATGCTAGGGAGATCCACGGCGTATGACAGGATGGTCATTCCTGTCATCGGGTTATGCTGAGACATGGAAAAAAGGGCTCCTTGGGTTATGCCAGGGAGATCTATGGGTTATGTCGGGATGGTCATCAGATTATGTCGAGACTTGGAAAGAAAAGGCTCCTTAGGTTATGCTAGGGATCATCCACGGGTTATGCCGGGATGGACATCGGGTTATGCTGAGACTTCAACGGGTTATGCCGTTAAGGATCCATGGGTTATGTCGGGATGTTCATCAGGTTATGCCGAGACGTGGAAAGAAAAGGTTTCTTGGGTTATGCCAGGAATCATTAGGTTATGCCGAAAGGTTCAACGGGTTATGCCGTTAAGGGTCCACGGGTTATGCCAGGAGGTTCAACGGGTTATGCCGTTAGGGTCATCGGGTTATGCCGAGACTTGGAAAGAAAAGGCTCATTGGGTAATGCCAGAGAGATCTACGGGTTATAACGGGATGGTCATCGGGTTATGCCGAGACTTGGAAAAATATCTCCTTAGGTTATGCCAGGGATATCCACGGGTTATGCCGGATGGTTATCAGGTTATGCCTAGACTTGGAAAGAAAAGGCTCCTTGGGTTATGCCAGGGAGATCCACGGGTTATGCCGGGATGGTCATCGGGTTATGCCGAGATTTGGAAAGAAAAAGCTCCTTGGGTTATGCCAGGGAGATCCTCAGTATTTTTTTTTGGCAGGAATTTGGAAAGAACTAGCTCCTTGGGTTATGCAAGGGAGATCCTCGGTTTTTTTGCCAGGATTTAGAAAGAAAAAGCTCCTTGGGTTATGCCAAGGATATTCTTATTTTTTTATGTTTTTTTGGTCTTTTCACTTTCTTTTATTTCCTTTTGTTCTTCTTTTTTTTTTTTCATTATTATTATGATGGAACAAATGAGGGGTTGGAGACCCTATGTCTAAAAAGCGCAGCTTAGGTATTGGAGCGCTAATGTTGGCAAAATGTAAAACGCTTTGGAGTCCTAATGTTGGCCAAGGCAAAAACGCTCAACTCAAGGATTGGAGCCCTATTGTGGGCCAGGAAAAATTGGTCAACTCAGGGATTGGAGCCCTAATGTTGGCTAAGGAAAACTACTCAACTCGGGGATTGGAGTCCTATTATTGGCTAAAGAAAAAATGCTCAACTCAGGGATTGGAGCCCTACTGTTGGCTAAAGGAAACTAGGGGATGGAGACCCTATGTCTAAAAAGACACAACTCAGGTATTGGAGCTCTAATATTGACAAAAGATAAAAAAGATAAAAACTCAACTTAGGGATTGGAGCCCTAATGTTGGCAAAGGTGACTAGAGAATGAAGGGCCTATGTCAAAAAAATAACAACTGAGGGGTTGGATCCCTAATGTTGGCAAACAAAAGTAAAAGATTGATATCGGGGATTCTAAACTAACTTTTGTCTTTATTTTTCTCTTTTTTTTTTTGTTTTCT
Organism: Nicotiana noctiflora; assembly: GCA_032618575.1. Lineage (NCBI taxonomy): Eukaryota > Viridiplantae > Streptophyta > Magnoliopsida > Solanales > Solanaceae > Nicotiana > Nicotiana noctiflora. The sequence continues at coordinate 18,690 of JASVEL010012862.1, forward strand.
TCATAAAATATTTTATTTATTTAATAAAATACAGGAAAGAACTTGGAGAAAACTTCCCTTTTTGGATTGATTCTTTGATGCAAAGTTATTTCAGCACTTGCGTGTTTCTTTTTCTCTTTGGTTGCACCTGCTTCTTGCTCGGTTGCTTGGATTGCACCTGTTTCAATTTTTCAAACAAAGAAAAATTTTTAGTTTGAAACGGTGGTTCGTTTTGTGACCTTGACTGTTTGATCACTAGATCTTTGCCCATCTTTGTTGATAAAAATCTCAACTGCATCTGCTTGTTCCCTGAGGACCGATTTCATTTCAGGCCTTGGACAACTTCTGGCTTTTCCAGACTTTGCCATGACGGTTGGTCACGTGGGACTTCAGCTTTCAACTTCATTTCGCCTTCATAGGCCTTTCTTTCTGATTCTTTTTTTTTTCTTTTCTTCGGAATATTGGCGAACTTTTGGCTCCTCAAGCTTTGCTGCAAAGGCTAGTCGCATGGGACTTAACATTTTCCAACTTTATTTTGCCTTCGTAGGCTTCTCTTTTCTGGCTTCTTTCTTCTAACTTCAATTTCAGAGCATTTGAGGCACTTTTACTTTTCAAATCTTTGCTAGGACAGTTAGCCACGTGGGACCCAACCTTTTTAACTTCATTTAGCCTTTATAGGCACTTCAACTTTATTTTTCCTTCCAAGAGTTTTCAATTTCAAAACATCGACTACCATGGCCGGTCGAGGTCCACTTGATGCCCTGACAAGGCTGGGTGCCTCTTGCATATAAGCTCGTATCAAACGAAAGCCTTGTAAATCAATCTTGCTATCCCTTCTTTGTCTCAGTTCCAGAATAGAGTTAGACCGAAAGGGGTTCTAAGAAAAATAAATAATAGACTGTACGATGAATTTAAACGAGAGGTATCCCTTTCGGGGAGAGGAAAGAAAGACTTATCTAGAGTACATACGGACTTCAATGAACATGACATGCCTTTTGGACTTGATGCCTGATCTGTGTAAAATGTCCGACTTTTAGAAATTCATCACAACTTTCGCTTCAAAATTCAAGAAACCTTGCTGGGACTTTGTCGGCGCCGATGGCTCTGAGGATCCTCTTTTCAATCAGGGGCGCCATTTGTGAGTTTTCACTAATTGACCTCTCTCATTTCACTTCTCACCATCGCCTTACAGTGCCTCTATGGGTTTTCACTAACAAGACTCTCTCATTTTGATTTTCTCTGCTTACCATCGCCTTACGGTGCCCCTGTGAGTTTTCACCGATAAGACTCTCTCATTTTATTTTCTTCTTTTTTTCATTTTTGATTGTATCGGACCCAAGTAGTTGTATTCTCTGATCCTTAAACATTCTCACTGATTGATCAGAAGGACTTAAATAGGGTTTGGGTAAAAGAATTTGGATTGAATTACAACTTTGGAACCTTTTGGGCGGAATCATTGCCGAAACACTATAACTTTTTCCCCAGTTTCACTTTGGAGGGGAAAGTAGATTTTTATTTTGGTATGACTGAACCCCAGAGAGAGTTTGCCTACGCATCCTCTCGGAATCAAGTCGAACGTGGTTCAGGCAAACTTTGTTTGTGAGTTTTCTTTTATTTTTGTATTTTGTTTTGCTTTATCTTTTTGTTTCCTTTTCCTTTTCCTCTCTTTTTTATTTCATGTTTTTTGTCTTTTCTTCCTTCTCTTTCTCTTTTTTTATTTTCTTTTTCTTTTTCTTCTATTTCATTTTTCAATTCTTTCTTCTTCTTTTTTAATGACACTTTCAAATTTCAAAGAGGGTAGTCAAAGAATGATAAATCGACTCAAAGGGTTTGCATAGGGTCGATAGTGTTTGGGTACCGAGAAAGAAAGCCTTCGTCATCCCAACTAGAGAATATTAGAACTATATGAAGGATCGAATATAGTACCTTTTCACTGCATTTGTCTTGACAGCTGTTTTGGGGACATTTCCTTCGATGTGTCCCAAGTACAATGCACTTTTTTGGTAGTACTCTTGTTGCAATGTATGAACCTTTCCAATGTTGAAACCAATTTTCATTCAGTTGTTCAAACTCTTTGTTTTATTTCTTCAAACTTATCTACCTTTCATTTTGACTCATGATTCATTATTTCGAAGTTCGACAGCGTTTTAGGATCTGGGCATGAAGTCCGCAAGTATGTCATGTTATTGAAATCTACATTTAATAGAACTGAAAAGAGAATAAGAAATGACAAGATTAGGAAAAGAGACATTCCTGGACAAAGAAATGTTAATTTTATTTGATTTTTTTCTTCTTTTATTTTTCGATTTTTTTTTCAATTTTGAATAAAAAGGGTTTACGTCGGAAAATAAGGCAATAAAGTAAAACATCCGGATCACACCCTAATATAACCCGGATGCAGAAAGGATAGCAAGACTAGCTACCAAGACTCCCATTTGAAAGGGAACTTTTAGGCTTGGCAACTGTTTCGGCGTTTCTTCTTTCTCGACAATGGGTGCAATAGCCTTCAGTGCCGGATCAAATTTCTCAACTTCACAGACCATTCCGACTATCGGCCCGATGTTGTGGGTAGACAACAGATTGTTCATCATATCAGGAGCTTCTTTCTCCTGGAAAACAATTCTTTCAGCTTCAATTAGATTTTCAACCGCCCATTTTGAGGGTCCAACAGTCCTCTGTATTGTGTCCCACTGCTCCAGAGTGGTATTCACATATAATATCAACTCGGTGCGAGGGTGCAAGGGGTTCGGCCGACTCGGGGCCACTGGCTGCAATAGATCTCGCCTGACTAACTTTTGGAACAAGCTTGAGTATGATTCACTAACATGGGCGAGCTGATTCCTTTTGAAAGGCTCTCTCAAGTGAGGATTGTACCGATGAATATTTGAAAAGGGACTATATAGAGCTTGGTAAGGATGAGAATTTCTAGGAGGTGGAGTTCGGCTTTGTGTATAATGTTGTGTCCACGTGCAAAGTTGCGCATTCGTGACCGCCTATCAACAAAATCAACCAGCTGAAAAGAACCTGACTAACTTGCTCACACAACAACCTTGTTAGTTTTGGGACATTTAACATATAGGAAATCGCATGTTGGGAGTCAATGCACCTAACAGTTAAACGCTTCTACCATGTATTTGCACGATTGCATGTTTCATCCCGGCCTTAACTAACCATTTTCAACTTTGTACGTCTTTTCTTCATTTCTTCTTCTTTTAAATCACTCTTGAATTTTGTTCTCTTTTTTTTCTTTTTTATTTTTATTTTTATTTTTTGGCACTCTCCTTTCTTTTTTTTCTTTTTTTTATGGAAATAATTGAATCCGATGGGGATTATCTACGTATCATGACCCCGCATGAATCAGATCTTGCGTAGAGTAGGAAGATTGAAAATGGTTTAAATAAACTATTTTTTTTTGTTTTTATTATTTATAAAACTCAGGCCATTAAAGTTTGAAGGGAAAAGGAAAACTTTTTTTTATTATTTTTTCTTTTCTTTTTAAATTTTCTAAAAAATGCTTTAAAAGAAGAAAGGGAATTTTTCTTTGAATTTTTTATTTTGATTTTTCTTTTATTTTTGAAAGAAAGACTTCTTAAAATTCCTTTTCTTTCGATTGGAGTTTTGGGAATTTTAGAAGTAAAAAAACTTATTTTGTTTGAATTTTTATTTATTTATCTTTTTCTAAATAATAAAGAAATAATATTTTTTTTGGATTTTGGATAATCCCTCTTAATTTTCGAGAGAGGGATTTTTTAAGAAAAATGTTTTGAATTTTGAGCTTTTATTTATTTACAAAAGTACTTTTAAAGAAAAGCAAAAAAAAAATTCAAATTTTTTTTAATTGACATTTACAAAAGAAAGATACCTAAGGAGTTTTTTTTTTTTTTGGTTTTTGATTTTTTTTTTTGAAAAATACTTCAAAATGAAGGAAACTCGTATTTTGGATTTTGATGTTTATTAATTTTATTTCTTATGAAGGAATTCAGAAAGAAGGAAATTATTTTTGAGTTTAAAAACCTTTTTTTTTAAAGAGAGATTTTCAAAGAAGGAATTAAAGGAAAATATTTTTGGATTTTTGAAAATAGGGGTTGGAACCGATGAGGTTTGCCTACTTATCTCACATCCGGTAAGAATCAAACCTGCGTCGTTCGATAAAATAGCTGTATTATTCTTTTAAAAAGAAACCGAACCATTTTTTTCATTTTTCTTTTCAAAAGTTACTAGAGTTTCGGCATTATTTGGTACTTCCAAAACATGTGATTAAATCCCTTAACCCGATACACTGGTGTTTTCTTTTCTTCAAACCCATTTTTCTTTTTTCTTTTTTTTCTTTTTTTTAAATAAGTCGGTCAACATGTAGGTCCGAAATAAATAAATGCACAAACAGGATGCATCATGGTAGTATTTTGTTTTAGGTATACCTGTCTTAGACAGACCCAACCCCTGTGTTGAGTCTCCTAAGTCAAAATGTACATGATGCAAACAAGCATTCAGTGTCACAAACCCAGTCTTAAGTGAATTACTGCTTCTCCTAACTGTTTTTCTCTTTTGAACTTGTTTATATCTAGATGCTGATTCACAAATCTGATTATCTATGTGAATATGTTTTATGTTACTGCTATGTGCATTATTGTTATCGATTCATGCTATGGTTATTTAGCTTGTTTTTATGAGTTTTATCTACTTAACTAGATAATCTATCTACTACTTACTACTATACTACTACTACTACTATACTACTACTATTATATTAGTTATTACAATTTTTCAGGTCTGTTTCTTCTACTACTATCTACTATAACATAAATAAACTACAGATTGCAGCTATTAAGATAATAATACATAACAATAACACAAAAAATAAGCCGAGTCTTCACTTTATTTCAGTCAAACTTACCATTACAGCTTCTAATAGACAGAAGAGTACCTGAATCAGCAAAAGAAGATCAATGAGTCTAAGGGATTAAGCAGAAAAGCACAGCAAGGACTCAGACAGCAATGCAACAGTGAAGATTAATCCCAAATAAGCAAGACAACCAACAGCAACAGAGCCAGAACTTCGAGCAAGAAAACCACAGCAAAGCAAGTAGAAATCCAGGCAAAAACTCGAGCAAAGAACCCCAAAAATCAGAAGGATATCCCTAAGTTCTTATTCGAAAATACAGAAGAAGCCTATTGCTATCTTAGTACTCACTTTTCTCTGAACTTTTTCTTCAAAAGCCAGCCCCTATTTCACTCTTTTTGGGAGTATTTATAGGAAGGGAGGGGCTGATGACTTGGGGAGAAAGTATGGGATTAAATCTCACTTCTCCCCCTCTTAAAATTGCTAAACTTACACTTAGACCCCTATTTCAGTTATGAAGAACCCTTCTAGCATGTGCTGGAAGGTTCTAAAGATTCCCTTTATGGGCCTTTTACCAATGTAACCTTAGGGGTATTTTTACAGATTTCCCATTTTAGGGAGACCATTATACTCTTTAATATCTACAAAATTACAGAAATCAGGGGTACAAATGACTCCCATAACCCTATATGCTCTATGAAATTCACTATTTTACCAATTCAAGTTCCCTATATGCCCTTAAAGGCATAGCTGAATTACCCGACCTACCTAGGTCAGATTTTTTCAGAATTTTTACTCTTATTTAACTGAGGGCCAGTCTTTGTATTCGTATTTAAGGACTGGCCACTTTTGACTTAAGAACTTATTTCAATTTTAACCATTTTGTTTCATTTTCAGCTAGTTAAGACCTTCTTATTTCACTTTTAAACTAATTGCAGGACTAGCCCGCCTTATTATTATGATTAAACTATTTAAAACTTAGCCAGTCTCAAGTTGAGACTTAGCTTGGGCAATTGAAGCCCAATTACTGAACACAGGCTGGGCCGAAACCTTTTGCAGGCTTGGCCACCTGTGGTTCAGGGGTCAAAAATGAGCCTGGGCAAGTCAGCATTTGCAGACTTAGCCAATTTTGCCTAATTGATCTATTTAATCTCTTTTAAAGCTAATTGCAGGACTAGCCTGCTTTATTAAACTATTTAATTAATGGCCAGTCTCAAGTTGAGACTTAGCTTGGGCAATTGAAGCCCAATTACTGAACCTAGACTGGGCTAAGGTCTTTGCAGACCTAGCCACCTAAGGTTCAGGGCTCAAACAGAGCCTGGCAAGTCTGCATTTGCAGACTTTGCCAATTTTTGGGAATTCCAACCTTTTAAACTGAATACAGGCTGGGCCAAGGTCTTTGCGGACCTAGCCACCTGTGATTCAGGGCTCAAATTGAGCCTTGGTAAGTCTGAGCTTGCAGACTTGCACCACTTTTGCACAACCAGCCCCTTTAAGGTGGGCGAGTGTGCTAGACCTTGTAGAGTTGGTCAATTTGCAAAATTGACCACTCTTTGGTCCCCCATTTATCTTATAACCTATTGTTATTTGATTTTCAGTTTTAACCTAATTCAAATCTAGCCATTTTCAGGGAACTTAGCACTAGCAGCTATAACCAATCCCCTAAGGTTCAAACAGTTAATCAGACATTCACAAGAAATAAAAACTAGCAAAACATAATCATTCTCAACATGCATTGCATACTGGCACACATATGATCAAATAAACATGCATTAATCAACTCAAACTCAGAGGAAACAATTGATATGGTTGAATTTTAGTCAATTAGCTCATATCATCAGACTTCATGTGATACAGTATGAATTCATGTCAATTCAGACCTAATTACTACCAATTCAAGTCATATGACAGTTTGAAGAACTTCAAAAACCACCAAGGTTCATGAAATAGGCACACAGAAGCATAGGCTACCACAAATAGTGAGTAAAAGGTGAAACATGGATCATTTTAAACACAAGGACCACGGAATAGCATAGACATGCTAACTAGGATCTATTTTCGAGTACTAATCCTAACCTTATGTATACATGTGATGTATTAAGATGAAGATAAATAATAGAAGAAACATGAGGAAACAGTGAAGAAGAATACTACATCTATCATGTGAAGTAACAGAGAAGAAGCAGAATCACTAACTCAGATCTCAGGAGATCAAAACCCCAATTTTAAGCATGCTATTTAGCAGGTAAGGAAAGCAGAAGAGATACTATAAACTACCACAAGAAACCTTAATATAGGAGATGAACGGGGATGGTGAATCAAACAGTTAAACCTGGCACTAAGATTAAACATGCTAAGAGACAGAAAAGGACAGTCTAGAGATTACGAAACTCAACGAAAACAACTTAATATAAAGGTAAAAAGAATAAGAGTCAAACTAGTATTAGAACTTAGACATGCAGAACAATAGAAGAGAAGATAGTCAAGAACCACAGAAGATGAAGAAGAAAAGAGTGAATCAAGATGGATCTTTTAACTCAGAGAAACAGATCATGATTTGAAACAGACAAACAGGAGAACAAATATGGCTAAACATTTAAAGAATCACAAGAGAAGAACAAGTCATGCATTTCACCAGATCAGAAATCATAAGTCAAAAGACGAAGAAAAGATAGATTCTTGAATTTAGAAGAAAAAGGTCATAATAGACAGAACATAAGGACCAAGTCAAAACAAGAAAAAACAAGTCGAACAAAACCCTAATACTAACGAATGAAGCACAAGATATCAAGAACCTAAAGAATAGAAAAACATATAGAAGCAAACAGATGAAAGGTGAACAAACAGACAGAGAGAGAAAAAATAAAACATAAAAGACGGGGGTACTTAGCTTGCAGGGCCGGTCCCCTGAGCTTTCCCTCTCACTCTTTTTCTTTCTTTTCCGGTCTCTTTCAGACCTTTCTTTATTCTCTTTTTTATTCCAGTTTTCTTCAGCCCCTTTTTTTTATTCTTTTGTTTTCATTCTATTTTCTGTTGTAGACTTCAAGGTGAAGTCTTTGGGGTTTTTGGTTATAGCGGGGTGTTTGGGAGGGTAGAAAGACTGGATCTTGATTGAGGTTGAGTTTCAAGTCGCCGGAGTTAGGTTTCCGGCGACACCTTTTGGGATATTCGAGAAGATGAGGGATGATTCGAGGGAAAACCAGGGTGCGGGGAGTTAGATCAGGCTGAGGTGGTTCTGTGGTGTTGATTTGGGGTGGGTTCTCGTAGGTTGAGGTCACCGGATATGAATTCTGATGACCGGAGTCTCAACAACAGGGAAGGTTTCATCGGTTTTCTCAGAGTTTTGGGTGGTGTTTGAGATGAAAAAGATGATAAGAGAAGAGGAGGGGTGAAGAAGTGGCCGGAGACCACCGTGGAAGGTGGTGGCCTCTATGGCTGGCGAGGTTATACAGAGGTGAGGTGAAGGAGAAGGGTAAGAACTAAGGCGGCTTGGGTTCGAGCTTCTGAAAAAATGGCCAAGAGATTCAGACCAAAGCCTTTTATAGGCCGGTCATCTTAGGTAATCCAGACCGTTCGTTTGATGGAGATCAAGGGTCGCCAATCACGTTACTAAAACCCCGCCGCTTTGTGACAAATGAAGCCCAGGCTATCGACCGTCAGATCATTTCAAACGGACGGATAAGATCAAACTAATTTATTTTAATTAACTAAATAAATCACCCAATTATTCAGACCGTTGGATTGTGTAAATGAATGGCTGAGATCTTGTCAATCCATTGGCCCTGGAACGGCTGCCTTTGGGCTTTAGTGCTTGGGCCTCCAAATTCAATTCAAATTGGCCCAAGCTTATTACACCACCAATTTTGGATTTTCTGATTTTTATTTATTAAGACACTAAAATATTTTTTTTATGAAATATTATAAAAACTTACTCTCCTACTTATTCTAATTATCTAATATTTTTTGGCAATTTTCTACTATTTTTCCTAATTTTTCACTACTTAAAACTATTTTTGATGGTTTTCTTCTTAAAACTAATTAATTCAAACAAAAATAATTACTTAACCTATTTTTTTGATTTTTTTCTAATTTTCAATTATTCAAACACACAAAGTGTAGCTAATTTCAAACAAGGCATGTAATTGCACTCAAAAATATATTTATTTTATTTTTGGAATTGTTTGCCCGGTGCAAAAATCATGTGGTCACAGCTGCCCCTCTTTGCTCGGGAACACGAAGAGTTTCAGTGCAAAGACAAGTGAGTAGAAATGAGAGATTTTGCACATTGGCACATTCCGTAAAAGCATTTTGGAAAATCTTTTGACTGCACCCTGCTTTAGAGGGTGCCTACATATCCTGGGCTAAACAGGAATCAGGTCAGTGTAGTTCGGGAAGGTCTGGCAGTTTTAAAAACTACCAGACTCGCTGTTGCATTGACACTGTTGAGACCTGCTGACTTACTCCTTATTACACCAGGGGGGGGGGGGAATGTAAAATGAAGAAGCTAATCTAAGCTATGATCCTACAATTACAATTGTTCCTATTCTAGCCTTTGTTTGCTTCTTCTTCTCTTTTTCTTGATTTTCTGTGATGCCGACTCTTTTTTTTGTTGATTTTCTTTTCTTGCTTTCCTCTTTTTTGATTTTCAATGATACTTCTTGTCCTCGAGCTGAAGCCTGCTCAAAACAAAACAAAACAACAAACTTTTTCTTCTGCCCTAGTGTGGGATTTTAGCTAACATAAAACCAAAAATTGCAGGAAGTAAATATGCAGAAATGTATTCCCTTGTTAGATAGGTGGGCGCTTGACAGAAATTAAAAGTGCATGAGATGCAATGCAGAAAAAATATTCCCTTGTTAGAAGGTGGGCGCCTGACAGAAATTAAACGTGCAATGAAAAAAAGTATTCCCGTGTTAGAAGGTGGGCGCCTAACAGAAATTAAACGTGCAATGCAGAAAAGTATTCCCGTGTTAGAAGGTGGGCGCCTAACGGAAATTAAACGTGCAATGCAAAAAGTATTCCCTTGTTAGAAGGTGGGCGCCTAACGGAAATTAAACGTGCAATGCAAAAAAGTATTCCCGTGTTAGAAGGTGGGCGCCTAACGGAAATTAAACGTGCAATGCAGAAAAAATATTCCCGTGTTAGAAGGTGGGCGCCTAACGGAAATTAAACGTGCAATGTTGAAAAGTATTCCCGTGTTAGAAGGTGGGCGCCTAACGGAAATTAAACGTGCAATGCGGAAAAGTATTCCCGTGTTAGAAGGTGGGCGCCTAACGAAATTAAACGTGCAATGCAAAAAATTATTCCCTTGTTAGAAGGTGGGCGCCTAACGGAAATTAAACGTGCAATGCAAAAAAGTATTCCTGTGTTAGAAGGTGGGAGCCTAACAGAAATTAAACGTACAATGTGAAAAAGTATTCCCATGTTAGAAGGTGGGCGCCTAACGAAATTAAACATACAATGCAGAAAAGTATTCCCTTGTTAGAAGGTGGGCGTCTAACGAAATTAAACGTGCTATGCGATGTAGAAAAGTATTCCCTTGTTAGAAGGTGGGCGCCTAACGAAATTAAACATGCAATGCAGAAAAGTATTCCCTTGTTAGAAGGTGGGCGCCTAACGAAATTAAACGTGCAATGCAGAAAAGTATTCCCTTGTTAGAAGGTGGGCGCCTAACAGAAATTAAACGTGCAATGCGATGCAGAAAAATATTCCCTTAGCCCGATGACTGGGGAGTGGATTTTAAAAGATGCTACCTTCCTCTTTTTGGTATTTTCTTTGACCAATTGTCTCTCACCTGTGAATTTCTCCACTTATTGGCAAACTTTCTCTTTTTAGTGTTTTCTATTTTCCACATTTGTCACATTCACTTTAAGGTGATTAGTGACAATTTGTTCCTGCATGCATCATGAAACAAAATTTATTAGATGTAAACTGCTGGCAACTGGCATCTGCCGTCCCTGCCTCTTATTGCTTTCCTCTTTTTTGCTTTTTCTCCTGTTGTGTGGCTTTTCAGCTGCCTATCTCTTGTGAACTCTTTTTGTATTTTCTTACTTTTCCTTTTTTGTTTTGTTTTCTTTTCCTTTGGCCATGTTTGCCAAACTTCTTTATTTCCTCCTCAACTCGTCTTTCTTTCTAATCCAGTATTGTTTCAGCTTTCGTTATCAGGAGCTGGTAGTTAGCTCTCAAAAGGTAAACAATGAAATGCAGAAAAATGAAAGAGGGTAAGGGTGTTTTGGAGAGATGATAGAACTTATCCGGGCGTTTGCTGGCTGATTCCGCTGACCATGCCATGTATTTAAACTCCGACCCAGTTCGTTCCAATCATTATTCTGACTCCGAATTATCTGCAACCCAAACCGATACTATTTTTGTTGCCTTTTCTCTTTTTTGGTAATCCTTACGATCGCCCTACGGTGCCTCGAAAGGTTTTCACCAATAGGACTCTCTCGTTTATTCTCTCAACCTCACAATCGCCTCACAGTGCCAGTTAAGGTTTTCACTGATGAGACTCTCTCATTTTATTTCTCTCAAACTCACAATCGCCTCACAGTGCCGGTTAAGGTTTTCACCGATGAGACTCTCTCATTTTTTCATTTTTTCATTTTTCCTTTTGTATTTTGTTTTCTATACCACGGGTGTTATCCGATGTCTTGCTCTTCCTTCATTGCATCTGTTATTATTTTGGAATTGATCAGAAGGTCTTTCTTTGGACCGTAACGTGGCTTTTGGATGGGTTAAGAAAGAAAGGTATAAAGGCTCAAAATTTCACGAGGGTTCAAAATATTTACAACTCTCGGAATTATTTAACATAACTTATGCCCCAGTTTCAATATGTGGGGAATTTTTGGATTTTTCTTTCTTGTGACTGAACCTCAGAGAGGCTGCCTATGTACCCTTTCGGGATCAAGTCAGACGTAGTTTATCCAATGTATTAGTTAGATGGATTTCTTTTTGACTTTTCCCGATTTCTTTGTCTTTTTCTTTTTTTTTTCACTTTCTTTTTTTTTCATTTGGTCATCGCTTCCATTTTGTCAATTTTAACCTTCATTTTCCTTATTGCGCTATAAGCGATTCCGAGAGAGGGATATGAAATAATATATTCATTAAGGCTCAAAAGAGGTTGTCAATGGATAAAGTGTTTGGATAGAGAATAAAATGTCTTCGTCATTTCAATTCCAAAATCACAACAAAATACCATACATACAATTGAAAAGGAATCATACATAGTATCTTTTGACCACATCTGAATTGATAGCAGTCTCTACACACTTTCCTTTAACATCTGTTAAATATAATGCCCCATTGGACAACACCCGCGATACTACAAATGGTCCCTGCCAATTTGGCGCAAATTTGCCCTTTGCCTCGGCCCAATACGGTAAGATACGCCTCAATACGAGTTGTCCGACTTCAAACTTCCGAGGTCGCACTTTCTTATTGTATGCTCTGGCCATTCTCCGTTGATACAACTGCCCATGGCAAACTGCGGCCAATCTCTTTTCATCAATCAGAATTAGTTGTTCCAGCCGGGCTTTTACCCATTCTTCGTCATCTATTCCAGCTTCCGCTATGATCCGTAATGACGGTATTTCTACTTCTACGGGTATAACAACCTCCGTCCCATACACCAGTGAGTAAGGTGTGGTTCCAATAGAAGTACGCACTGTCGTGCGGTAACCCATGAGAGCAAAAGGTAACTTTTCATTCCATTGCCTGGATCCCTCCACCATTTTCCTGAGGATCTTCTTGATATTCTTATTTGCCGCTTCTACTGCTCCATTCGCCTTTGGCCTATAAGGTGTGGAAGTGCGGTGTGTGATCTTAAATCTCTCGCAAGCTTCCGCCATGAGATGACTATTTAGATTGGCTCCATTATCTGTGATGATCACTTTGGGAATTCCAAACCGGCATATAATATTCTCATGCACAAAGTCAATCACCGCCTGCTTCGTCACTGCCTTGAACGTCTTTGCCTCAACCCACTTGGTGAAATAATCGATTGCAACCAAGATGAATCTATGCCCATTGGAGGCTGCTGGATCTATCGGACTGATAACATCCATGCCCCAGGCGACAAAGGGCCACGGTGCAGACATTGTATGTAACTCATAAGGCGGGGAGTGGCTCAGATCTCCATGTACCTGGCACTGGTGACATTTCCTCACATATCTGATACAATCACGCTCCATAGTGAGCCAATAGTACCCAGCTCTCAAAATCTTCTTTGCTAGGACATATCCGCTCATGTGGGGTCCACAGGCTCCAGCATGTACTTCAATCATAATCTTTTCAGCTTGTTGTGCATCCACACACCTCAATAACCCCAGATCAGGTGTTCTTTTGTATATAACTCCTCCGCTGAGAAAAAATCCATTAGCCAAGCGTCTGATGGCTCTTTTCTGATCTCCAGTGGCCTGCTCCGAGTATTTGCTAGCTTTCAGGTATTCCCTGATGTCATGATACCACGGTTCTCCATCCAATTCTTCTTCCATAGCAAAGTAGTAAGCATTTTGATCACGGACTTGGATCTGGAGTGGATCTATATAGGTCTTGTCCGGATGATGCAGCATAGAGGACAGTGTGGCCAAAGCATCTGCAATCTCATTGTGCATTCTTGGGTTGTGTTTGAATTCTATGAACTGGAATCTCTGGGACAACTCGTGTAAACAATACCGGTAAGGTATCAATTTCAAATCTCTGGTCTCCCATTCTCCCTGGATTTGGTGTACCAAGAGATCTGAGTCACCCATGTCAATTTCCATCCTTAATCCCAAGATACACGCCTCATATTCGGCCATGTTGTTGGTACAGAAAAATCGAAGCTGAGCCGTGACGGGATAGTGTTGACCCGTACCTGAAATGAGTACCGCTCCGATACCAACGCCATTGCTGTTGAGAGCTCCGTCGAAGTACATTTTCCATCCTGGCTTTTCATCTTGTTCTATTTCCTCGACATTCATAGCCTCCTCATCCGGAAAGTATGTCTTTAGAGGCTTATATTCATCATCCACTGGATTCTCTGCTAAGTGGTCCGCAATTGCTTGTGCCTTCATTGTCGTACGAGTCACATAGATAATGTCGAATTCTGTGAGCAGAATCTGCCATTTAGCAAGTCTCCCTGTAGGCATAGGCTTCTGAAATATGTACTTCAGAGGATCCAGTCGTGATATCAAGTATGTGGTATACGCTGACAAATAATGCTTCAATTTCTGAGCCACCCAGATCAACGCATAACAAGTTCTTTCTAGTTGAGTATATTTCACCTCGTAAGATGTGAACTTCATACTGAGGTAATATATAGCTTGCTATTTCTTGCCCGTCTCGTCGTGTTGGCCTAGCACACAACCAAGGAGTTGTCAAGCACTGTCAACTACAAAATCAGAGGTCGCCCCGGCTCTAGAGGAACTAACACTGGAGGATTGGCTAAGTATTCTTTGATCTTGTCGAAGGCTTCCTGACATTCGTCGGTCCATTTCACTACTGCATCTTTCTTTAACAACTTGAAGATCGGCTCACATGTTGATGTCAACTGAGCGATGAACTGGCTAATGTAATTCAACCTCCCCAATAAGCTCATTACTTCCTTCTTGTTCTTCGGCGGAGGTAGACATTGTATGGCCTTGATCTTTGATGGATCTAGTTCAATACCTCGCCGACTCACTATAAACCCCAACAACTTCCCTGAAGGTACTTCGAAGGCGCACTTCGCAGGATTGAGCTTTAGATTGTACCTTCGGAGTCTTTGGAAAAACTTTTTCAAATCCCTCACATGATCAGGACTTTATGATGACATCGTCCATGTATACTTCAATTTCTTGGTGCATCATGTCATGAAACATCGTGGTCATTGCCCTCATATAAGTTGCCCCGGCATTCTTCAATCCAAACGGCATTACTCTGTAACAATACGTTCCCCAAGGTGTAATGAAAGCAGTTTTCTCCGCGTCTTCCTCGTCCATCAAGATCTGGTGATAACCTGCATAACAATCTACAAATGAACCGATCTCATGCTTGGCGTAATTGTCGATCAATATGTGGATGTTTGGCAATGGGAAGTCATCTTTTGGACTGGCTTTGTTGAGGTCTCTATAGTCCACACACACTCTGGTTTTTCCATCTTTCTTTGGGACTGGCAGAACGTTCGCCAACCAGGTGGGGCATTTGGTGACTCGTATGACCTTTGCCTCAAACTGCTTATTCACCTCTTCTTTTATCTTTACACTAATATCCGTTTTGAATTTCCGCAACTTTTGCTTTACTGGCCGGCATTCGGGATAGATAGGCAACTTGTGTACCACCAAATCAGTACTAAGTCCGGGCATGTCATCATAAGACCAGGCAAAAATGTCCTTAAACGCATGCAACAACCTTATCAATTCCTCCCTGAGGGGTGTCTCCAAATGAACACTAATTTTTGTTTCCCGTACATTATCTTCGCTCCCCAAATTGATGGATTTTGTATCACTCAAATTTGGTTTGGGCTTTTCCTCGTATGGGTTCATGTCCTTACTTATTTCCTCCAGGGCTTCCTCATCCTCACATTCTATCTCACTATCCTCCTCAATTTCTTGTATGGTAATGCGACTGTCAGAACTGGGTCGAGAATCCTTCATGCATGACATGGCATCAGAATCAGCACATATGGAACTGTACAAAAGAAAAGATAAAAAATAAGGCAAAAAATGAAGAAAGAAGAAAAACTGCATTTCATTGATAAAAAGATGAACAAAGTTCGGGATACATTTTGATTTTTTTTATTTTTCATGAGGGGGTGGGAGAACTACAAAAAGTAACAATTCTGGGAAAATGATGATGAAATTTTCAAAGCTAAGTACCAAGACTCCTTCCTGATCGGGAAAGGAGTGGCTTCCCAGTTGTTCAACATAACACTAGATCCCACAAATTGCACATCCATCTTGCTAGTGTCTTCCCCCATCTCAACCATGTTAATATCCCCAAATATCTTCTCAAACCTCCTCAGAAGCTCTTCATCAGGTCGGGTCTCGATGTACCTTGACACAACAGATGTCCGATTTTTTGTACCAGGCTTGGTGAAGGTATCGGATAGTTTGGGTATAGGCTTAGGCAGGGTCCAGTTCGTTTTGGTCTTGGAGGCTCTCTGGATGTCGGCATAGGTGGGTTTGAACCCTAAGCCGAAAGTACCTTTGTACTCTGGCAGTTGAACCGGTTGGGTGACCCCTTGCAAAGCTTTGCCCATCCCTTTTCCTGGCGCAAACCCATTTTTAGGCATCTCCCGGGCCACCATCACAGTAGTAGATGCTACCATAGGGATCGGCAGTTTCTCTCCTTCAGCAATTTTGTTCACTGCTATGGTATCTGTCACCTGGTAGAGCCAAGGACCCCTATCTCCATCAGCACCATCAAACGGCATCACAACACTGCAGGTATTTTCTTCTCCATGCACCACAATTTCTTGCTGCTCCCATTCGAATTTGACCATCTGGTGTAAAGACGACGGCACTGCCTTGGCCACATGGATCCATGGTTGTCCTGGCAATAAATTATAGGACACAGCAATGTCCAACACCTGAAACTCCATAGTAAAATCCACAGGCCCAATGGTCACTTCCAAGACAATGTCTCCCAACGTGTTCTTACCTCCACCATCAAATCCTCTCACATTTATATTGTTCCTCCGAATTCTATCCGGACTGACATTCAGCTTTCCCAGAGTCGACAGCGGGCAAATATTTGCGCTTGAACCATTATCTATCAATACTCTGGTCACCACTGACTCCTCACTTTTCACCATAAGATAAAGTGCCCTATTATGCTCGGTTCCCGCAACAGGCAATTCGTTATCTGAGAACATAATCTTATTAGACTCGAAGATCTTACTGGTAATCTTTTCAAGGTGACAGACTGAGATCTTCTCTAGAAAATGAGCCTCGTTTAGTATCTTCATCAGAGCCTTCCTATGTTCTTCCGAATGTATTAACAAAGAGAGCAAAGAGATCTGTGCGGGGGTTTTCCTCAGTTGTTCGACTATGGAGTAATCTTGCGATTTTATCTTTTTAAGGAATTCCTCCGCCTTTTCCTCAGACACAGGCTTCTTCAACTGATTCTCTTTCACTACTTTCATTCTTCTTAACTTTTCTGGGGCAAAACACCTCCCAGACCGAGTCAGACCGTGAGTTTCATTGATTTCTCCAGATACCTCTTTCCCTTTATAGATCACTGCTACCTTGTTGTAATTCCAAGGCACAGTCTTCGTGTTTACTACCGGCATCTGCACTACCGGTCTTATGATCACTGGTTCCACACTCGCGCCTTTTACTGTTAATATCGGATTCACGCCCTGTACTACAACCTTCAAATTCTCCACCACTAGTGGCCTTTTTACTGGTCCCTCAACAATCACTTTTCCTTTCTCGGCTTCCTTTTCCGTTCTGCTACTGGCTTTGATCATCATCACAGACTGAGACGGCTTCCGACTACTCTCATCCTGCGCCAATTCTATCATATGCGTTTCATAGTGAGCTGGCAGTGGGTTTTGCGTGATGTTTGGAGCCTCTGGAGCTTGCACTTTAATTCTCCGACTATCAATAAGATCCTGGATAGCATTCTTCAGTTGCCAACACTTTTCAGTATCATGTCCTGGTGCTCCTGAACAATACTCACACCTGACAGATTGATCAAGGTTTTTCGGAGGTGGGTTTGGAAGTTTAGGTTCAATCGGGCTCAACATTCCCAATTCTTTTAATCTGTGATAGAGGCTGGTATATGATTCCCCCAATGGGGTGAATGTTTTCTTTGCCTTATTCCTCCATTCTGGGCCAGGCCTGTGTCTGTTTGGGTTTCTGTAGGTTCCAGGAGCAGGGTATGTGTTTTGTGTGTGGTAGACATTATGTGGGGCTTGGGCTCTCCATACATATGGCGGTGGTGGTGAGTAGGTTTGGGCTTGTGGGTGGTGGTAATGCGGGGTAGTTGGTGGGTAATATGGTGGCGGTGGGTTATATGTGGTTGGTGTATTGTATGGGGTTGGTGGGTTATATGTGGTTGGCGGGTTGTATAGAGTTGACGGGTTTGGTGAGTATGGACGGTATGGTCTTGGTGGGTGTTGGTTACGGTTCCAAGGCCTGCTTTCCACAGTTGCTACTTCTTCTTTTTTCTTCTTCCCAATTGCTCCTCCATTCCCAGTCTGCATTGCCTGATTCGTGGCCTTAATTGCCGAAAAACTCATGATCTTGTTCGTTTTTAAACCTTCCTCAACAAGACTCCCCATCTTCACAACCTCATTAAAAATTTTTCCAATTGCTAACACTAAATGCCCATAATAAGTAGGCTCCAAAGCTTGTAAGAAACAATCTACCATTTCTCCTTCCTTCATTGGCGGATCTACCCTTGCCGCCTGTTCTCTCCACCTGAAGCCAAACTCCCTGAAACTTTCTCCTGGCTTTTTCTCCATCTTTGTGAGTGATAGTCTGTCTGGTATGATTTCCAGATTGTATTGGAAATGGTTCGCGAAGGCTTGCGCGAGATCGTCCCAAACGAACCACCTGGTATGATCATGTCGAGTATACCACTCCAAAGTAGAACAGCTTAAACTTTGGCTAAAATACGCCATCAACAGCTCATCCCTGCCTCCTGCACCTCTCATTTTACTGCAATAACCCCTGAGGTGGGCCATCGGGTCTCCATGTCCGTTATACATATCAAACTTCGGCAACTTAAATCCAGCCGGAAGTTGCACTTCAGGGAACAGACACAAATCCTTATATGCCACGCTCACTTGCCCTCCCAATCCTTGCATATTGCGAAAGGCGTTTTCCAAACTTTTCACCTTCCTAGCCATCTCCTCTTGCCCTGCATTTTTAGCAAGCTTCTCTTCGCTCATCTCCATCAGCAGGGTATGAGATTCGTGTTGTCGAAAGGTTGGCTCCGGTGGGTGGTAATGAGGAGCTTGAATTTGGAATATTGGATCACTAGATGATTTGTGTAGGGTGGCAAGAGGAGGTGCCACATATACTGGAGCAACTTGGGGTGGATGGGATGGTACTTGTTTTGTTGGAGGTGGTGGTACCTGGGAAGTTGAAGCATAATAGTGATGGTACTCAGGGTATGTAGAGGGTGCATTCAATGTGGGTAGTTCAGGATTGGGGTTAGCTGGAGGGATGTATGTGTGATTGGCAGGGTAAGTTGGTAGGGGTTGACCTCTAGACCAAGCCTGATACATTTCGGCCATCTGCTGCTTTAATTTGTACATCTCTTCCTTCATCCCCGCTACGTCCACAATTTCTTCCTCTTGGGCGGGATCCATGACAGTTGCCTCAATCTCTTGCGACACAACTTTTGTCATTTTCTTATATCTCGTGTTGTAAGGGTGAGTAGCCAGAATGCCAGTTGCCACAAAAATCTGAATCTCACAAACGTCAACACCCATTAGTTGTTAGCGCATGAAGAGATAAGATTCAACGACTTTAAAATAAACATATTTTCCTCGAGTCGTCATGCATCATCCCAGCCTTTACTTGTGTGAACCAATCATCTTTTTTTTTCACTTTTTCTCTCTCTCTTTTTTCTTTTTCAACAATTTTTCTATCCTCGGGATTTTTGCCGGTCCGCATAACGATCAAGGACAATAATAATGCAACACATAATATGCTCGGTCTTTTTCAAATATCGGGTCACCTGTCCTAGACGGACCCAACCCCTGTGTTGAGTCCCCTAAGTCAGATATGATGCAAATAATCGTCCTAGACCTATGTTCAAAATCTTACGGTTTCATAGAATGCTAGACCGTGTACCCGAGCGGACAACTCGAATCGAGGAGGGGGCTACGTACCGGTGACTCACGGAGTCAATCAGCTTTGTAACTTATCCGGCCTCTATTTTCTTAATTTGGGGTGTCTTAACCGAAAGGGGAGTCTCAACCAGTAAGCACATCCCCGGGGGTGAAGAAGAGAAGGGTTTTCGGCACAATTTTTTATATACAATCCACATAATATCAAAGCGATAAAGCACATAGCATGTTGTTCAAATCATATAATGAAGTCAAACAATATCACGAACGGCAATTCTAAGGAGCTCGAGTTCTTAAACCCTGAAAACGAAGTTCGAGATTGGGATCCCCAGCAGAGTCGCCAGAGCTGGCACACCTCCCTTTTTACTACCCTCACTAGGAAAAAGCATATAAATACGCTTATAGGGTATACCTCGATATTCAAATACCCGAAACGGATATAATAGCATAGAGGAAGGAATTTTTCCATTTAAAAGACAATCGGTTCGGGATTTTTTATTTTAATAATCAGAGTCTCCACTTGAGATAATAATGGTGTCCCAAGTCACCGGTTAATTCCGAATCCGAGGAAATTGACTCTTTCAAAAAATGTCTGCGAAACAAAGATCTGGTTAAGGAACTATGTTAACCCAGGAGAAGGTGTTAGGCATTCCCGGGTTTCGTGGTTTTAGCACGGTCGCTCAATTGTCATTCTCGACTCTTGTTTGACCCATTATAGATTTTAACAATATGTATGTGCTTTTGCTTTAAATATTTTAAAGAATTTGCGAGATTGTGAAAACACACCTCGAGTCACACCGCAACCAGTACGCCTGTGACTTTTAGTACGTTTCAGCTTTGCCTGGATTTGGGATTTGAGTCGCACCAAGTGCACACTCGTATTTAAGGAAAGTATATTAAATCGTGCCTAATAACGTCTAGCGGCTATTAAGTCTTTAGGGAGAAGCTATGGAATTCGCTATTAGCTTTCCCGAGTCTATTCATATTTTTAACTTTGTTACTAAAGGGGGCCCCACTATTAGGTGTCGTGTGAGGCTCGTCCCAATTATTTATTAAGGTCCGATCCTATTTGTTCAACTATATTTGCTATACATTATTTTTGCCTTAACCGATTTCTAGTACTAAACATTCCGGGCCCGTGTTATTTCTTTTGTTTATTGGGGCCTGGATCTCCAAAATGGGCTTCATTACATTAAAAATAGGTCCAGGTTCTTAAAGAACCAGACCTGATTTGGGCATTCCATCGCTAGCCCAGCAATCACGTGCAAATGATCCAGGCCCATACTACTTGTCAGGCCCAAATCGGATTGAAGTAATAATAAAGAAAGCAAAAATAATGAACTCATGGTAAATCAGACATACAGAAATAAAATTAAATTACTCTTTTTATTAATCAAAAGGGAAAATCACTGTACAAAATTGTCAATGCTAATTCTAGATCTCGAGTATCTGATGTATATGAGAATCAACTACTTTTTATCCTTCTATTTTTCTGGTAACTGATTTACACCGATATTGAAATTACTTAACTAAAAAATTAGGAGAGAATAGTTTAATTATGTAAAGCATTATCTAATTAAATAATTCAACTATTTAATACGATAAACCTGATTATCTAAGGCTTAGTGATTAATTACACATGCATAGTTACATTGCTGGTTTTACTATGATTTAAACTCATTCAGTGTCACAAACCGAGTCTTAAGTGAATTACTGCTTCTTCTAACTGTTTTTCTCATTTGAACTTGTTTATATCTAGATGCTGATTCACAAATCTGATTAGCTATGTGAATGTGTTTTATTTTACTGCTATGTGCATTATTGTTATCGATTCATGCTATGGTTATTTAGCTTGTTTTTATGAGTTTTATCTACTTAACTAGATAATCTATCTACTACTTACTACTATAATACTATTATACTACTACTATTATACTACTTATTACATTGTTTCAGGTCTGTTTCTTCTACTACTATCTACTATAACATAAATAAACTACAGATTGCAGCTATTAAGATAATAATACATAACAATCACATAAAAAATAAGCCGAGTCTTCACTTTATTTCAGTCAAACTTGCCATTACAGCTTCTAATAGACAGAAGAGTACCTGAATCAGCAAAAGAAGATCAACGAGTCTAAGGGATTAAGCAGAAAAGCACAGCAAGGACTCAGATAGCAATGCAACAGTGAAGATGAATTCCAAATAAGCAAGACAACCAACAACAGCAGAGCCAGAACTTCGAGCAAGAAAACCACAGCAAAGCAAGTAGAAATTCAGGCAAAAACTCGAGCAAAGAACCCCAAAAATCAGAAGGATATCCCTAAGTTCTTATTCGAAAATGCAGAAGAAGCCTATTGCTATCTTAGTACTCACTATTCTCTGAACTGTTTCTTCAAAAGCCAGCCCCTATTTCACTCTTTTTGGGAGTATTTATAGGAAGAGAGGGGCTGATGACTTGGGGAGAAAGTATGGGATTAAATCCCACTTCTCCCCCTCTTAAAATTGCTAAACTTACACTTAGACCCCTATTTCAGTTATGAAGAACCCTTCTAGCATGTGCTGGAAGATTCTAAAGATTCCTTTTATGGGCCTTTTACCAATGTAACTTTATGGGTTAAAGATTTTTACAGATTTCCCAGTTTAGGGAGACCATTATACCCTTTAATATCTGCAAAATTGCAGAAATCAGGGGTACAAATGACTCCCTTAACCCTATATGCTCTATGAAATTCACTATTTTACCAATTCAAGTTCCCTATATGCCCTTAAAGGCATAGCTGAATTACCCGACCTACCTAGGTCAGGTTTTCAGAATTTTTACTCTTATTTAACTAAGGGCCAGTCTTTGTATTCGTATTTAAGGACTGGCCACTTTTGACTTAAGAACTTATTTCAATTTTAACCACTTTGTTTCATTTTCAGCTAGTTAAGACCTTCTTATTTCACTTTTAAACTAATTGCAGGACTAGCCCGCCTTATTATTATGATTAAACTATTTAAAACTTAGCCAGTCTCAAGTTGAGACTTAGCTTGGGCAATTGAAGCCCAATTACTGAACACAGGCTGGGCCGAAACCTTTTGCAGGCTTAGCCACCTGTGGTTCAGGGCTCAAAATGAGCCTGGGCAAGTCAGCATTTGCAGACTTAGCCAATTTTGCCTAATTGATCTATTTAATCTCTTTTAAAACTAATTGCAGGACTAGCCTGCTTTATTAAACTATTTAATTAATGGCCAGTCTCAAGTTGAGACTTAGCTTGGGCAATTGAAGCCCAATTACTAAACCTATACTGGGCTAAGGTCTTTGCAGACCTAGCCACCTAAGGTTCAGGGCTCAAACAGAGCCTAGGCAAGTCTGCATTTGCAGACTTTGCCAATGTTTGGGAATTCCAACCTTTTAAACTGAATACAGGCTGGGCCAAGGTCTTTGCAAACCTAGCCACCTGTGATTCAAGGCTCAAATTGAGCCTTGGTAAGTCTGAGCTTGCAGACTTGCACCACTTTTGCACAACCAGCCCCTTTAAGGTGGGCCAGTGTGCTAGACCTTGTAGAGTTGGTCAATTTGCAAAGTTGACCACTCTTTGGTCCCCCATTTATCTTATAACCTATTGTTATTTGATTTTCAGTTTTAACCTAATTCAAATCTAGCCATTTTCAGGGAACTTAGCACTAGCAGCTATAACCAATCCCCTAAGGTTCAAACAGTTAATCAGACATTCACAAGAAACAAAAACTTGCAAAACTTAACCATTCTCAACATGCATTGCATACAGGCACACATATGATCAAATAAACATGCATTAATCAACTCAAACTCAGAGGAAACAATTGATATGGTTGAATTTCAGTCAATTAACTCATATCATCAGACTTCATGTGATACAGTATGAATTCATGTCAATTCAGACCTAATTACTACCAATTCAAGTCATATGACAGTTTGAAGAACTTGAAAAACCACCAAGGTTCATGACATAGGCACACAGAAGCATAGGCTACCACAAACAGTTAGTAAAAGGTGAAACATGGCTCATTTTAAACACAAGGACCACGGAATAGCATAGACATGCTAACTAGGTGTAAGGCCCCGTAAAAAATTTTGTGCATAAAAACTAGTAGCTGTGGTGTCATGGTTCGAATAATGTGTTAGGAATGCGTAGAATTCATCGCGGCGAGCTTGCTCGCCGCAGTTCGGACCCTTGGTAGTGATTTAAGTTTCAAAAATGTAGAGAATTAATTTTTCCGAAAAATGTCAAATATGCGGTCAAGAATGCGACCGCAAACCTGACATGCGGACCGCATTCTTGCCGCAAAACGTTCCAGAGAGTTTCCCAAAAATCATGTCAAAAGTGCGGTCGATATGCGATCGCATGTCAAATCTGCGGTGCACTTTGCGACCGCAGAATCAACATGCGGACCGCATTCTGGCCGCATTTCTTAACGGAACCTGTGTAAAATTTGGGGCAATTCTGCGGTCACTATGCGGACCGCATGTTGATTCTGCGGTCGCATAGTACACCGCATAATTGACCCCGGCCCAGATTTTTGTAACATTTTGACCCGATCTCTTCTTTAATATAACACCTTTCTTCTTCATTTTATCATATCATCTTACCAAAATTAGAGAGAGAAGGGAGGGTTTTTAGAGAGAGAAATCTTTCATCTTCAAAGATTGTTCCAACCATCTTAATTCCAAGGGATCTTAGGGCAAGGATTCAACATCCCCAATCTTTTCAAGGTAAAAACCCTAACTATTTTCTTTGATTTTTAGTTTTAATTGGGTAAAGAGAGGTTTGCATATAATAGCTTTTAAAAATAGAATTTTTACACTCATGCATGATTATTGAACTTGATTTCTAGTAAAAGAAGTGAGTAGAAGTAAGAGTCTTCAAGAACAAGGTTGGCAAGAGTAGGATATCTTGGGTAAGCATAAAGTAGAAAGTTAACGGAAGAAAACTCATCACCAGGTATGTATGGCTAATTTTGATTCTTGTAAAATCGCCCAAATGTGTGCGAATTGTTTTGGCATGTGTCAAATTGATTTCCTTGTTGAGCATTTGATTGATGTTGAAATACGTGTGGTGTGGTATGAAATATGAATTGAAAGAAAAAAAAAAGTAATCGAGATTGGTAAAGAGTTGGGAACAACAATTGTGATGGCATATTTGGCTTATTGTGGAAGGAATTTGAAACACCTTAATTGTGGTAAATTGTTGAACATGATTATGTGGGCATTTTCGATTTTGGAATACTTGTAACTTGGTTTTGATATTGGCTTGAGAAGAAATTGAGAACATGAACCAATGTGTAAGTTGCTTATTTGAACTTGTTGAAATTGTGTGTAGTACCTTATCTGTTGTTTGAAATTGTTGTGTTTTCAACTGTAAGGCGGGGTCGTGTTGCGCGCCGCAACGTGGGGAAATAAGGTGTGGGTTGGGGTGATAAGGGTGGCCGAGGTAATAAGGGTGGTCAGGGGCAATAAGGATGGAAAGCGATCGAAATCGCTATTGAAAATTGATACAAAAATCAATAATGTGAAATTGTGAAAGGAGACAGCAGGAGAGTTTGCAACCTGTGGGGCACTGATTGCCCCTTTGTTTGACTACTTGTGCTTTACGTGATTGATTGGTTATTGTTAAATTGGTTGATCGTAGAAAGTACTTTGTGTGAGAATTATTTGAAATGAGGAAAATGTGGAAATATGGTTGGCTGGCTTAATTAATTGTTGATGTAATTTAATGGCTTGAGTTTACTTGAGACAAAGTTTGTCCATACATACCAGTACAATTCAAGTGTACTGACGTCCCTTTTGCCGGGGACGCTACATTCGTGTTATGATTGTAGGTGGATCAGTAGCAGGCACTTCAGCTCATCGGCAGTAGTATCCTTCTCCTTCCACTGCCCGTTTTGGTGATCCCCTTTCTTCCTCGGGGCCTTGTGTGGTTCATGCCACTCGGTTTAGATTTCATTTTGGTTTTGTAAGGTATAGCCGGAGCCTTGTTACCAGCAAGTATTGTATTTCCCTTTTTGTATCCTAGAGGCTCCATAGACATGTAAATTGTGGGATTGTGGCCTATGTATATGTATGGGGCGTTATAAATATAAATTATGAACTTGTTAGTGAATCAATCACATGGTTATGTTTATGCATTATGAAATCAGTCATTATTGGTAAAATATTTGGTTAATGAGA
The DNA here is from genome assembly GCA_032618575.1 of Nicotiana noctiflora. NCBI lineage: Eukaryota > Viridiplantae > Streptophyta > Magnoliopsida > Solanales > Solanaceae > Nicotiana > Nicotiana noctiflora. The sequence continues at coordinate 44,469 of JASVEL010012862.1, forward strand.
AACAATCAACACGGGGTTAACGCGTGGGAATGAAAGGCACCCAGGTCCGCTTGACTGGGGGCAACCCGGTCAGGCGCCGGTCATGTCCCTCGATTTGGGGCGTGACACTAGGATCTATTTTCGAGTACTAATCCTAACCTTATGTATACATGTGATGTATTAAGATGAAGATAAAGAATAGAAGAAACATGAGGAAACAGTGAAGAAGAATACTACATCTATCATGTGAAGTAACAGAGAAGAAGCAGAATCACTAACTCAGATCTCAGGAGATCAAAACCCCAATTTTAAGCATGCTATTTAGCAGGTAAGGAAAGCAGAAGAGATACTATAAACTACCACAAGAAACCTTAATATAGGAGATGAAGGGGGATGGTGAATCAAACAGTTAAACCTGGCACTAAGATTAAACATGCTAAGAGACAGAAAAGGACAGTCTAGAGATTACGAAACTCAACGAAAACAAGTTAATATAAAGGTAAAAAGAATAAGAGTCAAACTAGTATTAGAACTTAGACATGCAGAACAATAGAAGAGAAGATAATCAAGAACCACAGAAGATGAAGAAGAAAAGAGTGAATCAAGATGGATCTTTTAACTTAGAGAAACAGATCATGATTTGAAACAGACAAACAGGAGAACAAATATGGCTAAACATTTAAAGAATCACAAGAGAAGAACAAGTCATGCATTTCACCAGATCAGAAATCATAAGTCAAAAGACGAAGAAAAGATAGATTCTTGAATTTAGAAGAAAAAGGTCATAATAGATAGAACATAAGGACCAAGTCAAAACAAGAAAAAACAAGGGGAACAAAACCCTAATACTAACGAATGAAGCACAAGATATCAAGAACCTAAAGAATAGAAAAACATATAGAAGCAAACAGATGAAAGGTGAACAAACAGACAGAGAGAGCAAAAATAAAACATAAAAGATGGGGGTACTTAGCTTGCAGGGCCGGTCCCCTGAGCTTTCCCTCTCACTCTTTTTCTTTCTTTTCCGGTCTCTTTCAGACCTTTCTTTATTCTCTTTTTTATTCCAGTTTTCTTCAGCCCCTTTTTTTTATTCTTTTTTTTTTCATTCTATTTTCTGTTGTAGACTTCAAGGTGAAGTCTTTGGGGTTTTTGGTTATAGCGGGGTGTTTGGGAGGGTAGAAAGACTGGATCTTGATTGAGGTTGAGTTTCAAGTCGCCGGAGTTAGGTTTTCGGCGACACGTTTTGGGATATTCGAGAAGATGAGGGATGATTCGAGGGAAAACCAGGGTGCGGGGAGTTAGATCAGGCTGAGGTGGTTCTGTGGTGTTGATTTGGGGTGGGTTCTCGTAGGTTGAGGTCACCGGAGATGAATTCTGATGACCGGAGTCTCAAGAACAGGGATGGTTTCATCGGTTTTCTCAGAGTTTTGGGTGGTGTTTGAGATGAAAAAGATGATAAGAGAAGAAGACAGGTGAAGAAGTGGCCGGAGACCACCGTGGAAGGTGGTGGCCTCCATGGCCGGCGAGGTTATACAGAGGTGAGGTGAAGGAGAAGGGTAAGAACTAAGGCGGCTAGGGTTTGAGCTTCTGAAAAAATGGCCAAGAGATTCAGACCAAAGCCTTTTATAGGCCGGTCATCTTAGGTAATCCAGACCATTCGTTTGATGGATATCAACGGTCGCCAATCGCGTTACTAAAACGCCGCCGCTTTGTGACAAATGAAGCCCAGGCTATCGACCGTCAGATCATTTCAAACAGACGGATGAGATCAAACCTATTTATTTTAATTAACTAAACAAATCACCCAATTATTCAGACCATTGGATTGTGTAAATGAATGGATGAGATCTTGTCAATCCATTGGCCGTGGAAAGGCTACCTTTGGGCTTAAGTGGTTGGGCCTCCAAATTCAATTCAAATTGGCCCAAGCTTATTACACCACCAATTTTGGATTTTCTGATTTTTATTTATTAAGACACTAAAATATTTTTTTTTATGAAATATTATAAAAACTTACTCTCCTACTTATTCTAATTATCTAATTTTTTTGGCAATTTTCTACTATTTTTCCTAAATTTTCACTACTTAAAACTATTTTTGATGGTTTTCTTCTTAAAACTAATTAATTCAAACAAAAATAATTACTTAACCTATTTTTTTGATTTTTTTTCTAAATTTCAATTATTCAAACACACAAAGTGTAGCTAATTACAAACAAGGCATGTAATTGCACTCAAAAATATATTTATTTTATTTTTGGAATTGTTTGCCCGGTGCAAAAATCATGTGTTCACACACTTGACTATACTCAGAATTTTACTCTTTATTTGTGGTGTATCACTCTTAATTTCAGAATGTTTGCTCTGAATTTCTAGAATCCAGCCCTTTTTCAGGCTTAGATGAAGCCTATTTATAGGTGTTTTTGGTGAAATTTTGAGGGGGAAATTCAAAAATCTTATTATAAGTTCCCTCCCCTTAATTCTCTAATTAATTTCAATTTGGTACCTTATTTCAGACTTGAAAAGCCTTCCAGCCCTTGTTGGAATGTTCTAGGGAATTCGTTTTGCTTCTTTTAAGGGTCTATTACTATAGTACCCTCACTTGCTAAGGATTTTAACATTTACGCCTTTTTATTAGGTCTGTTTTACCCATTATTTTGTATCTTATTGCAAAAATACTAAGCCTGAAAGTCTTTTATCCCTGCAGGCTCTATTAAATCCACAACTATGCCATTTTTTATTCCTTTTGTACCCTTAATACTATGTATTATTTACCCGACCTGTTAATGGTCTGGGTATCCTAAGTTTCGCTATCTATTAAGGAACTGGCCATTATATTCTAAATCATTTAAGACTTGGCCAGATTTAACCTTAGCTCTTTCAATTACAACCTCTTTAAGAGGTAACCCTTTTTATTATTACTAAACTAATTGGAATTAGATTACAGGACTAGCCTGTTTTATTAACTAGACTTAAATTTGCAGAATTAACCACTCCAAAATTTCAGGAGTGGCCAAATTAATCACATAGTCCTAAGTTATTCACTCATAGCCAGATTAGGTTACTTTTCAATAATAGCCAGATTAGGTCACTTTCAATAATAGCTAGACTACTAATCACACTTGTCTATTACAGATATAACCAATACCGCAAAGCACAATAGGGTTAATCATAGTCCAACATATGAATCTATTACAAATACAGCTAATTTCGGTCATTTTTCATACATAGCCTCAATCAAAAATCACTTATCAATTAACCAAAACTCATAGGGAAATTAGATAATGGTTGAATCCCAATTAACTAACTCATAATTTCAGACTTAGGCATAGTTAACAAATCAGACATAAAGAAGCATATTTACATCAAATTCATATATTGACTTATAGAAAACCCTTAGAAGCTCAACATATCAATTACACGTAATGAACAGGATAGATGAGATAGGCTAATGATAGAAACCCTCAGAAATTTATCAAACAAGAATATGCAAAGGATTATATATAGAAACCTCAGAAGATGAAACAGTCAGAAGCATGCTAGAACAGAAGATATGTAGAAGATCAAATATAGGAAACTTAAAACAGAAAACATACAAAAGATTAACTATAGAAAACAAAGAAAACAACTACAAAAAGAACATGCAAAAAGATCGAAACACAGAATACAAGAGCAAAAGTACTTAGCTTAGCAGGATATGTCTCATGTTCTTCTTCCGATTCTTTATTTCTTTCTTTCTTTTCGTTTTCATTTTTTTTCTTTTCTTTTCAGTCTTCAAGAGTTTAGAGACTTTGAAGTCTTATATTTTGTAGATTTTTCTTAAACTAGTTTATATTTTGGGTTTTGGTGGTAAAGGGGTGTTATAGGTGTTAATGGGTGTATTAAGGGGTGGGTTCATGTTTGGGTTTTCACCAGAGGTAGGGTTCCGGCGAATTTTTTTTGAATATTAGAGCATTTACAGTGTGATTCGAAAGAAACCAACTACATAGGGTGAAATATCCCCTCGTAGTGGTCCTAGGGTGTTATTTTGAGAGATAGAATCAAAGCTTGAAGGTCACCGGCAAAGATTCCGGTGACCGGACTTTCAAGAACAAGGTTTTTATTTTGGTTTCTAAAGGTTTCAATGTGGTCTTGGGTGAGAAAGAAAGAAAGAAGGAAGTTTGGGGTCGAAGGTGGCCGGAGACGTCCATGGATTCTGGCCAGTCTCATGAGGAAGGTGAAGAAGACGATGAAGAAAAAAGGAGAAGCCGGCTAGGGTTTGGTGTTTGGTAGAGGCGTGTATTAGCTTTGATCTCTAATGAACGAGAGATGAAGCTTATACACCTATCTAAGATTGCTAGTTTTCCACCGTTAGATTGGCTAGGATGAACGGCCTAGATCTCTTTGCCTTCAAAACGACAATGTATGGCTTAATAGGCCCTTACTCACATCCGTTGGATTAACAAGATAGACGGTTGAGATTTAATTGTCTAAGCGACACCATTTGGCTTTAATTGAGACTCTGGTATCATCTGTTAGATTAACGAGATGAACGGCTCTGATTTCTTTCCTTAACAACGTCGTTTGGTCCTATTGTGAGACTGGCCGGTCTTTTTGACCTTGGGCCTGACGTGTGAGAATTGTATTTGGGCTAATTGTTTTGTGCATTTTGGCCCAATTCTTTTGTCTTTGTATTTTACTTTTTGTATTTTATTTTTCTCTTTTTGTATTCTTTCAATTATTGCTTCTATTTTATTTTCCTATTTTTTCCAATTTTTCTAGTATTTTTATGATATTTTTGCTATTTTTCTTGAATTTTCCGGTATATTTGTATTTTTTTGTTAATTTTCTTTAATTTTTTTATTTTTTGTGGCATTACCTAATTAACTCCCTTTTTTAATTTTAATTTCACATTGTTTCAATCACAATCACACACTTTATTTCAATTAAGCACATAATTGCATATCAAAAATCTTATTTATTTTTAATATTGGAATTTATTTGCTTAGGGCAAAAATCATGTGCTCACAGCTGCCCCTCTTTGCTCGGGAACACGAAGAGTTTCAGTGCAAAGACAAGTGAGCAGTAATGAGAGATTTTTGCCCACCGGCATATTACGTGAGAATCATTTTGAAAACCTTTTTGACCCACCCTGCCTCAGAGGTTGCCTACATATCCTGGGCTAAACAGGAATCAGGTCAGTGTAGTTCAAGAAGGTCTGGTAGTTTGAAACTACCAAAACTTTGTTGCTGTTACCATTGTTGCTATAATCACTTACTCTCTACCCTTTCGGGTAGGGGTAAGGCCTGTGTACGTATTACCCTCCCCGGACCCCACTTTGTGGGAACATACTGGGTAGTTGTTGTTGTTGTTGTTGTAACTCCTTATTACACCGGGGATAAAAATGAAAAATAAAGAAGCTATTCTAAGTTATAATCCTATGAATTACAATAATTCCTATCTATTCCTTGTCTTCTTGTTCTTCTTTGTTCTTCACATATTATGCCACTCATCTTTCTTTTTGTTGATTTTTGATTTATTTTCTTGTTTCTGATATACTGCTTCTTTTCCTTTGGTGTGACTTTCAATTGTGTTTCTTGCCTCCACGTTGATACCGCTTAAAACAAAAACAAAAACAACGAAAACTTTTCCTCTGCCCCAGTGTGGGCTTTTCACGTGTCGTGGTGTTACTCATGTTAGATAGAAAAAATAAAAATACAGAAATGTATTCCCTTGTTATACAGGTGGGCGCTTGGACAGAAATTAAAATTGCAAAAATGTATTCCCTTATTTTCCAGGTGGGCGGTTGAACAGAAATAAAAAATGCAAAAATGTATTCCCTTGTTATACAGGTGGGCGCTCGAACAGAAATTAAAATATGCAAAAATGTATTCCCTTGTTATCCAGGTGGGCGCCTGAACAAAAATTAAAAATGCAGAAAAATATTCCCTTGTTATCCAGGTGGGCGCCTGATGCAAAAATTAAAAATGCAGAAAAATATTCTCTTGTTATCCAGGTGGGCGCCTGATGCATGAAAAATGAAAATGCAGAAAATATTACCTCGTTATCCAGGTGGGCGCCTGATGCATTAAAATTGAAAAATGCAGAAAATATTCCCTCGTTATCCAGGTGGGCGCCTCATGCATGAAAAATGAAAATGCAGAAAATCTTCCCTTATTATCCAGGTGGGCGCCTGATGCATGAAAAATAAAAAATGCAGAAAATATTCCTTTGTTATCCAGGTGGGCGCCTGATGCATGAAAAATAAAAAAGGCAGAAAATATTCCCTCAGTTTGATAACTGGGGTGTGAGTTTCGAAAAGACAATACCTCCCTTGTTGTTTTTGGGTAATTTTCTTGATGATTATATGAGTCCTCCTCTATGGATTCCTCCTTTTATTGTTGTATTTCTTTTTGTGTTTTTATTCTTCCACATTGGTCACATTCACTTTAAAGTGATTAGTGAGAATTTGAATCTTTTTGTTCCTATCTAAATAAGAGAACAATTTTATTAGTTATAAAATGTTGGCAACTGGCATTTCATTGACTTTGCTTCCATAACCTGCTTCTTCTTGCTTTATTCTGCTATGCAGCCCTTTTGCCAGATTTCTTTAACTTTTCCTCTGTAATCTCTTTTCTGCCTTATGCCTCTTTTCTTTTCATTTTCCTTTGGCTTTGATTTCCATCCTCCTTTATTTGTTTTTCTTTTATTTACTGTTTGACTCAATGTTATTATACCTCTTAACATGAGAAGCTGGTAGTTAGCTTTCAATGGGCAAACTGGTTTTTTGATCAATAAATGCAGAAAATATAAATTAGAGAAAGGCAAAGGATATTTTGGAATAGAGATAGAACTTATCTGGGTATGACGGCTGATTCCTCTGACCATGCCATGTATTTAAATTCCAACCCAGTCTGTCTAATCGAATTGTCACTATCTTAACTCCATTTTTTCCTTTGACCCAAACCAATCTTATTTTTTGTTGTTCTTCTTCTTTCCACAAAATAGTCCTCACAGTCGCCTTATGGTGCCGATCAAGGTTTTTACCAACAAGACTATCTCATTTATTCTCTCAATCTCACAATCGCCTTATGGTGCCGGTTAAGGTTTTCATCGATAAGACTCTCTCACTTTTATTCTCTCAATCTCACAATCGCCTTACGGTGCCTGTTAAGGTTTTCACTGATAAGGCTCTCTCATTTTTATATTTTTCTTTTTATTCTTTTGATTTCTGAACCACCGGGTACTGTCCATACCCTATTTCTCCTTATTCTCATTGTATCATTATTTTCTTGAAATTGATTAGAAGGTCTTTCTTTGGACTGTAATGTGGCTTTTGGATGGGTTCAGAAAGAAGGGTATAAAAGGCTCAAAATATAACGAGGGTTCAAAATATTTACAACTCTCGGAATCATAAACATAACTTCTGCCCCAGTTTTAATTTTTGGGGAATCTTGGATTTTCTTTTCATCATGACTGAACCTCAATGAGGCTGCCTACGTACCCTTTCGAGATCAAGTCAAAATGTAGTTCGAACCATAAGATCACTTTTTGTTGCGATTTGACTTTTCCCGATTTTCTTTTGTCTTTTGTATGCATTTTTCTCCTTTTTTTGTCTTTTTTTCTTGCATCATGGATGATTCCGAGAGAGGGGTATGAAAAGAATAAAACAAATAACGCTCAATGGGGATGTCAATGGATAAAGTGTTTGGATAGAGAATAAAATGCCTTCATCATTTCAATTCCAAAATTATGAAAAATACAAATATAAAAATGAAAAAGGAATCATACATAATATCTCTTGATTGCATCTGAGTTGATAGCAGTCTCTACATATTTTCCTTCAACATTTGTCAGATGTAGAGCTCCATTGGACAATACCCGTGATACCATGAACGGTCCTTGCCAATTCGGTGCAAATTTTCCTTTCGCTTCAGCCCAATGCGGCCTGTAAGGTGTAGAGTTACAATGCAGGATTTTTAATCTTTCACATGCCTCTTCCATGAGGTGACTGTTCAGGTTTGCACCATTGTCTGTGATAATCAATTTAGGAATTCCAAAGCAACATATGATATTTGTATGCACGAAATCTACCACCGCCTTCTTTGTCACAACCTTAAATGTCTTCGCCTCCACCCATTTGGTGAAATAATCAATTGCGACCAAGATAAATCTATGCCCATTAGATGCTGCAGGCTCTATTGGTCCGATGACATCCATGCCCAAGGCAACAAATAGACACGGTGCAGACATCGTATGTAACTCATAGGGTGGATAGTGAATCAAATCTCCGTGTATTTGACATTGATGGCATTTCCTCACATACCTAATACAATCACGCTCCATGGTGAGCCAATCATATCCCGCTCTCAGTATTTTCTTGGCTAAAATGTGTCCGTTCATATGAGGTCCGCAAGCTCCCGCATGTACCTCAGCCATAATTGTGTCAGCTTGCTGCGCATCTATGCATCTCAATAGCCCCAAATCTGGTGTTCTTTTGTATACAACCCCTCCACTGAGGAAAAATCCATTTGCCAATCACCTTATAGCCCTTTTTCTATCCAGTGGCTTGTTCTAGGTACCCTCTGGTCCTCAAGTATTCTTTGATATCATGATACCACGGCTCTCCATCAAGTTCTTCTTCCACGACAAAACAATAAGCATTTTGATCATGCATTTGTATCTGTAATGGATCTACATAAGGTTTATCTGGATGATGCAACATGGAGGATAATGTGGCCAAAGCATCTGCTACTTCATTGTGCATTCTTAGGATGTGTTTGAACTCTATAGATTCAAATCTCTGGGATAGTTCATGTAGACATTGTCGATAATGTATCAACTTTAAATCTCTTGTCTCCCATTCTCCCTGAATCTGATGTATCAAGAGAACTGAGTCACCCATGACCAAAATTTCTTGAACACCCATATCTATTGCCATCCTCAATCCCAATATGGATGCTTCATATCGGCCATGTTGTTAGTGCAGAAAAATCGAAGCTGAGCGGTAACGGGATAATGCTGACCTGTTTCTGAAATAAGCATTGCTCCAATTCCAACTCCCTTACTGTTGACGGCTCCATCGAAGTACATTCTCCAGCCTGGCTTATTATTTTGCTCTACTTCTTCAACATTCATTGCCTTCTCATTAGGAAAATATGTTTTTAACAGCTCATATTCATCATCCATTGGGTTTTCTGCTGAATGATCTGCAACTGCTTGCGCCTTCATTGCCGTATGTGTTACATAGATGATGTCAAACTCTGTGAGCAGACTTTTCCATTTAGCAAGTCTTCCGGTAGGCATAGGCTTCTGAAATATATACTTTAAGGGATCCAACCGTGATATCAAATATGTGGTATAAGCTGACAAGTAATGTTTTAGTTTTTGGGCAACCCACGTTAGAGCACAACACGTTCTCTCCAATTGAGTGTATTTCACCTCGTAAGATGTGAACTTTTTACTGAGGTAATATATCGCTTGCTCTTTCTTTCTAGTCTCGTCATGCTGCCCCAGTACGTAGCCAAAAGAATTATCTAGCACAGTCAAATACAAGATTAGAGGTCTTCCCGGTTCTGGAGGAACTAATACTAGAGGATTAGCCAAATATTCTTTAATCTTGTCAAAGGCCTCTAGGCATTCATCAGTCTAATTTACCGCAGCATCTTTCTTCAGCAATTTGAAAATGGGTTCACATGTTGACGTCAGCTGAGCAATGAACCTGCTGATATAATCTAGTCTACCCAATAAACTCTTCACTTCTTTCTTATTCTTCGACGGAGGCAAATTCTGGATGGATTTTATCTTTGACGGATCTAATTCAATACCACACCGGCTTACTATAAACCCCAGTAACTTTCTTAAAGGCACCCCGAAAGCACACTTTATTGGATTGAGCTTGAGATTATATCTTCGGAGTCTCTGGAAAAACTTTGTCAAATCTTTGATATGGTCACATTGCTTTTTGGAATTAATGATGACATCGTCCACATATACTTCGATCTCTCGGTGCATCATGTCATGGAACATAGTGGTCATCGCCCTCATGTATGTAGCCTCGGAATTCTTCAACCCAAACGGCATCACCCTGTAACAATATGTCCCCCAAGGTGTGATAAAGGCTGTCTTTTCTGCATCTTCTTCGTCCATCGGGATCTGATGATAACCCGCATAACAATCCATAAATGAGACAATTTCATGCTTGGCACAATTGTCGATCAATATATGGATATTTGGCAATGGAAAATCATCCTTTGGACTAGCTTTATTAAGGTCCCTGTAATCAACGCACACCCTGGTTTTTCCATCCTTCTTCGGAACTGGCACAACATTAGCTAACCAGGTGGGATATTTAGTGACCCGTATGACCTTTGCTTCAAATTTCTTATTGACTTCTTCTTTTATTTTTACACTGATGTCCATTTTAAACTTTCTTAGCTTCTATTTTATCGGCCGGCATTCCAGATAAATGGGCAATTATGTACCACCAGATCAGTATTGAGTCCAGGCATGTCATCATAGGACCAAGCAAATATGTCCTTGTACTCATGTAACAACTTGATTAGATCTTCTCTGAGGGAAGCCTCTAAATGCACAATGATCTTTGTTTCCCAGACATTCTCCTCACCTCCCAAGTTAATGGATTCTATCTCATTTAAGTTCAGTTTGGGTTTTTCCTCATAATGATTCAAATATTTACTGATTTCCTCCAGTATTTCCTCATCCTCATATTCTACTTCACTTTCACTTTCAATTTCCTGTATAACTATTCGATTAACAAGACTGGACCGGGAATCCTTCATGCATGACATATCATTGGAAACAGTAAATATTGAACTGTACAAAAGAAGAAAAATAAAATAAGGCAAAAATGGAAGAAAGAAAGAAATTGCATTTCATTGATTTTTTAAAAAGGTGACAAGCATTGGATAGATTTGTTTTTTATGGGATGTGGGATTACAAAACAAGACAACTTTTGGGGAAATAAATTATTTAAAGCTAACTACGACTACTCCCTCCTGATCGAAAGAGGAGTATCTTCCTAGTTATTAAGCGTAATGCATGGGTCCCACAAACTGAACATCCATTTTACTCGTTCCTTCTCCCATCTCCAACATATTCACATCTTCAAATAGCATCTCAAACCTTGCTAGGAATTCTGCATCCGGTTTTATTTTTGCGCGACTTGGCATAACAATCGCCAAATGTCTTCATGTACCAGGCCTAGTAAAGGAATCAGATAGTTTTGGAATAGGCTTTGGGAGGGACCAACTTTTCTTCTTCATTTTATTGGCTCTTTGGATATTGGCAACGGTTGGCTCGAAACCCAGACCAAAAGTGTCATTACTGCCCGGCAAGTGGATTGGCTGTGTTATACCTTGTAGAGTTACTCCTAAGCGATCTTCACATGAGTCGGGTTCTCCTTTACCACTTTTGTCTTCCTCAACGCTTCTGGGGCAAAGCATCGCCCGGAGCGAATTAGGCCATGTGTTTCATTAACCTCTCCTTTAACTTCTTTCCCCTTGCACATCACTGTAACTTTATCATAGTTCCACGGTATGGCCCTGGTGTTCACGACTGGCATCTGCACCACCGGTTTGATAACAATAGGTTCCACATAAGCTCCCTTCACAGTTAACAAAGGCTTAGCTCCCGGCACTACTATCTTTACCAGCTCAACTACTGATGGTTTCTTCATTGGTAACTCAGCTGATGCTTTCTCCTTTTCAACTTCCCCTTACACCTTATTATTAGCTTTAATCATCATCACTGATTGAGAAGGTTTCTTACTGCTCTCTCCCTGCTCCAACTATATCATGTGCGTCTCATGATGGGCTGGCAATGGATTCTGTGTGATATTGGGAGTTTCCGAAGCTTGCACTTCAACTCTCCTAGTATCAATAAGTTCCTGTATGTCGGACTTTAAATGCCAACACTTTTCTATATCATGTCCCGGCGCCCCGGAACAATACTCACATTGGACTGATTGGTCTAGATTTCTGGGTAGTGGGTTTGGAATTTTTTGGTTCGATAGGGCTCAACATCCCTAGCTCTCTCAAGCGGTGGAAAAGACTGGTATATAACTCCCCTAACAGAGTAAATATTTTCTTTCTTTGGGCTCTATCTCCTCTTACTTCTGGATCTGGACGGAAATTGGGTCGATTTGGATTTTTATATGTTTTTTAAGGCGGGTAGGCATTTTATACGAGGTAGACATTTTGTGGAGCTGGCGTACGCCATACATGTGGAGGTGGTGGATAAGGTTGAGCATGGGGGACGGAAAAATGTGGATTGGATGGAGGATAATATGGTGGAGGTGGGTTGTAGGGTGCTGGTGGATATGGTTGGTATGGGCGAGGTGGATGATGATATGTATTTGGGCCCCGGGACCATGATCTACCTTCGATGACTGCAATTTCCTCCTTCTTCTTTTTGCCAATCGATCCACCAATTCCAGTTTGTATTGCCTGGTTTGTGTCTTTAATAGCCGAATAACTCATGATCTTATTTGTCTTTAACCCTTCTTCTACAAAGCTTCCCATCTTGACCACCTCGTCAAAAGTTTTTCCAATTGCTGATACCAGGTGGCCATAGTAAGTTGGCTCAAAACCTGTAGAAAATAGTCCACAATTTCTGATTCCTTCATGGGAGGGTCTACTCGTGCAGCCTGCTCCCTCCATTTGAACCCGTATTCCCGGAAACTTTCCCCGGGTTTCTTCTCCATTTTAGTTAATGATAGCCTGTCAGGGATAATCTCTAGATTGTATTGGAAATGGTTTGCAAATGATTGAGCTAGGTCATCCCAGATGAACCGCCTGGTATGATCCTGTTGAGTATACCATTCCAGCACTGAACCACTTAAGCTCTGGCTAAAATAAGCCATAAGTAACTCGTCTCTTCCCCCTGCTCCGCGCATTTTACTATAGTAACCCCTCAGATGGGCTACTGGATTCCCCTGACTGTCATATATATCAAACTTGGGTAACTTGAACCCAGCCGGGAGCTATACCTCCGGAAACAAGCATAAATCTTTATATGCAACACACACTTGGCCTCCTAGCCCTAGTATGTTACGAAAGGATTGTTCAAGACTTTTCATCTTACGGGCCATCTCTTCCTATTCCAAATTTCTGACAGGTTTTTCCTCCTCTGTCATGTATATGAGCGGTGTGTAGAACTCATATTGCCTGAATGTTGGCTCTGATGGATAATAATGAGTGTCCATATGGAACACAGGTTCGCTAGAAGATTTGTGTAGAGAAGCAGGCGGCGGTTCTATGTACACTAGAACGACCTGAGGTGGAAGTGGTGGAACTTGTTTGGACAGCGGTGGTGGTGCTTGTGAAGTTGTAGCATAGTAATGTTTGTAGGTTATGTGGAGGATGAATTCATAGTGGGTGGTTCAGGATTTGGGTTTGTAGGAGGGACGTATGCTGGGTTGGCTGGATAGGAAGGCAAAGGTTGACCCGTAGACCAGGCCTGGTACATCTCCGACATTTGCTATCTTAATTTGTACATCTCCTCTTTAATACTAGCAACGTCCACAACTTCTTCTTCCTGTACCAGATCCATAATAGTGGGCTCGATCTCCTGAGTCACTGCTTTAGTTAGCTTTTGAACGTGTATTTTAGGTGTGATGTGCCAGAATGCGAGTTGCCAACTGAAAATCTGATACTCATCAACAACAAAACTCGTTAATAGTTAGTTCATAAAGGGTAAAATATCACGATTAAGAATCACAACTTTTCCCTTAGTCATTATGCATCATCCCAGCATTTATTCCTCTTTGAACCACCGTTTTTCTTTTTACCTCTGTTTTTTATTGCTTTTCTATTTGTTTCTTTTTCCTGTTTTCTTCTTTTCCATTTCTTTCTTTTTTTTGCTTTTTCATTCCTACATGTTTGCCTATCGCCCAGACAACTTGTAAAAAAAATGGAAGAAAATAACAACAACTTCTTTTGAATTTTTCATTGATACTCAAAATATCGGTTACAAATGATGTTGTACTACGAATGCAGAAAAAATATAAATACAAAATGCATGCCCTATGAATACATTAAAGCTCCTAGTGCCCGCGAGACATCGTTCGGTCTTGCCGCGGGCCTATATGCTAATCCACTTTGGAGTTTATCCAAGTCGGTCATTAGATGCTTTACAAAGAACTTTACTACTGATGTGAATGTTGATTGGGACATATCTTCACACAATTGGCATCTCCTTGTGATGTACTGAGCAATGTTGACGATTCTTTCCCTGATGACCCCTTTTTCCTGAAGCAGCCTACCAATCAATTTGGCACGAGCGTCTAAGGTTTGCTGGTTCTCCTTTTATAGTTGTTGTAGCTCCAACTCTAACCGAGCCATAGCCATGTAGCAATGTTCTCTCTCTACTTCGAACTCTTTGGTTTGTTTGCTACTTTTGACTTCGGCTGTAAAGATTTTCTTTCTCAATCGAGCTACCTCAACCTTGTGTTCATCTTGTAATTGCTGAACCATTCGAACTCTTTCCTTAACATTTCTGGCCAGGTATTTCCGAACCCCGACTAACTCCTTTTTAGCTTTATCAAGATCAAAGCTATAGTCATTCACTTTGCGTTGAAGATTTTCAATCAATTTCTCATCTCGGGCTAGGTGGACTGGGTTTCGGTTGCGGTTTTCATCTTTGCAATTTGAGCCTTCTAAATTTCATTCTCTTTTCTCAGCTACTTCTTTTCTCCCGCATCAGATGCCGCTTGTAAGCTGCTCTCGAATTTGAGGTCTTGGAATTGTTTCTCTAACAAGCTGATTCTGGCTCTGTACTCATTTTCTCTGGCCAACCAATCTTTGTGTTCCTTGGACTGCTCGGCCAATTCTTGAATGTGAGGCCTCTTCATTGGTCTATCATACTCGACATCCCGGCGATACCATGCAACATACCCTTGTGATACTTCCCCTCAAGCTCGGTTTCCCACACAAGTGTCTACTCTCAAGCATTGGCGTTCATTCCAAATCTGTCGAATCTTTGCTTCCATGAATTGTCCGTCAGGACTGATTTCTACGGCTTGCAGGCAGAGGTCCCCGTATTTTGGTATAACCTGATATCTCCCAAGCTGCCATAGTACCATGTACGGCGTATAAGGCTGAATGCTTTTATGACCCATTATCAAGAAGTGTGACCCTTCTGTTGGCATGTACATCACCTCGTTGAAGGGCAACCATCTGTATACTCAATCAATTTGGCTAGCAGTCAACGATCGCAAGGATGTAATCCAACCTTTTGCTCCTTCTGACAACTTAACTTCTTTTTTTCTCATATAAAACTCTTCAATGCACGTCTTTTCAAATGACCCGTAACTCGAGAACGGAGGGTGACGACACAAATGTTCTATCAACCACATCTGGAGAATCAAATTGCATCCCTCGAAGAAGTCATGCCCTCCTTTATAGGATGTGAGGGCACGGAAGATGTCAGCTACAATCATCGGTGCTAGTGTGCTATTATCTTGCACAAGAAGAGTACTGGCAACTCCGGCGACCCTTATATTAATATTTCCATTTTTCCTCGGGAATATGACCAATCCCAGAAATGTCACTATAAAGGCGAATCGCCTATGCTCTTCCCACTTGACTCGGTTAGATTTACTGTAGAGTTTGTTCGTAGGGTCGTTAAATCCCCCAATATGACCATATCTGCGGTAGATGAAACTCAAAGTACAAAATCCATGGGTCAAGTCTTCATTACGAACGTTCCTGGCGATTTTTAGGGAATCGAGGAATCTGTGCACTGTAATTGCCCTCGGGGACACCGAGTATTTATCCTTCAGGGGAACCTTACCTTTCCCGATATAATAAGCAATTTCTTCTAATGTAGGAGTGAGCTCAAAATCTAAGAAGTGTAGAACATTATGCGCGGGATCCCAACAAGTGACGAGAGCCCTAATGATATCACCATGGGGTATTATGTCCATCAACCCAGTAAGATCTTTTAGATATCGTTTGACCCAAACCTGTCCTTCTTGATCCAATTTGTTCCACCATAACCTCAACTCCAAAGGGATTTTGTTCATTAAGGCGAAGGGTTCATTTTGTACTGTGCTCATCCTGCATATTTATTAAAGACGATTTTATTCAGAAAAGGGGAAAATATTTTTCAAAGACAATTTCTGAAAGAATTAGCCTTTCCGGGCTATTTATTTTTAAAAGGAAAAAAGGTATGACTTCAAAGTAGCCATTTTTGCAAAAACAGCCTTCCGGCGTCCTTTCGGAACATTCGGCTATTTCCAAAAACGACAATCACTTTGATTTATTGAAAGTGTTAAGAATAGAATTCTATTTGGAGTGAATGTCTATAATTCTATTTGGAGTGAATGTCTATCTTATGGAAAGTTTTACTTTGTGACTAAGTCATATTTCTCCTATAAATAGAGGGGTCTTATCCCATTGTAAATCATCCCAAAATTCAATAAGAAATCCCTCTCTCTTTTTCTCTATAATATTGCTCTTGTTCTTTTATTATTTTATAACACGTTATCAGCACGAGACTCTAACCAATTGAGTAGAAACTTTGGGATTGAGCATAATGATTGTCAATTATTTTATGAACTTCCTTCATGATTAAAATTCTGGATTTAAGGTAAGTATTTTACTTTTCTCTTTCAAATTCTTGAAATTCTATAATTTGATTTTATATACAAGCAAAGACAACAAAGTTTGATTATAACTCTAATGGAGTTTTTAAGAAATTACACCCATATGAAGTGGTAAAATTTCTATGTCTTGCCATGATCAAAGTCATGGATGATCATGCACACAAGAAGTGAAAACCCATCCCATTGAATTTTCTCCATTCTCATTCTCTTAAGAGAATGTGATAGCAATATGTGATAAGTCTGAAAGAAGACAAAATTATTACCGTGAAGGTATCAATGGATGTGGACGTGACAATAGACGAAATTATAATCGTCATCATTTGTGGTAATGAGAACAATAAGGATTCTCAAAATAATCCCACACTTTGTGAAAATATTTGTCATCGATTTGACATGAGATTTTATAAAGCACATGACTATGGTCCATTCATGATGAGAATGAGAAAACATCTGATTTATGAATATATATTCGTTTTTGGAAGAATATAAATGTGCTAGTGGTAGTGATTACACCACACTCACCTCTAAAAGGAGGTTTGAGATGATATAAGAAAATAATATTATTATTATGGCATGAATGGTCATTGGTTACGCATCTATTGTACGCCAAAATATTTTGGCATTGTGATTATTAAAAGTCAACGATAATGTAAGAAACAGATCTTGCATATTATTTTGACCATGGCCATAATGGTATAACTTTCTCTTTAAAAGAGATATTCACCACATGGGTGTTGATGATTATGTGGTACTACCAATTAATTGAGAGCTCTAGAAGAGCCAATTACCACTATTTTGGAGAAACACAATTGATTACTAGCAAGATATTGTGTTGTAGTAAGTCTCAAAGAAAATTATTCAGTTTCCAAAGTATATGCGAAAGCGGTTGATTATATTGAGACTATAAATAAAGGAAAGATTTAATATCTTCTAGTACTACAACTTGTAGTGGGGTAATATGTATGTGAAAAGTTACTCGCTTTATTCTCCAATTTGTACTACATAAATAAAAGAATATCGCAATGAAGTGAATATTTATTGATATAGAAACTCATATCATAATAAACTTGGAGTTTATTCATAATTGCACCCATCATGGTGTAAATCTGAAATTTATCAATATTGATAATTTATTCAGTTGGCATAATTGGTTTACCCATATCAATTTAAATATGATGTGCAAAAATAAAGAGAATTCACATGGGTAAATATTAAAGAACTAGAAAGTTCTTTACGAATTCTTTTATGTGCCTGTTCTCATTAATTAATATACCAACTAAAAGTGGGATTGAATCCCATGAATACCGGAAATATCAATGGTGAATATGGGCCCATTCACCTGCCATGTATACCACATAAGATGCATCTATGAGATGGTTACATGTGCAATTATTATTAACCCGCAACATGGTGTTTGCGAGGTAACTTGCTCAATAATTTAATTTAGAGCATATTCCAGATTTTCTATTCAAGAAGTTCATCTTGATAAGTTGGTCTAAATCATAGCTGATTTAGGAAAATAATTTATTGAGTGCCTCCACTTAATAGCTAAATTACTGTTTATGAGAACAAAGTTATATATATTAGTTTGATATATATTAAATACGAAAGTATATTATTTTCTCCCCTCACAAGTGGTTCAGGGTCAGGAACCAAATAATTCCATCATATTATTATTGATGTGCGGTGTATATTTTGATTAACACCATAACGCACAAAGATGAGTTCTCAAAGTTGAGGAAACAAGTTAATTTTTTCTAACATGAGGGGGAGACAAGATACAACAGTTGAGAAAATGTTACATGGAATGAATTATCATTTATACATCTAGATCCTCGAATAAAATAATATGAACTTGAAGTTCATTAAAGGATAATTTATGTGCAATTTATTGCAAAGCATGCCAGACGCATTTGCTGACTCAAATAAAGTAACTATATTCTCATTGCAAATGCTCATATTAAGTCCTAGAAGGACAAAGCTATGGTTATCTTAAAGTGTATAGACAATCGGTTTCAAATAAACTTCTTGATAAAGAAGGTGAGCAAATGATCAAAATGATCATAATAAAGGAGGCAAGTGATCTAGAAGATTACATGGCATAACACTGCATAATATCTCATGAGAGATTCAGGTACCTGAATATATGAATGAAGAGATCTCTATGCTATGTCATTATGAAAATATATTGAAACTAATATAAAATCCTCGACGTCAACCTTCAAGAAGCTATTGCACAAGATTGGGATGCGAAGGCTTAAGGATGTGAATTGACGCTCTCATTAGGGAGTTAATGCGCATTGCACTTTTTTTCCCTTACAAGGTTTTGTCCCACTGGGTTTTCCTTGCGAGGTTTTTAACGAGGCAACCAAAAGGCGTATTATTAGATATGTGTACTCTTTTTCCTTTTCTAAATTGTTTTTCCCATTGAGTTTTACTTTAGTTAAGGTTTTAATGAGGCACATTACTTATTGAATAGACATTCAAGGGAGAGTGTTAAGAATAGAATTCGATTTGGAGTGAATGTCTATAATTCTATTTGGAGTGAATGTCTATCTTATGGAGAGTTTTGCTTTATGACTAAGTCATATTTCTCCTATAAATAGAGGGGTCTTACCCCATTGTAAATCATCCCAAAATTCAATAAGAAATCCCTCTCTCTTTTTCTCTATAATATTGATCTTGTTCTTTTATTATTACATAACAGAAATACTAAAATTCAATATTTTTTTGGTCATTTTCTAAAAGGGTGGTTGGACCCGTCAAGGGTTGCCTACGTCCCACCTAATGGCGAGAATCAAACCTGCGTAGTTCGGTCAGATTGTTATGTGACCAAAATATTTCAACTGTATTATTCCACCTATTTTTCAGACTTTCTTTCCAAATTTTGACAGCGTTTCGCCAACATTTTAATATTTTCTATTCTAGATTTTCTCTTTCTTTTTGTTTTTCATGAATTTTGCCGGTCCGCATAATGATCCAGGACAAATAAATACAACATATAATATGCACAGTCTTTGTTTACCGGGTCACCTGTCCTAGACGGACCCAACCCCTGTGTTGAGTCTCCTAAGTCAGATATGATGCAAATAATCGTCCTAGACCTAGGTTCAATATCATGTTGTTTCATATGGTGCTAGACCGTGTACCCGAGTGGACAACTCAGATCGAGGAGGGGGCTACGTACCGGGGACTCGCGGGGTCGTCCAGACTTAGTAACTTGTCCGGCCTCTTTTCCTTATTTTTGGTATTGACAGAACAGAAAGGGGAGTCTCAACCAGTAAGCACATCCCCGGAGGTAAGAAGAGAAGGGTTTTCGGCACAATTTTATATATACAATCCATGTAATATCAAAGCGATAAACACGTAGCACGTTGATCAAAGCATATAATGAAGTCAAATACCATCAAAAATGAAAATTCAATCGAGCTCAAATTCTTAAACCCCGAACCGAAGTTCTGGGTTGCTTATCCCCAGCAAAGTCGCCAGAGTTGTCACACCTCCCTTTTTACTACCTTTCTATTTCCCGAAAATGAGAATAAGGTATACCTCGTTAATTATTAATACACCAGGGAAAGGATATAATAATAACAACGAGGAAGGAGTTTTTCCAATTTAAGGACAATCGAATCGGGATTTTATTTAGAGTTTCAGAGTCACCACTTGGGAAGATAATGGTGTCCCAAGTCATTGGTCAATCCCAAATCCAAGAAAATTGACTCTGTTTAAACAGTTCGCGCAATAAGAAATTCGGATAAGGAAATCTGTTAACCCAGGAGAAGGAGTTAGGCACTCCCAGATTTCGTAGTTTTAGCACGGTCGCTCAACTGTCGTTTTTGACTTTATTTGATTTCGTTATATGCTTTTTTACAACATACGTATGTTTCGTTTTTAATATTTTAACGACTTGCGACTTCGCGAAAACACATTTCGAGTCATACTGCAACCATTACGCCTATGACTTTAACACGTTTCAGCTTCGTTGAGATTTAGGATTGGAGTCACATTAAATGTGCACTCATATTAAGGAATGTATATTCAAAATCGTGTCTATAACATGTAACGGCTTATTATACTTTAGGAAAGACCGTGGAATTTGCTAAATGGTCTTCCCGAGTCTATCACTTATTATCATTCATATGGGGGCCCCGCATATTTTGTTCTTATACGAGGCTCGTCCCGTTATTTTTTAATAGTCCAATCCTAATAAGGGCTACATTTTCTATTTTTTGGTTTTTTCCTAATTATTTTAGTTGTTCTGTATTTTCAGAATTAATGTCCAGGCCTATTGTTTCCATTTCCAGGCCTGGACGCTTATGAACTTGAATTTAATAGTCCAATTTCTATATATGGGTTCTAGAAACCCAGAATATGTTAGAATCATTATTCAAAGGTCTAAAGATGAATCCAATTGGATCCAGGCCTGTACTATTTTTTAAGCCCAGACCAAACGAGAAAAGTAGAGAACAGAATCGGAATTTCATAACAAATATACAAATGCTCAAACAAACAGCAGGTAAAATTAATCAAATGATATTTATTTCATAGGAAACAAAAGTACAAGTTTAACAATAATAATTTTAAATCGCTATTATCTATCACTAATTGAATTTGAACAACAGACTACTATTCATATACTTTAACAACGACATATCACTTATCTATGCGAATTGAATTGTTATAAACCACTAATTGAAACTCATGCTATTCTGATCATAATTATTGATTACTAATAGAACTTAAACAATAAGCTAATTGTGTCAACTATTTCAAACAGTGATATGATACTTAACTCTGTAAATTAATTACTGATTCTAGCATACACCATTTCAAGTTGTTATTGAACTAATTGAAGTGAAGAAACAGACTAAAACTAAGTTAATTATCACATTTTAATTCATGAAGACTAATATGGTTATTATGCAGATTATGAGACTATTCTTAACTAGGTGAATTGATTTAACGAGTTAACCTGTTTTTAAACTAATTTTAAGGTGATTATGACTGCAGGTATTCTACACTACTCTATCTATTACATTGTTCAAATCTCATATATATACTTAGCTATTACATTTATTCCTATCAAATTACAGAGAATCTAACATATAATTAACATAAAACTTCAAAATACAACGTTCGATTCCATCCAACAACTCATGGCATTTTTTCATTTCTTCAAATAGCTGACAGTTACATATTTGGATTGAAAATGTGTACATGATTCAGCAAAAGGAAAACTTATGAGTCTAGAATGCAAATGAAGATGAAGGATAGTCAGCGATCACAGTAGCAGAATCAATAGAGAGCAAATCACAGCAGCACAACAAATACACAGTCGAGTATAATCCTCAAGTTCAGCAAATAAACAATCTAGAGAACAGATTTGAATGAAATCCAATAGAACCCAATAGTATAGAACAGCAGGGAACCCTAATTGAATTTCAGAATTGCATTCGACTATACTTAGAATTTTACTCTCTATTTGTGGTGTATCACTCTTAATTTCAGAAAGTTTGCTCTGAATTTCTAGAATCCAGCCCTTTTTCAGGCTTAGATAAAGCCTATTTATAGGTGTTTTTTGTGAAATTTTGAGGGGGGAATTCAAAAATCTTATATAAGTTCCCTACCCTTAATTCTCTAATTAATTGGAGTTTGGTACCTTATTTCAGACTTAAAAAGCCTTCCCGCCCTTGCTGGAAGGTTCTAGGGAATTGCTTTTGCTTCTTTTAAGGGTCTATTACTATTGTACCCTCACTTGCTATGGATTTTAACAGTTATACCTTTTTATTAGGTTTGTTTTACCCTTTATTTTGTATATTATTGCAGCAATACTAAGCCTGAAAGTCTTTTGTCCCTGCAGGCTCTATTAAATCCACAACTATGCCATTTCTTATTCCTTTTGTACCCTTAATACTATGTATTATTTACCCGACTTATTAATAGTTTGGGTATCCTAAGTTTAGCTATCTATTTAAGAACTGGCCATTATATTCTAAATCATTTAAGACTTGGCCAGATTTAACCTTAGCTCTTTCAATTTCAACCTCTTTAAGAGGTAACCCTTTTTATTATTACTTAGCTAATTGGAATTAGATTACAGGACTAGCCTGTTTTATTAACTAGACTTAATTTTGCAGAATTAACCACTCCAATGTTTCAGGAGTGGCCAAATTTGTCACATAGTCCTAAGTTATTCGCTTATAGCCAGATTAGGTCACTTCCAATAATAGTCAGACTACTAATTACACTTGTCTATTATAGTTATAACCAATACCACAAAGAACAATACAGTTAATCATAGACTAACATATGAATCTATTACAAATACAGCCAATTTATGTCATTTTGCACACATAGCCTCAATCAAAAATCACTTATCAATTAACCAAAACTCAGAGGGAAATTAGATAATAATTGAATCCCAATTAACTAACTCATAATTTCAGACTTAGGCATAGTTAACAAGTCAGACATAAAGAAGCATATTTACATCAAATTCATATGTTGACTATAGAAAACCCTAAGAAGCTCAACATATCAATTACGCGTAATGAACAGGATATATGAGATAGGCTATTGATAGAAACCCTCAGAAAATTATCAAACAAGAATATGCAAAGGATTATATATAGAAACCTTAGAAGATGAAACAGTCAGAAGCACTCTAGAACAGAAGATATGTAGAAGATCAAATATAGGAAACTTAAAACAGAAAACATACAAAAGATTAACTACAAAAAACAAAGAAAACAACTACACAAAGAACATGCAAAAAGATCGAAACACAGAATATAAGAGCAAAAGTACTTAGCTTAGCAGGATATGTCTCATGTTCTTCTTTCGTTTCTTTATTTCTTTCTTTCTTTTCTTTTTCTTTTTTTTTTCCTTTTCTTTTCAGTCTTCAAGACTTCAGAGACTTTGAAGTCTTATTTTTTCCAGATATTTCTTAAACAAGTTAATTTTTTGGGTTTTGGTGGTAAAGGGGTGTTGTAGGTGTTAAGGGGTGTATTTGGGGGTGGGTTCATGTTTGGGTGTTCGCCGGAGGTAGGGTTCCGGCGAACTTCTTTTGAATATTCGAGCATTTACAGTGTGATTTGAAAGAAACCAAGGTGAAAGATCCCCCCGTAGTGGTCCTATTGTGTTATTTTGAGAGATGGAATCAAAGGTTGAAGGTCACCGGCAAAGATTCCGGTGACCGGACTTTCAAGAACAAGATTTTTCTTTTGGTTTCTAAAGGTTTCAGGGTGGTCTTGGGTGAGAATGAAAGAAAGAATGAAGTTTGGGGTCGAAGGTGGCCGGAGACGGCCATGGATTCTTGCCAGTGTCCATGAGGAAAGTGAAGGAGACGATGTGTCACGACCCGGATTTTTCCCCAACATCAGGATCGTGATGGCGCCTACTCGTGGTAGCTAGGCAAGCCAATGTATTCATATTATCCTGTTTTTAATACAATTTTAATTAAATAAATGCGGAATACTTTATCGAAATAGTATTAAGCAGTTTAAAGGTAAAACCATACTGAAAATCCTCTACCCAAGACGTGGAGTCACCAACTCACGAACTACTACTGAATACTACACATAAAAGTCTGAAAGAAATATAACATAATCTGTGTGTCTCGGAACAAAGAGACTACAGCTAAAACATAAGTAAAGAGAGAGACGCCGGGCTTGCGGACGTCCGCAAGCTACCTCGGTCTCAAATGTGATTAACTTCCACGCAATCGATTTACTGCTGCTGCTCCTGGTCCGTAACCTGTATCTGCGCAAAAAGAGAGCAGAGTGTAGTATCAGCACAACCGACCCCATGTTTTGGTAAGTGCCCGGCCTATCCCGGCGAAGTAGTGACAAGGCTAGGACCAGACACCCACATAAACCTGTGCAGTTGCAATATATATATATATATATATATATATATATATATATATATATATATGTACATAAACATTTATAAGGAAATACTCTACTCTGCAATAACAATCAATAACTCATAATATCCAGATTAATCTAATCCACGGAATTAAATCTTACTTTCGTGTCTCAATTCTTTATTTTTCTTTTCATATCTCGTGGTAAGCGTACCACCCGCTCCCAATTCTTTAATATATATATTACTACAAATAACAAGAATTAACCAAGTAATAACACAATAAGGAATATCTCAAAGAAACTCAACAATTAACAACAGTTAATAAGTTCACAAGGAAAACAAGGTATAATGGAAACACAAGTAATATCAAGTCAAGGAATGGCAAATAGTTGCACGGCATCACCCAAATAAAATATAATGGAAAAAAAACAAGTAATATCAAGTCAAGGAATGGCAAATAGTTGCACGGCATCACCCTTCGTGCTTTTACTCTCATCCTCACCCAAATAAGCAAATAAAGTACACGGCATCACCCTTCGTGCTTTTACTCTCATCCTCACCAAATAAGCAAATAAAGTGCACGGCATCACCCTTCGTGCTTTTACTCTCATCCTCACATCCATAGTACGGCATGATCCTTCGTACATGGTTCAATAACGGGCACGGCATGATCCTTCGTGCATAATCAATAAATAAACATGGCACGGCATTAACCTTCGTGCATAAATAAATAAACATGGCACGGCATCACCCTTCGTGCATTATCACTCTTCCTCACCCAAATAACAATCACGGTTAAGGGCAAAGAAAGAAACAACAATTTATAAACCGTCCCATCAAGGGCAATCAATAATTATCTTCACAACAAGTCCCACAACGGAGAACAATAACATTTCATCCGTAATATATCTCAAAATAATCATTTTTCAACGACTCACGGTCATACTAGACGCCAAGTGTATGGATGCTCGTCACCACGGCCCATACACCGCACTCGATCACATAACACATAACACATAATCCTATTCCCTCAAGCTAGGATAGAACAAATACTTACCTCGAATGCTTATGAACAATTCAATCCGTGGAAATGTCTCCTTCGTTCAAATTTGCTCCAATCCAATCGTATCTATACACAATTGATTTAATATCATCAATACTACTCAACAAACTAATTCTTAAGACCAAATACAACTTTTACAACATTCTGCCCGGAATAGTGAATTTCAACCCCGAGCCCACATGGTCGGAATTCGGGGTTAGGACCAAAATCCGGTTACCCATCCCCCCACGAGTTCATGTATATAATTTGTTTCAAAATCGGACCTCAATTCGAGGTCCAATTCCCTAATTTATGAAAAACCCTATTTTCTAACAAAAACAAGAATTCTACCATGAAAATCTTTAATTTCTTATGAAAAACATGTTTAATGATGTTAGGAATTGAAAGAATTAAGTAAAAAGTGACTTACAATCGTTTTGATGAAGAAGAAATCCTTGAAGAATCGCAAATGGGTGTTTTGGTTTTGAAAAAAGTGAAGAAATGACTGAAATCCGTGTTTTTCAGGTCTCTGTGTTCGCATTTGAGAACATGGGTTCGCAATTGCGAACCCCGACCAATTTCCGGAGTTTGAAAAATAAGCTAAGGATGGGAAGTTCGCATTTGCGAACTTTTGTTCGCATTTGCGAAGCCAAGGCAATTGCTGGGATGTTCGCATTTGCGAACTAATGTTCGCATTTGCGAACACATGCTGTATAAGGCAGTGTTCGCATTTGCGAACAATGGTTTGCATTTGCGAACCAAGGCGGTATGGGGAATGTTCGCATTTGCGAACTATTGTTCGCATTTGCGAACATAGGCAGGCACTAGGGACCTTCGCAAATGCGAACAGTTGTTCGCATTTGCGAACAAAGCTGGCTTCGCATTTGCGATCAAGGTTCGCATTTGCGAGCCTTGCCTTACACTGTCCCCTTCGCAATTGCGAGAAATTCTTCGCAATTGCGAAGCCAACAGCTGGGTGAAAAACCAGCGGTTCAAAAATTCAGAATTTCATCCAACGGCCTATCAAATCTTTACCCGAGCCCCCCGGGCTCCAAACCAAACATGTACATAACCTCAAAAACACATTATGAACTTGTTCGTGCGATTATGCTTTTATGTCAGTGTTAGGGTCTATCGGGTGATTTAGGAGTGATTTGGATTGAAAATGAGGCATATAGCCTTTTTGAAGGAGACTTGAATAAGGAAAGTCAACCCGGAGTTGACTATTTGGTTAGAGGGCTCGGAATTGAATTCTGATGATTCGGTTAGTTCCGGGAGGTCATTTATGACTTAGGAGAGTGATCGGAAGTGAATTTGGAGGCCCGGTGTAATTTTAAGCTTGAATTGGCCAAAGTTGAATTTTGGCGATGTCCGATCGATAGGTGAGATTTTGATCCGGGGGTCGGAATGGAATTCCTGACAGTTGCAGTAGCTCCATTATGTGATTTTGGATGTGCCTGCAAAATTTCAGGTCATTCGGACGTCGTTTAGTCGGGTTTTTGATTGAATGCGTAATTCGGAAAGTTTTAAGGAATTAAGGCTTGAATCCGTGTGTAATTGGTGATTTTGATGTTTAGGATGGTGTTTTTATGATTGGAACAAGTTCGTATCGTGTTTTGGAGTATGTTGGTGGTTTTCGTTGGGGTCCCGGGGGCCTCGGGTTGATTTCGGGGTTCCAAACGGACCATTTCTTGTATTTTTGAACTGCTGTTGGCTGCTGGTTTTGTTGCAGATGGATGCTCTATGCGATCGCATAGGGTCATTGCGATCGCATAGAAGGATGGAAGTGAGCCCCGGAGTTGTTCTATGCGATCGCGTAATAGGAGATGCGATCGCATAGGTATGGAACCTGGCACTCTGCGATCGCAGGGTCACTGGTGCGATCGCATAGGGTAAAATGATCCGGGGTGCCTAAGAAGCTTATTGTTCTATGCGATCGCGTGGTCAGTTTGCGATCGCATAGTAGTAATTTGGAGCCTGGGTGAGATGTTCTATGCGATCGCGGAGAGGTAGTGCGATCGCATAACCTTAATTATTTCGAGCTATGATTTGTTCTACGCGATCACAAGGATGGGATGCGATCGCATAGTGTAAACGGCCCAGGCAGTGAATTAAAACCAGAAACATTTCACATACGGGTTTCATTCATGAAACCTCCATTTTTGAGTTCCAAGAGGAGAAATTGACGGGAGATTGCTAGGAAATCATCGGGGTTTCGTTGGAGGTAAGTTTTGTGGCTTAATTACATCATTTTAACATGAAATCCTTGGTTAATTCTCTGTAAATGGGAGATTAAATGTGGGTTTTAACCCTAGGCCTAAATTGTAGAAAAACAAGGATTTGAGTGGGCAAATGGAGTCCGATTTTGGTAAAATTTATATGCCTAGACTCGTATTGAGATGAGGGTTCCGAATATGTGACTTTCGTAATTTTTCGAGAAACGTACCGAAAGTCGGATTTTGGCAACTTTGGGAATTTTGGTGTAAATTGAGTTATTTCGAATGGGTTGTGTTTAATTAGCCTATATTGATGCATTCTCATTGATTTTGAGCAGATTCGGCATTCAAGGTGATTGAATTGCGAGGCGAGCGCAAGGCGGATTAAGGCTTCTATCGGATCGAGGTGAGTGGTGGTAGTAAATAATGTACCGAGGGTTTGAAACCCCGTACTTGCACTATACGGTGCTGTGTAGAGATGAGACACGCGTCATGTGACGGGCGTGGTGGCATTGTGATTTGGGGATTGGACTTGGTCATTCCCGACTAATAGTATTCTGTGTATTATGATTGATAATGAGATTATAAATGTGTAGTTGGGCTAATAGCCATGTTTGGGGCCTTGTGCCGATCTGTAGAACATTGGGGGACCTGTAGAGTTAGGCGACCCTTAAATCATGCTGGCTACATACACCCAGTCGTAGTATATCATGTTGGATACATAAACTCAGCCGTAGTTATAACTGTATAATAAGGCTAAAAGCCATGTTTGGGGCCTTGTGCCGATCTGTAGAGAATTAGGGAACCTATAGAGCTAGGTTACCCTTATATCGTGTTGGGAACATACACTCAGCCGTAGCTCTAGCTGTATAGCATAATATAAGCCCGTACTAGATGTGTACATTGAGGGAGATTATCTAGGGTGGAATTCCCTGTTCTAGCTGAGTGGGCCTGAAAGGCCAAGTCTATACCGATTGAGATGAGATAGGGTCAAGGACCCACTATGAGATGTTATATTGGGCCTGAAAGGCCAAGTCTATATTGACTGAGACAGGGTCTAGGACCCACTGTGATAAATTATATTGGGCCTGAGAGGCCAAGCATATATTGATTGGGATAGGGTCGAGGACCCATTATGAGGTAGTATATATATATACCTACATTGGATCGGGCCGCACGCCGCAGCAGTATATATGTTGGATCGTACTGCACGCCGCAGTGATATACATGTGATATACATGTAATATACATGTGGGACGGATCGCACGCCGCGGTATTATTGCGTTTGGGCCGTAGGAGCCGCTCGGAGTACGAGTCCGCACACATTCCGGTCGAGCGCCGTATATTATGGGATCGGGCGCACGCGCAGGAGTATAATTATATATGTATATATATATATATATATATATATATATATTGGATCGTACTGCACGCCGCGGTGATATATGGTGGACCTGGCCGCATGTCATAGCACCATAGCGCTTGGGCCTAGGGAGCCCTCCGAAGTCTGTATACACCCCAGTGAGCGCCGTCTGTATACACCCCCAGTGAGCGCGCGGTATATGTATTGGAGCGGGCTGCGCGCCGCGCGGTATATGTATTGGAGCGGGCTGCGCGCCGCGGCGGTATATGTATTGGAGCGGGCTGCGCGCCGCAGCGGTATATGTATTGGAGCGGGCTGCGCGCCGCAGCGGTATATGTATTGGAGCGGGCTACGCGCCGCAATATCATACTTATTCATATTCATATATATACTAAAATACTGATATGATATAGACATATGTATATGTCTCCATATATTGAGATGGCTGTATACCGTAGTGGTATGAGTGAGAATGTGGTCAGTGTGGGACCTAGATGGCATAGATGTGGACTGGATATTGGGGGTATTCATTATAGTGATGACTTACCCGTGAGGTTACCCTTAGAACTGTATAGTGATAGTACAGGTGTTCTCACTTCCAGTCGTTGTTTACTATTGTTACTCACTGAGTTGAAATATACTCACCCCACTCCCCCGCATTTTTTGTGTGTGCAGATATACAGGATTAGGAGGGCAGTTGAGCTATTGCAACTGCTTGTGTTATCGCCATTCTATGGAGACTTCGAGGTAGTTGCCGACGTCCGCAGGACCCGATATTCCTTCCTACTGTCTTTGATTATGTATTGTTATTTCTTTCCGCTCCGAGCTTTGGTTGTAAACCTTATTACACTTATGTTCTTTAGAGGCTCATGACTCTTGACCCTTCGGTCTATGGGAGTTGTGTGACGACCCGGCCCGTCGTCACGGGAATTACTACCCCGTTATGTTGTAAATACATGTTTTATGATTTTATATCAATGTTAAAGTCTATCGGGTGAGTTAGGAGTGAATTGGATTGAAAATGAGGCATATAGCCTTTGTGAAAGAAACTTGAATAAGGAAAGTCAACCCGGAGTTGACTATTTGGTTAGAGGGCTCGGAATCGGATTCGGATGATTCGGTTAGTTTCGGGAGGTGAATTGTGACTTAGGGGAGCGATCGGAATTGAATTTGGAGACCCGGTGTAGAAATAGGCTTGAATTGGCTAAGGTTGAATTTTGGCGAAATCCGAACGGTAGGTGAGATTTTGATCCGGGAGTCGGAATGGAATTCGGACAGTTGCAGTAGCTCCGTTAGGTGATTTTGGATGTGCCTGCAAAATTTCAGGTCATTGGGACGTCGTTTGGCCGGGTTTTTGATTGAATGTGTAATTTGGAATGTTTTAAGGAATTTAGGCTTGAATCCGTGGTTAATTGGTGATTTTGATGTTTAGGATGGTGTTTTTATGATTGGAATAAGTTCGAATAAGGAATTAGGATGTGTTGGTGTGTTTGAATGAGGTCCGGGGGCCTCGGGGTGTTTTCGGATGGTTAATCGGGGAAAAAATATGGAAAATTGCAGAACTTGTGCACTGCTTCTGTTGTTTCCGCTCCTGCGGAATTATGGGCGCAGGAGCGGGTGCGCTGAAGCGGACCAGGAGCGCAGAAGCGCTGGGCACCGCAGAAGCGGAGCATTTTCCGCCGAAGCGGAATCGCGGAAGCGGAAAGGGAGCCGCAGAAGCGGCCATCGCAGCGGAAGGGAGCCGCTTAGGCGAGTCCGCAGAGGCGGACGTCTAGCCGCAGAAGCGGAAATATCCGCAGGAGCGATCGAGTCTCCGCAGAAGCGGACGCGTAGGAGCGGAAATTCTTCCGCAGAAGCGAAAATCGCTGTAAGTAAGTGTATGAGAAGTTAGAAAATTTCAGAAACATTTTAACATTTGGGGGTCTCGGCTTAAGGGCGATTTTGGGCGATTTTGAGGAGAAAATCAAGGGAAATCATCAGGTAATCAACTATGAACTCATATTATGATTAGTATTGATAATATTACGCAATTATATCATGAAAATGGAGGAATTTGGGGTAATTTATGGAGGATTTAGCCCTAGTCTTGGACTTTAGAAAATCAAGGTTTTGAATGGGCAAATGGAGTCCGAATTTGGTAAAATTGATATGCTTAGACTCGTATTGAGACGAGGGTTCCGGAAATGTGAATTTCGTAAATTTTCGGAATGTGGGCCCGGGGCTCGGGTTTTGACAACTTTGGGAATTTTGATGTAAATTGAGTTGTATTGATTGGGTGTCGTCCCATTGGCCTAAATTGTTGTATTTTTACTGTATTTGATCAGATTCTACGCGTGCGGAGCTTGATTCTCGTGGCAAGGGCATTGCGGAGTAGTCGTCGCGCCGTATTGAGGTGAGTAATAGATGTGGGTGATGACCAGCGGGTTCGAAACCCCGGTATACCACTTTGTGACGTTGTATAGCGGCGAGACACGCACACTCTTGAGAGTGCGGGGTCGATCATGAACTGGAGACTACATATTAGTCCAATCTGTTGATATTGTATTATTGGCTATTCTAGAGCCGTCGAACCTCCTTCTCGGATGGTTGCATATATATATATATATATATTGTGATAATGGCCACTCTTGGGCCGAGGAACCCCCTTCTTGGGCGGTTGAGTATACATGTGGGCCGTGAGCCAGAGTTATTGGATCCCGCGAGGATCGTTATAATTGTCTTATCATATAGACATGCTAGATTACTACTAGTCCGTAGCTATTTCTGTTATTATGCTAATTCCAATCTCTGGAACTTGATATTACTGTTTTCCAACTGAAAAATGATAAAAGAGTTTTCAAAAACTACTTTTGAGCCTGCGAGGCTGTATCCGCATATTAGCTGACTAGTAGTGGATCGGGCTGCGCGCCGCAGCGAGATATATGTTGGATCGGACTGCGCGCCGCAAGAATATCTCTATGAGATGTGCTTGGGCTGTAGGAGCCCCTCCGGAGTCTGAACCCCCACGGTGAGCACGGGTACCCAAAATTGGAGTCGGGCTACACGCCGTAGCGGTCATATCATGCATTGCATTGCATTTAGCTACATCTGCTAGCTGTTATGCTATTTATTGGTATTTGTTGGTACAGGTACAGTGAATATTGATTCTATGACGGGGTAGCTGATTATAGTTTTACATAGTGCTTTATTGCGGATTTCTTATCTGCGCTGTCTTACCCTTGTTTATTACCACTGAGTCTGGCGGTACTCATTTTACTCCCTGCACCTTGTGTGCAGATCCAGGTACCTCTCAGCAGTGATCCAGTAGCTGTGCGAGGCGACGTTTGTGGATATTCGAGGTAGCTGCAGAGTCCGCAGGACCCGATATTCCTTCCTACTGTCTTTTGATTTTGTATTGACTTTTCTTTCCGCACTTGGTATCTTGTAAACCTTTATACACTTATGTTCTTTAGAGGCTCATGACTCTTGACCCTTGGTCTATGGGAGTTGATGTATTATGGGACTTGGTTCCCCGTTTTCGTTATTTGTATCGCTATTGCTTCGTGATTTAATATGCTTAAATGGGCTAAAAGAGAGCGTCTAGCTCCGTTGTTTATATTGATTGGTCAGGCTGGCTTAGCAATGTGTTGGGCGCCATCACGACCGGATTTGGGGTCGTGACAAGTTGGTATCAGAGCCTAGGTTTACTAGGCCTCATGAGTCTTGAGCCGGTTAGTAGAGTCTTGTGGATCGGTACGGGGACGCCTGTACTTATCCTCGGGAGGCTGCGAACCTTTAGGAAAACTTCACTTTTCTTGAACTATGTCGTGCGATCTTGTTGTTCTGAGAACTAAACTTCTATATTCTATTCTCTCGCAGATGGCGAGAACGCGAGCATCAGGACGAGGTGGACGACCTCCGTTGCCACCTGTTAGAGGCCGTGGGCGCGGTCGTGCTAGAGGTAGAGGTAGGGCAGCTGAGGCAGTGCCAGCTGACCTGCCCGTTGTACCTGTTCAAGAGCAGCCCCCAGTGGTTGATGCTCGTGTAGCCCCAGTTCAGGTCCAGACTATATCTATTTCTATTCCTAGTCTTCAGGAGACTCTTGCCCGGATATTATCGGTGTGTTCCAGTTTGGCTCAGGTAGTATCAGCTACCGCTACTGCAGCGACATCTCAGACAGGGGGTGGTCAGTAGACCACTACAGCTCGCACACCTGAGTAGGTTGTTCAGGGACTTCAGACGCCAGAGGCGGTCCCCGCTCAGGTGGTTGCACCGATTATTCCTCCAGCAGCACCAGCTCCAGCTCCAGAGCATATGATTCAGGCTATGCCGACGACGAGCAGCGTCGTCTTGAGAGATTTGGTAGACTTCAGCCACCCCATTTCAGTGGCGCTGAGGGCGAGATGCCCAGGGTTTCTTGGATAAGTGTCGAAAGATGCTGCGTACGGCTGGTATTCTTGAGTCCAGCGGAGTTTCATTTACTACATTTCAGTTTACCGGTCCTGCATTTGATTGGTGGGAGGAGTTTGAGAGGCGTAGGCCTGCAAGAGCAGCACCTCTCACATGGCAGCAGTTCTCTACTCTCTTTCTAGAGAAATATGTACCTCGGTCTCGTCGCGAGGAGCTACGTCGCCGGTTCGAGTGGTTGATTCAGGGCGACATGTCTGTGACCCAGTATGAGCTCGGATTCACACGGTTGGCTAGGCATGCCACATGGATGATCCCTAATGATAGGGAGAGGATCGGGAGGTTCATTGATGGCCTCAACTACTCTGTCCGTATTCTTATGACCGAGAGAGCGAGTTCTGTCATCATCGTTTCAGCGGTGGCTGATATGGCACGCTCCGTTGAGGCGGATCGTCGCGCGAGAGAGAGGAGGGGGAGGCCGAGAGGCCTCGTGGTTCGCGGTTTTAGTGGTGCTCCATCTAGAGGGCATTCCCGACAGAGCAGAGGTCGCTCATCTGGACCTTCTCGTTCGGGCCGCCCGGAGCGGAGCGGAGGTTCTTATGGTCGAGGTCGACAGGGGTTTCAGGCAGGGTCAGTCATCGTTTGGTGCCCTCCCTTCAGTACCCTTCTCCGGCACCGGGTGCATGTTATGAGTGTGGTGAGTTTGGTCACATGAGGAGACAGTGCCCTCGACTACGTAGGGGCGGGACTCAGCAGAGGGATCAATCCTCCTCTTCAGCACCATCTCGGTCTAGTAGAGGTGGAGGTCGGTCTTCTCGTGGTCGCCCCGGGGGCGAGGAGAGATCCGGTAGAGGCCGAGGCACGGTTCTATGCGCTTCCCTGACGGGCGTGATGCGGTTGCCTCCGATGCTTGTGATTACGGGTATCATTTATGTCTGTCACGCAGAGATGCCGCTGTTCTATTTGATCCGGGGTCCACATATTCTTACGTGTCCTCTTATTTTGCACATCATTTGGGTGCGACTCGTGGTAGTCTTGATTTACCCTGTTCATGTATCCACCCCCGTGGGTGATACGATTGTTGTGGATCATGTCTATAGATCTCGTGTTATATCTATTGGGGGTCTGGAGACCCAGGCAGAGTTGTTATTGTTGGGTATGGTGGACTTTGATGTTATATTGGGTATGGACTGGTTGTCTCCGTACCATGCTATATTGGACTGTCATGCTAAGACAATTACGTTGGCCATTCCTGGTATTTCTCAGATCGAGTGGCGGGGTTCGACCGATTTCGTCCCTAGCCGTGTTATTTCGTTCTTAAAAGCTCGGAAGATGGTTGAAAAAGGGTGTTTATCGTACTTAGCTTTTGTGAGAGATGTGGGAGCTGAGTCTCCTAGCATTGATTCTGTACCTGTTGTGAGGGATTTCCCGGATGTATTCCCTTCAGACCTGCCGGGCATGCCGCCGGACAGGGATATTGATTTTGGCATTGACTTGGTGCCGGGCACTCAGCCCATTTCTATTCCTCCCTATCGCATGGCACCAGCAGAGTTAAAAGAATTGAAAGAACAGCTTCAGGGAACTCTTAGATAAGGGTTTCATTCGTCCAAGTGTGTCACCTTGGGGTGCACCGGTGTTGTTCGTAAAGAAGAAAGATGGCACAATGAGAATGTGCATTGATTACACGCAGCTGAACAAGGTAACAGTGAAGAATAAATGCCCATTGCCTCGTATTGAGGACCTATTTGATCAGCTACAGGGAGCTAGTGTATTCTCTAAGATTGATCTTCGATCGGGCTATCATCAGTTGATGATCAGGGACTCAGATATTATGAAGACAGCGTTCAGGACGCGATATGGGCACTACGAGTTCCTGGTGATGTCTTTCGGGTTGACTAATGCCCCAGCAACATTCATGCACTTGATGAATAGTGTATTTCGGCCGTACCTTGATTCTTTTGTGATCGTGTTTATTGATGATATCCTTGTATATTCACGCAGCCAGGAGGAGCATGCACAGCATTTGAGAGTGGCATTGCAGAGGTTGAGGGAAGAGAAGCTTTATGCAAAATTTTCTAAGTGTGAGTTCTGGCTTGATACTGTGGGTTTTCTGGGACATATAGTGTCCAGTGATGGTATTCGGGTTGATCCTCAGAAGGTTGAGGCAGTGCAGAATTGGCCCAGACCTTCCTCAGCTACAGAGATTCGGAGTTTTCTCGGCTTGGCAGGCTATTATCGTCGGTTTGTTCAGGATTTCTCATCTATTGCTTCACCGTTGACTAAGCTGACACAGAAGAATGCTCCATTTGTGTGGTCCGATGAATGTGAAGAGAGCTTTCAGAAGCTCAAGGAGGCTTTGACCACGGCTCCAGTACTTGTATTACCATCAGCTTCAGGGTCATATACGGTGTATTGTGATGCTTCTAGAGTTGGACTCGGTTGTGTGTTGATGCGGGAGGGTAGAGTTATTGCATATGCTTCTCGTCAGTTAAAGCCCCACGAGAAAAACTACCCTGTTCATAATTTGGAGTTAGCTGCTATTGTTCATGCCTTGAAGATTTGGAGGCATTACCTATATGGTGTATCTTGTGATGTATATACAGACCACCGCAGCCTTCAGCATTTGTTTAAGCAGAAAGATCTAAATTTGAGGCGGCGGAGATGGCTTGAGTTGCTTAAAGACTATGATATTACTATCTTGTACCATCCCGGGAAAGCCAATGTAGTGGCTGATGCTTTGAGCCGGAAGGCTATTAGTATGGGCAGTTTGGCGTATATTCCAGTTGGGGAGAGACCCCTAGCAGTTGATGTTCAGGCGTTAGCTAACCAGATGGTAAGGCTGGATATTTATGAGCCCAGTCGGGTGATGGCTTATGTAGTAGCTCGTTCTTCTTTATATGATCGTATTCGAGAGCGCCGGTATGATGATCCACACTTACTTGTCCTTAAGGACAGAGTTCAGCATGATGATGCTAGAGATGTCACTATTGATAGTGATGGTGTGTTGCGGATGCAGGGCCGGATATGTGTGCCCAATGTTGATGGCCTTCGTGAATTGATATTGGAGGAAGCCCATAGCTCGCGGTATTCTATTCATCCGGGAGCCGCGAAGATGTACCAGGATTTGAAGCAGCATTACTGGTGGAGAAAGATGAAGAAAGATATTGTGAGCCATGTAGCTCGGTGTCTAAACTGTCAGCAGGTCAAGTATGAGCATCGGAGACCTGGTGGTGTATTCCGACGTATTGATATTCCGGAGTGGAAGTGGGAAAGAATAACTATGGACTTTGTTAGTGGACTCCCTCGGACGGCGAGGAAGTTTGATTCAGTTTGGGTGATTGTGGATAGACTGACTAAGTCAGCTCACTTCATCCCAGTGTGTACTACTTATTCCTCGGAGCGGCTGGCGGAGATATTCATCCGTGAGATAGTGAGGTTGCATGGAGTTCCTATTTCCATTATATCAGACAGAGGTACCCAGTTCACATCTCAGTTCTGGAGGACATTTCAGCGAGAGTTGGGTTCACAGGTAGAGTTGAGCACAGCATTTCATCCACAGACGGATGGGCAGTCTGAGCGTACTATTCGGATATTGGAGGACATGTTGCGTGCTTGTGTCATTGATTTTGGTGGTTCATGGGCTGATTATTTGCCTTTGGCGGAGTTTGCTTACAATAATAGCTATCGGTCCAGCATTCAGATGGCACCGTATGAAGCTTTATATGGGAGGCGGTGTAGATCTCCAGTTGGTTGGTTCGAGCCCGGCGAGGCTAGGTTGTTAGGGACAGAGTTAGTCCAAGATGCCTTAGATAAGGTGAAGGTGATTCAGGAGAGACTTCGCACGGCTCAGTCGCGTCAGAAGAGTTATGCAGACCGGAAGGTCCGAGATGTGTCTTATTCAGTAGGTGAGAAGGTGTTGCTGAAAGTTTCGCCTATGAAGGGTGTTATGAGGTTCGGAAAGAAAGGAAAGTTGAGCCCAAGGTTCATTGGACCTTTTGAGGTGCTTAGGAAAGTTGGGGAGGTGGCTTATATGCTTGCTTTGCCACCCAGTTTGTCGGGAGTTCACCCGGTGTTCCATGTATCTATGCTTCGGAAGTATGTCGGAGACCCGTCTCATGTGTTGGACTTCAGCACGATACAGCTAGATGAGGATTTGACTTATGATGTGGAACCAGTAGCCATTTTGGGTCGACAGGTTCGTAAGCTGAGATCTAAGGATATAGCTTCAGTGAAAGTGCGGTGGAGAGGTCGTCCCGTGGAGGAAGCAACTTGGGAGACCGAGCAGGAATTGCGGAGTCGATATCCACACTTGTTTGATACTCCAGGTATGTTTCTTAACCCGCTCGCGGACGAGCGTTTGCTTAAGAGGGGGAGAATGTGACGACCCGGCCCGTCGTCACGGGAATTACTACCCCGTTATGTTGTAAATACATGTTTTATGATTTTATATCAATGTTAAAGTCTATCGGGTGAGTTAGGAGTGAATTGGATTGAAAATGAGGCATATAGCCTTTGTGAAAGAAACTTGAATAAGGAAAGTCAACCCGGAGTTGACTATTTGGTTAGAGGGCTCGGAATCGGATTCTGATGATTCGGTTAGTTCCGGGAGGTGAATTGTGACTTAGGGGAGCGATCGGAATTGAATTTGGAGACCCGGTGTAGAAATAGGCTTGAATTGGCTAAGGTTGAATTTTGGCGAAATCCGAACGGTAGGTGAGATTTTGATCCGGGAGGAGTCGGAATGGAATTCCGACAGTTGCAGTAGCTCCGTTAGGTGATTTTGGATGTGCCTGCAAAATTTCAGGTCATTCGGACGTCGTTTGGCCGGGTTTTTGATTGAATGTGTAATTTGGAATGTTTTAAGGAATTTAGGCTTGAATCCGTGGTTAATTGGTGATTTTGATGTTTAGGATGGTGTTTTTATGATTGGAATAAGTTCGAATAAGGAATTAGGATGTGTTGGTGTGTTTGAATGAGGTCCGGGGGGCCTCGGGGTGTTTTCGGATGGTTAATCGGGGGAAAATATGGAAAATTGCAGAAACTAGTGCACTGCTTCTGTTGTTTCCGCTCCTGCGGAATTATGGGCGCAGGAGCGGGTGCGCTGAAGCGGACCAGGAGCGCAGAAGCGCTGGGCACCGCAGAAGCGGAGCATTTTCCGCCGAAGCGGAATCGCGGAAGCGGAAAGGGAGCCGCAGAAGCGGCCATCGCAGAAGCGGAAGGGAGCCGCTTAGGCGAGTCCGCAGAGGCGGACGCCTAGCCGCAGAAGCGGAAATATCCGCAGGAGCGATCGAGTCTCCGCAGAAGCGGACGCGTAGGAGCGGAAATT
Organism: Nicotiana noctiflora; assembly: GCA_032618575.1. Lineage (NCBI taxonomy): Eukaryota > Viridiplantae > Streptophyta > Magnoliopsida > Solanales > Solanaceae > Nicotiana > Nicotiana noctiflora. The sequence continues at coordinate 83,255 of JASVEL010012862.1, forward strand.
CTTCCGCAGAAGCGAAAATCGCTGTAAGTAAGTGTATCAGAAGTTAGAAAATTTCAGAAACATTTTAACATTTGGGGGTCTCGGCTTAAGGGCGATTTTGGGCGATTTTAAGGAGAAAATCAAGGGAAATCATCAGGTAATCAACTATGAACTCATATTATGATTAGTATTGATAATATTACGCAATTATATCATGAAAATGGAGGAATTTGCGGTAATTTATGGAGGATTTAGCCCTAGTCTTGGACTTTAGAAAATCAAGCTTTTGAATGGGCAAATGGAGTCCGAATTTGGTAAAATTGATATGCTTAGACTCGTATTGAGACGAGGGTTCCGGAAATGTGAATTTCGTAAATTTTCGGAATGTGGGCCGGGGCTCGGGTTTTGACAACTTTGGGAATTTTGATGTAAATTGAGTTGTATTGATTGGGTGTCGTCCCATTGGCCTAAATTGTTGTATTTTTACTGTATTTGATCAGATTCTACGCGTGCGGAGCTTGATTCTCGTGGCAAGGGCATTGCGGAGTAGTCGTCGCGCCGTATTGAGGTGAGTAATAGATGTGGGTGATGACCGGCGGGTTCGAAACCCCGGTATACCACTTTGTGACGCTGTATAGCGGCGAGACACACACACTCTTGAGAGTGCGGGGTCGATCATGAACTGGAGACTACATATTAGTCCAACCTGTTGATACTGTATTATTGGCTATTCTAGAGCCGTCGAACCTCCTTCTCGGATGGTTGCATATATATATATATATATTGTGATAATGGCCACTCTTGAGCCGAGAAACCCCCTTCTTGGGCGGTTGAGTATACATGTGGGCCGTGAGCCGGTTATTGGATCCCGCGAGGATCGTTATCATTGTCTTATCACATAGACATGCTAGTTTACTACTAGTCCGCAGCTATTTTTGTTATTATGCTAATTCCAATCTCTGGAACTTGATATTACTGTTTTCCAACTGAAAAATGATAAAAGAGTTTTCAAAAACTACTTTTGAGCCTGCGAGGCTGTATCTGCATATTAGCTGACTAGTAGTGGATCGGGCTGCACGCCGCAGCGAGGTATATGTTGGATCGGACTGCGCGCCGCAAGAATATCTCTATGAGATGTGCTTGGGCTGTAGGAGCCCCTCCGGAGTCTGAACCCCCACGGTGAGCACGGGTACCCAAAATTGGAGTCGGGCTACACGCCGTAGCGGTCATATCATGCATTGCATTGCATTTAGCTACATCTGCTAGCTGTTATGCTATTTATTGGTAATTGTTGGTACGGGTACAGTGAATATTGATTCTGTGACAGGGTAGCTGATTATAGCTTTACATAGTGCTTTATTGCGGATTTCTTATCTGCGTTGTCTTACCCTTGTTTATTACCACTGAGTATGGCAGTACTCATTTTACTCCCTGCACCTTGTGTGCAGATCCAGGTACCTCTCAGCAGTGATCCAGTAGCTGTGCGAGGCGACGTTTGTGGATATTCGAGGTAGGTGCAGAGTCCGCAGGACCCGATATTCCTTCTTACTGTCTTGATTTTGTATTGACTTTTCTTTCCGCACTTGGTATTTTTGTAAACCATTATACACTCATGTTCAGTAGAGGCTCATGACTCTTGACCCTTGGTCTATGGGAGTTGATGTATTATGGGACTTGGTTCCCTGTTTTCGTTATTTGTATCGCTATTGCTTCGTGATTTAATATGCTTAAATGGGCTAAAGAGAGCGTCTAGCTCCGTTGTTTATATTGATTGGTCAGGCTGGCTTAGCAATGTGCTGGGCGCCATCACGACCGGATTTGGGGTCGTGACAAGTTGGCACATGTTGGGACTTGGTTCCCTGTTTTAAATATATCTATCACTGTTGTGCTTAAATTGGATAAAGTGAGCTTGTGGCTCCATGGTTATTGTTGATTGGTCGGGCTGGCCTAGCAGTGTGCTGGGCGCCATCACGACCGGATTTGGGGTCGTGACAAGTTGGTATCAGAGCCTAGGTTTACTAGGCCTCGTGAGTCTTGAGCCGGTTAGTAGAGTCTTGTGGATCGGTACGGGGACGCCTGTACTTATCCTCGGGAGGCTGCGAACCTTTAGGAAACACTTCACATTTCTTGGAATTCTTATCGTGCGTACTTGATTCAGCTTGAGATATGCTTTTGAAATTCCTTCCGCACATCTGTGCGCGCACTCGAGTGCTTAGTGATAAATTTGCCTTGATGGCTTATGATTCCCCAATCGAGGGACGAGATATAATCTCTATGAGTTCATGTTGGGCCTGTCTGGAAGACTTGAGGCGAAATCATTGTCTATGGCTTGAGCACCAAGGTGCTAATTTCACGAGTCGGTATTATGAAGTTTATACGATCGGTATTGATATTAATTGTGAAAATGGCAGTTTGATAATGGGAAAACTGTAAGGTATTCGGTTCTTATTGTGATTTGATGCGTAGCACTAGCTATGGGTGTGAGAAATATTTTCATCGCCTCTTAATTGGAAGGTAAAGTGCCTTATGTGTAGTGGAACGAGTTCAAACTCAGGAAGACTAAAGTGATTATGCTATGTGTATCATAGTGGAAGGTATTGTGCTGAAATGATAAATTGAGGCGAGGTAGGTGAATTGATTCTGATGTATAATTGAAGGGTATTTGATATATGTATTGATTTGAGCAGGTGCAGTACATGCTCAGGTGTAATAGTGATAATATGATTCGTATAGTATTGAGATCTATGTTGTTGATATACATTGTGATGTCTTGTCGAGTTGCGGATGTGTTGTTAGGATGATTTTGGTGATTCTCTGGCAGGTGGATAGGCCAAATTACAAAGGAAACTCTGCCGAAATTTTTGGAAAATTTGGAACTTAGAAAGATTTTGTCACCTAAAGAGGGGGCGTAACTGTTGTGTGTGAATGAATGCAAGAATTGCAAAAGAGTTAAGGTCTCTGATGATTCGAGTCTCTGTCTAGGCTTGTAAATAGCTCGAGTTTAATCTCACTGTAACATTGGAGTATCAATTGAGTAAGAATGCTATGAGTGGCTAAAGGTGCTTTGATGTATGGCTCCGAGCCAAGTTGGGGAGGTTGCTATTAAATAACTAATTGCACGGTTGTGTGCTATGTGGGCACTGTCTTTAAGTATGTTGGGAAAAATTATGACAAGGTTATGGCGCTTCGTAGATGTGAAGAAATACTAGGATGTTTTGAACTACTGTTGGTAAGGAATGTTCGGTGTATAGAAAAGAAAGATAGCTGATTGTATTTGTAAGTAATCATGTTCTGCGATGTCAGAGTTCTAACAAAACACGAGTGGTTCTATTCAATAGGACAATTGAATTACAGCAAGATAAGGGTGAATGATGCCCGAGAATGGTTTTGCAGTGTTCAAGATTTTACTTGTAACAATCAGGTGTCTCAAAATTTTGCATGTGGCTAAAGATGGTGGTTTCGTTAGAAGAGATCGGTACTTGTGTTATATTATGTGAATGATGGGATTCTATGTAATCCGTATTGGAAGGTAATGATAACGAATTCAAATCGCAAGAGGTTCTTCAAAATAAAGTATTGTAGGATGTGATCCTTACCGTGTGGTCTTAGAGAGTATTCTGTGGCCTATATGCCTTAGACTGTGTGGTCTTGTGTATGAATCTCGTGTGGTAACATAAGTTGATGTATTGTGGTCCTTCAGTAAAGGAGAATATGAAATTAAAGATGAATCAGAAAGGAAACTGGATAAATGGAACAACTTGTTAATAAACCGAAGCGGTATGATAAAGAATACGACTAATTCCTGGTATGTGGTTGAAGTAATGAGTCTTGTAGATATTGTGCAATAAAGCTTTTGAGTGTTGGCAGTCGTGTAACCCGATATGGGTATAATATGTGTATAAGGACTCGGTCCTGGCAGTTTAAATTATGCAATGTGATTGGGAGAAAGAGTTTATGATGTGTTTTAATGTGGTTTGAAAAATGAGTGTATTTCCTGTTGGTATGCAAGGCTTGGAATGTGTAATAAGTTTTCTCTATATGGGATCATGAAAGCCCTTGATGAGTTGAGTGCACCGATGTTTGCTGCGGAGGAAAGGGATATGAATTTCCATGTTGTTTTAGTGTGGTATGGTATATGCAATGTGTTGTGGAAAGTTGATAATGGCATATTCAAGGTTTTGAGATCGGTTCATAATATATGGGAAGTCAATAAAATTATTGAGCAGCACGGACAGCTGCAGGTGATTTAAGAATCGATCTTTCTGATGATTTAAGAAAATGGTACAGCTATTCTAGTAATTTGGCAGGGTATATGGTGCAAAAGGGACAAGGTAATGTAAAATGATGATATCCAGTTGTATGGTGGTATTCTCTTGTTGGATCGACTATAATAACTGAATCGTTGATGGCATAGTGAAATTTCCGAATGGCCGTCGTGGTATGAATGGACGCTTGATGTGCGTTATGTATTCGTACGGTGGAGTGTGGAACCGGGTATTGTGATTCATGTGTTGTATATGTTTTGGAGACTTGAAGTTCTCGTTAGTCCGCCTATGCAAGTGGTTGTATATCATGGGTATCGACACCGTTTTGTGATTATCGAAAATCAGAAGCTCTGATGGCCTTTTCTCTCAACTTGGGTTATGATACTTGATTGCTTATTGGTCGTCATTGGGCTAGTTGTCCAGACTAATGTGATATGAACTATGTCGGAAAATGGCACAATTGCGTAGCAGAAAAACATCAAAGTATGCTCCAACAGAGTAGTTGTACACAGGACCAGCGGACGGCTGGTAGGCATTGCTTTGTTAATTGGACCTTAGGGGCGGATGTTAGTGTAGAGGTATCTACCATTGTTTCAGTTCCAGTATTGGGGAACTTTGACGGGTGCAATGCAGGTGGCCGAGCTTGAGGCTATGTATATGTTGTTGCGATGAGCGACTTGTCTCGATGTGCATTCCCTTTGCTAGGTGTATTCGTGGATCGGGTGGCACGCCGCCACAGGTATAGTATTTGGGTCGGGTGGCATGCCGCCACATGTATGGTATCTGGATCGGGTGGCTCGCCGCCACATGTATGTTGTTGGAATGGGTTGCACGCCGCAACAGAATATTGTGAAAATGTAGTTAGTGGTATGTTACCGTGTATACAGTATTTCCTAGCTTCTGAGGAATAGTCCGTATTGGGCATCGCTCGGGAATAGCACATCGGTGGTGTCCTTTCAAGATTTGATAGCGTATATCATTGTATCACCGCAGGTGTGATTGATTGCTTGAGTTCAGACCTAGATATGTGTGTGGCTGACCGTTTTGAGCATGGTGACTTGAGGTGCTCCATGAGTAATAGTGTTTGGATAGAATCATGAGTTGTGGCAAGGCCATGTGATGTTATGACCCTTCGATGAGGATTCAGGTACTCTAATTGTATGATGTGAGACAAGATTTCAGCTATGTGTTGTGATGGTATTGAGGAATTTGAATTATAGCTCTTGTGTGCGAGTCGGTCGTCATGATTCGAGCGTGTTCAGATCGTTCTTATTGGAGCCTGTGTGGTGCTCGTTGTGGCATAAGCCGATGCTGAGGTGTCATGTCACTAGTATGGTGTGTTATGATCGAAATGATCGTGGGAGTCATTAATGAATACGAGCATAGTTGATTTTAGCTGGTTAGCAAGGTAATATCGATATTTGGGTCCGAAATCTATTGTGGTATCGGTTAAAAGTGAAATGGATTCATGAATGGTTGACCTGAGAGATGGGTTCGATATATCGCGTGTTCGGATGCCGTGGGCATGATATGAAGGTGTTGGAACAAGACTCTATCTAATAAATAAAAAAAAAAAGGGGTTTTCAGTTGGTATTTGGTTATCATGGGAAATTGTGTGATTGGAGACTATCGTATTGAGTGATCGTATTGTTTGATACATCATATGATCTCACCCGGAGTAGTGAATGTGGGTTATTGCAATGGATTCGAGTGTATCCTGAGTATAGGCATGGGATTTGCATTTGGTTTATGATTTCAAAAAGTGCAATGTGATTTATGGTTCAGATGGTCTGTGAAATTTTGACTATGTGGTGTTTTCGGACTTATGTGAGATAGGGTGACGTATGATCACCCGGATATATGCTTGGTAAGGTCATTCAGCTATTGGGTTGCTTCTAGTACAACTCTGAGTCCGCTCGAGGACGAGCGTTTGTTTAAGTTGGGGAGAATGTAACGACCCGACCCGTCGTTACGGGAATTTACCACTCCGTCATGTTGCAATTACATGTTTTATGCTTTTATGTTAGTGTTAGGGTCTATCGGGTGATTTAGGAGTGATTTGGATTGAAAATGAGGCATATAGCCTTTTTGAAGGAGACTTGAATAAGAAAAGTCAACCCGGAGTTGACTATTTGGTTAGAGGGCTCGGAATCGAATTCTGATGATTCGGTTAGTTCCGGGAGGTCATTTGTGACTTAGGAGAGTGATCGGAAGTGAATTTGGAGGCCCGGTGTAATTTTAAGCTTGAATTGGCCAAAGTTGAATTTTGGCGATGTCCGATCGGTAGGTGAGATTTTGATCCGGGGGTCGGAATGGAATTCCGACAGTTGCAGTAGCTCCATTAGGTGATTTTGGATGTGCCTGCAAAATTTCAGGTCATTCGGACGTCGTTTAGTCGGGTTTTTGATTGAATGCGTAATTCGGAAAGTTTTAAGGAATTTAGGCTTGAATCCGTGTGTAATTGGTGATTTTGATGTTTAGGATGGTGTTTTTATGATTAGAACAAGTTCGTATCGTGTTTTGGAGTATGTTGGTGGTTTTCGTTGGGGTCCCGGGGGCCTCGGGTTGATTTCGGGGGTCCAAACGGACCATTTCTTGTATTTTTGAACTGCTGTTGGCTGCTGGTTTTGTTGCAGACGGATGCTCTATGCGATCGCATAGAGTAGATGCGATCGCATAGAAGGATGGAAGTGAGCCCCAGAGTTGTTCTATGCGATCGCGTAATAGGGGATGCGATCGCATAGGTATGGAACCTGGCACTCTGCGATCGCAGGGTCACTTGTGCGAACGCATAGGGTAAAATGATCCGGGGTGCCTAAGAAGCTAGTGTTCTATGCGATCGCGTGGTCGGTTTGCGATCGCATAGTAGTAATTTGGAGCCTGGGTGAGATGTTCTATGCGATCGCGGAGAGGTAGTGCGATCGCATAGCCTTAATTATTTCGAGCTATGATTTGTTCTAAGCGATCGCAAGGATGGGATGCGATCGCATAGTGTAAACGGCCCAGGCAGTGAATTAAAACCAGAAACATTTCACATACGGGTTTCATTCATGAAACCTCCATTTTTGAGTTCCAAGAGGAGAAATTGACGGGAGATTGCTAGGAAATCATCGGGGTTTCGTTGGAGGTAAGTTTTGTGGCTTAATTACATCATTTTAACATGAAATCCTTGGTTAATTCTCTGTAAATGGGAGATTAAATGTGGGTTTTAACCCTAGGCCTAAATTGTAGAAAAACAAGGATTTGAGTGGGCAAATGGAGTCCGATTTTGGTAAAATTTATATGCCTAGACTCGTATTGAGATGAGGGTTCCGAATATGTGACTTTCGTAATTTTTCGAGAAACGTACCGAAAGTCGGATTTTGGCAACTTTGGGAATTTTGGTGTAAATTGAGTTATTTCGAATGGGTTGTGTTTAATTAGCCTATATTGATGCATTCTCATTGATTTTGAGCAGATTCGGCATTCAAGGTGATTGAATTGCGAGGCGAGCGCAAGGCGGATTAAGGCTTCTATCGGATCGAGGTGAGTGGTGGTAGTAAATAATGTGCTGAGGGTTTGAAACCCCGTACTTGCACTTTACAGTGCTATGTAGAGATGAAACACTCGTCATGTGACGGGCGTGGTGGCATTGTGATTTGGGGATTGGACTTGGTCATTCCCGACTAATAGTATTCTGTGTATTATGACTGATAATGAGATTATAAATGTGTAGTTGGGCTAATAGCCATGTTTGGGGCCTTGTGCTGATCTGTAGAACATTGGGGGACCTGTAGAGTTAGGCGACCCTTAAATCATGCTGGCTACATACACCCAGTCGTAGTATATCATGTTGGATACATAAACTCAGCCGTAGTTATAACTGTATAATAAGGCTAAAAGCCATGTTTGGGGCCTTGTGCCGATCTGTAGAGAATTAGGGAACCTATAGAGCTAGGTGACCCTTATATCGTGTTGGGAACATACACTCAGTCGTAGCTCTAGCTGTATAGCATAATATGAGCCCGTACTAGATGTGTACATTGAGGGAGATTATCTAGGGTGGAATTCCCCGTTCTAGCTGAGTGGGCCTGAAAGGCCAAGTCTATACCGATTGAGATGAGATAGGGTCAAGGACCCACTATGAGATGTTATATTGGGCCTGAGAGGCCAAGCATATATTGGCTGGGATAGGGTCGAGGACCCACTGTGATATATTATATTGGGCATGAGAGGCCAAGCACATATTGACCGGGATAGGGTCGAGGACCCATTATGAGGTATTATATACATATACCTATATTGGATCGGGCTGCACGCCGCAGCAGTATATATATTGGATCGTACTGCACGCCGCAGTAATATACATGTAATATACATGTAACATACATGTGGGACGGACTGCACGCCGCGGTATTATTGCGCTTGGGCTGTAGGAGCCCCTTCGGAGTCTGAGTCTGCACACATTCCAGTGAGCGCTGGTATATTATGGGATCGGGCTGCACGCCGCAGCAGTATAATTATTTATGTATATATATATATATATATATTGGATCGTACTGCACGCCGCAGTGATATATGGTGGACCTGGCTGCATGTCATAGCACCATAGCGCTTGGGCCTAGGGAGCCCCTCCGAAGTCTGTATACACCCCCAGTGAGCGTCGTCGACGTTAAACGGAGCGGGCTGCGCGCCGCAGCGGTATATGTATTGGAGCGGGCTGCGCGTCGCAGCGGTATATGTATTGGAGCGGGCTGCGCACCGCAGCGGTATATGTATTGGAGCGGGCTGCGCGCCGCAGCGGTATATGTATTGGAGCGGGCTACGCGCCGCAGTATCATACTTATTCATATTCATATATATACTAAAATGCTGATATGATATAGACATATGTATATGTCTCCATATATTGAGATAGCTGTATACCGTAGTGGTATGAGTGAGAATGTGGTCGGTGTGGGACCTAGATGGCATAGATGTGGACTGGATATTGGGGGTATTCATTATAGTGATGACTTACCCTGTGAGGTTACCCTTAGAACTGTATAGTGATAGTACAGGTGTTCTCACTTCCAGTCGTTGTTTACTATTGTTACTCACTGAGTTGAAATATACTCACCCCACTCCCCCGCGTTTTTTGTGTGTGCAGATATACAGGATTAGGAGGGCAGTTGAGCTATTGCAACTGCTTGTGTTATCGCCATTCTATGGAGACTTCGAGGTAGCTGCCGACGTCCGCAGGACCCGATATTCCTTCCGACTGTCTTTGATTATGTATTGTTATTTCTTTCCGCTCCTGAGCTTTGGTTGTAAACCTTATTACACTTATGTTCTTTAGAGGCTCATGACTCTTGACCCTTCGGTCTATGGGAGTTGGCACATGTTGGGACTTGGTTCCCTATTTTAAATATATCTATCATTGTTGTGCTTAAATTGGATAAAGTGAGCTTGTGGCTCCATGGTTATTGTTGATTGGTCGGGCTGGCCTAGCAGTGTGCTGGGCGCCATCACGACCGGATTTGGGGTCGTGACACGAGCCTCCCGGGCTCTAAACCAAACATGTACATAACCTCAAAAACACATTATGGACTTGTTCGTGCGATCACATCGCCAATATCACTTCGTTTTAATCAAATCAAGCCTCAAACTCATGATTTTCATACTTTTGATTTTCAAAACTTCTTAACTTGGAACTCAAGGTCCAAAACATCTCAAACGACATCCAAATGTCACCAAACTTTACAGAAATCACATATATAATATTTAAGACTTGTACAGGGCGTCGGAACCAAAATACGAGCCCGATACCAAGGTCAATTAATTTATTTCCTTTAATAATTACATCAAAAACAATTTCACATAAAAATTCATAACTTGGGCTCTAGGCCTCGGAATTCGACTCCGGACGCATGTCCATGTCCCATATTTTTCTACGGACCTCTCGGGACCATCCAATCTCGGGTCCGGATCCGTTTACCAAAAATGTTGATCGAAGTCAACCATATCAATATTAATATCATTTTTATCCAAATTTCTCATAGAATTCATATTTTCTATCACAAAATCTTTCGGCTACATGCTCGGATCGTGCACGTAAATCGAGGCAACATAGAATGAGGTTTTCAAGGCCTCAGAAGCTCGAAATGATTAATAAAATAAGTGATGACCCTTTGGGTCGTCACAATCTCCACCTCTAAAACAACCGTTCGTCCTCGAACGGACAAAAGAAAGAAGTACCTGAGTCGGGAAACAAGTGTGGGTAGCGGCTCCGCATATCAGACTCGGACTCCCAGGTCGATGCCTCAGGAGGCTGACCTCTCCACTGAACACGTACAGAAGGATAACTCTTCGACCTCGACTGTCGAACCTGCCGGTCTAGGATGGCTACCGGCTCCTCCTCGTAAGATAGATCATTGTCCAATTGGACAGTACTGAAGTCTAACACATGTGTGGGATCGTCGTGGTATCTCCGAAGCATAGATACATGAAAAACTGGATGCACGGCTGATAAGCTAGGCGGCAAAGCTAGTCTGTAAGTCACCCCTCCCACTCGGTCTAGAATCTCAAATGGGCCAATATACCTAGGGCTGAGCTTTCCCTTCTTACCGAACCTCATCACGCCCTTCATAGGCGACACTCGGAGCAATACTCGTTCCCCAATCATGAAAGTTATCTCTCGAACCTTGCGATCTGCATAGCTCTTTTGTCTAGACTGAGCTGTGCGAAGCCTATCTTGAATAATCTTGACCTTATCTAAGGCCTCCTGAAATAAATCTGTACCGAATAACCGAGTTTCTCCCGGTTCAAACCATTCAACCGGAGAACGACACCGCCTACCGTAAAACGCTTCATAAGGAGCCATCTGGATGCTCGATTGATAACTATTATTATAAGCAAACTCTGCCAAAGGCAGGAATTGATCCCATCAGCATCTAAGGTGACCTGATTAGCACCTCCTCGCTGAACCGTGTCTCTAAGGTCACATAAATAGGAATCATTATATTGTTGATCACGGATACGCTCCAATAATGAAGAGCGAGCGATCGCACAAGCTAGTGCTCGACTAGGCTCAGAAATATCCAACCTCACAAATCGATTGGCCAAGGACTGAACATCCAAAGCAATTGGCCTCTGATTGATTGGAATATAAACAAGACTGCCCATACTGGCTGACTTCCTACTCAAAGCGTCAGCCACCACGTTTGCTTTTTCCCCGATGATATAAAAAGGTGACATCATAATCTTTCCGCAATACCAGCCACCTTCTCTGCCTCAAATTCAACTCTTTTGTTTAACAAATACTGAAGACTCTTATGATCGGTGTATACTTCACATACTACACCATACAAATAATGCCTCCAGATCTTCAATGCGTGAATAATCGCCGCAAATTCTACATCATGCTCTGGGTAATTCTTTTCATGCATCTTCAACTGCCTCGAAGCATAGGCAATAACCTTGCCATCCTGCATTAACACTGCACCAAGCCCAATACGAGAAGCATCACAATAATCAGTATAAGGCCCTGCACCTGTAGGTAGTATCAACACTGGTGCGGTGGTCAAAGCTGTCTTGAGCTTCCGAAAGCTCGTCTCACACTCCTCTGACCACTGGAACTGGACACCCTTTTGGGTCAACCTGGTCATCGGGGCTGCAATAGAAGAAAACCCTCTACAAATCGACGGTAGTAACCTGCTAATCCCAAGAAACTCCGGATCTCAGTCACTGAAGCTGGTCGAGGCCAATTCTGGACTGCCTCAATCTTCTTTGGTTCCACTTGAATACCTTCCACTGATACAATATGACCCAGAAATGCTACCGAACTCAACCAGAACTCACATTTCGAAAATTTGGCATATAGGTGATTATCCTTCAGAGTCTGCAAAGTCACTCTGAGATGTTGCGCATGCTCCTCATGACTGCAAGAGTATGTCAATATGGGAACAATGAAGACTACAACGAACAAGTCTAAATAAGGCACGAACACCTCATGCGTATGCACATATCCATGACTCTGAAGTCTGGCCATAAGAGTTGTTCTTAAATTACAACATCGTCAATTAACCCTGTTATCAAATACCTTATTCTACAAATCCCACTTTACTCGGAATGAGGTATGGAGACCTCGTGATTATTTTTTGAATTAATGAGTCATATTTATACACACCTGGGTGCTCGTCTCAAAGGCTAAGTTCAACGGTTTCAAAATAGAAATGGCTAAATATGAATAGAAACTATACAAGAATTGTCAAATAGTCCTAACGGGCATGACTCTTATTTACGAATGCAATACGAAAATATTAATTTCATAAAAGAAGAATTTTAAACATATAAACTCTTACTACCAGGACCCAGTCCTCATATGATATCCACCGCAGCTTGAAACTCGGCTTAGAAATATTTCACATTATGCCAAAAATTGGAGGATTTCATCCTCAACTCTGAATCACAGTGCTTGCACATCATATCATCTGAAATTTTTCATTTCCTTTCTTTCTTCCTTTCAATAATTGTCCGTCAAAGATAATCACGACATAAAATAAGCCCTCATACTGATAGGGAGCACAATTAACGATTAAAATTAGTTATCCCGAAAATTATATCAAAACCCATTGTAATAAGTAATATAAAGTCACTCTTAGCCTCATGGATATTTTAGTGACTAACACCTAATAATAGGGATGTCTATCCTCATGTAATATCTCAACGTGAGTATTTCCCTAAGTAGATTTGATGATTACGATGCTCGCTCATGAATGGAGCATGTTAAAAGGACTCGCCTAAATTTTCTTTCAAAAACCAAATCAAATTAAGGGAAAATTATTTTGTCTATAACAATCTGAATTATATGTGTGATGACCACATTTGGTGTAGTGACCTCCCTCATATCATAAAAATTATATCAATGGCTGGGTCTCCACCTCTAGGATTTTCACCTCCACCTCTAACATCATAACCTCTACATATGGCTGGCCATGTAGGATAATTATTAACTGCAATGGAGCGTGTAGCCTGAGTGCTTTCCTAAAATTGTATTTCTCCAATATTCCACATTCACAGCAATTCCTTTAAGGATCGGTTAACTTATTGCTCATGGCAATATATATTCGGACACAGTCATTGTGACCTGGTACAACCGTTCAGATCGCACATACCACATATTGCAGAGAATCTCGGGGTGACGTCTTCAGAACATTTTCTTAAAATAGAGTTTAGTAGATAGCGTTGCATTGGCCGGTTTGCCCTCTTCGTAGGCTTGTCACAAACATCGACGGCCAATTTCTTCTTTTGCTATGTTGGCTTAACACTGCTGAGCCACCCCATTTACTCATATACTCTTCGTCATTCTCTGGGGGCGATTCTTACCCCATGAAAAGAACCAACCTTAAATATGTATAAATTATTTGGAGGACCTTTCCATACCATATATATACATTCCAATAACTCACCATATTTGTCCTTCACAACTCCAACACATCGACCGGACGTCTAGGTCCGTTGAAACCCAACACGATTTATTGGATGATCTCCTGATATAATTGCATCTTCCGTTGGGACCATAACTGGTGTGGTAAATACATTATCTTCCCACTACTTCTGTTTGCCCTCCATAGCACAGTAAAATGAACCCCCTCGCATTCGTCTATTCCCACGTTCTGCAATTCCTCATAACAGCGGTCAAGCACGATCCCGTGGGTTCTCAAAAGATGCACCGCTGAAGGTGGTAGGGAAGAGTTTGGTGAAACCTATCCGACCTCCATAAAACTTTTGAAGGCATAGTTGATCTATCACCAGCCTGTGCCATTGTTCGGCTGAAGAAGCGGTACGTGACTTCGCCATTCGTGGGAAGACAAGAGTAGAAATTCAATTTAACATTTGAAGAATGAATTCGCACGATAAGAAAGAACAAATAAGAGACTTTTCCTAACTCGATAGACTCTGGAGGACAAGTACAGACGTCTCCGTACCTACCTCTCAAACTCCACTAAACTTTTCTTGAATATTTTCACGCTAGTAGGCGCCATCATGACTCCCTGTCACGACCCGGATTTTTCCCCAACATCAGGATCGTGATGGCGCCTACTCGTGGTAGCTAGGCAAGCCATTGTATTCATACTATCCTGTTTTTAATACAATTTTAATTAAATAAATGCGGAATACTTTATCGAAATAGTATTAAGCAGTTTCAAGGTAAAACCATACTGAAAATCCTCTACCCAAGACGTGGAGTCACCAACTCACGAACTACTACTGAATACTACACATAAAAGTCTGAAAGAAATATAACATAATCTGTGTGTCTCGGAACAAAGAGACTACAGCTAAAACATAAGTAAAGAGAGAGACGCCGGGCTTGCGGACGTCCGCAAGCTACCTCGGTCTCAAATGTGATTAACTTCCACGCAATCGATTTACTGCTGCTGCTCCTGATCGTAACCTGGACCTGTGCAAAAACGCACAGAAGTGTAGTATCAGCACAACCGACCCCATGTGCTGGTAAGTGCCTGGCCTATCCTGGCGAAGTAGTGACAAGCCTAGGACCAGACACCCACATAAACCTGTGCAATTCAATATATATATATATATATATATATATATATATATATATATATATATATATATATATATATATATATATATATATGTACATAAACATTTATAAGGAAATACTCTACTCTGCAATAACAATCAATAACTCATAATATCCAGATTAATCTAATCCACAGAATTAAATCTTACTTTCGTGTCTCAATTCTTTATTTTTCTTTTCATATCTCGTGGTAAGCGTACCACCCGCTCCCAATTCTTTAATATATATATTACTACAAATAACAAGAATTAACCAAGTAATAACACAATAAGGAATATCTCAAAGAAACTCAACAATTAACAATAGTTAATAAGTTCACAAGGAAAACAAGGTATAATGGAAACACAAGTAATATCAAGTCAAGGAATGGCAAATAGTTGCACGGCATCACCCAAATAAAATATAATGGAAAAAAAACAAGTAATATCAAGTCAAGGAATGGCAAATAGTTGCACGGCATCACCCTTCGTGCTTTTACTCTCATCCTCACCAAATAAGCAAATAAAGTACACGGCATCACCCTTCGTGCTTTTACTCTCATCCTCACCAAATAAGCAAATAAAGTGCACGGCATCACCCTTCGTGCTTTTACTCTCATCCTCACATCCATAGTACGGCATGATCCTTCGTACATGGTTCAATAACAGGGCACGGCATGATCCTTCGTGCATAATCAATAAATAAACATGGCACGGCATTAACCTTCGTGCATAAATAAATAAACATGGCACGGCATCACCCTTCGTGCATTATCACTCTTCCTCACCCAAATAACAATCACAGTTAAGGGCAAAGAAAGAAACAATAATTCATAAACCGTCCCATCAAGGGCAACCAATAATTATCTTCACAACAAGTCCCAACAAGGGAAAACAATAACATTTCATCTGTAATATATCTCAAAATAATCATTTTTCAACGACTCACGGTCATACTAGACGCCAGTGTATGGATGCTCGTCACCACGGCCCATACACCGCACTCGATCACATAACACATAACACATAATCCTATTCCCTCAAGCTAGGATAGAACAAACACTTACCTCGAATGCTTATGAACAATTCAATCCGTGGAAATGTCTCCTTCTTTCAAATTTGGCTCCAATCCAATCGTATCTATACACAATTGATTTAATATCATCAATACTACTCAACAAACTAATTCTTAAGACCAAATACAACTTTTACAACATTATGCCCGGAATAGTGAATTTCAACCCCGGGCCCACATGGTCGGAATTCGGGGTTAGGACCAAAATCCGGTTACCCATCCCCCACGAGTTCATGTATATAATTTGTTTCAAAATCGGACCTCAATTCGAGGTCCAATTCCCCAATTTATGAAAAACCCTATTTTCTAACAAAAACAAGAATTCTACCATGAAAATCTTTAATTTCCTATGAAAAACATGTTTAATGATGTTAGGAATTGAAAGAATTAAGTAAAAAGTGACTTACAATCGTTTTGATGAAGAAAAAATCCTTGAAGAATCGCAAATGGGTGTTTTGGTTTTGAAAAAAGTGAAGAAATGACTGAAATTCGTGTTTTTCAGGTCTCTGTGTTCGCATTTGCGAACATGGGTTCGCAATTGCGAACCCCGACCAATTTCTGGAGTTTGAAAAATAAGCTAAGGCTGGGAAGTTCGCATTTGCGAACATTTGTTCGCATTTGCGAACACTGGCAGTCAAAGGGATGTTCGCATTTGCGAACAAATGTTCGCATTTGCGAACACATGCTGTATAAGGCAGTGTTCGCATTTGCGAACAATGGTTTGCATTTGCGAACCAAGGCAGTATGGGGAATGTTCGCATTTGCGAACATTTGTTCGCATTTCCGAACATAGGCAGGCACTAGGGACCCTCGCAAATGCGAACAATTGCTTGCATTTGCGAACAAGGGGGCTTCGCATTTGCGATGAAGGTTCTTATTTGCGAGCCTTGCCTTACACTGTCCCCTTCGCAATTGCGAGAAATTCTTCGCAATTGCGAAGCCAACAGCTGGGTGAAAAACCAGCAGTTCAAAAATTCAGAATTTCATCCAACGGCCTATCAAATCTTTACCCGAGCCTCCGGGCTCCAAACCAAACATGTACATAACCTCAAAAACACATTATGGACTTGTTCGTGCGATCACATCGCCAATATCATTTCGTTTTAATCAAATCAAGCCTCAAACTCATGATTTTCATACCTTTAGTTTTCAAAACTTCTTAACTTGGAACTCGAGGTCCAAAACATCTCAAACGACATCCAAATGTCACCAAACTTTACAGAAATCACATATATAATATTTAAGACTTGTACCGGGCGTCGGAACCAAAATACGAGCCCGATACCAAGGTCAATTAATTTATTTCCTTTAATAATTACATCAAAAACAATTTCACATAAAAATTCATAACTTGGGCTCTAGGCCTCGGAATTCGACTCCGGACGCATGTCCAAGTCCCATATTTTTCTACGGACCTCTCGGGACCATCCAATCTCGGGTCCGGATCCGTTTACCAAAAATGTTGACCGAAGTCAACCATATCAATATTAATATCATTTTTATCCAAATTTCTCATAGAATTCATATTTTCTATCACAAAATCTTTCCGGCTACATGCTCGGATCGTGCACGTAAATCAAGGCAACATAGAATGAGGTTTTCAACGCCTCAGAAGCTCGAAATGATTAATTAAATAAGTGATGACCCTTTGGGTCGTCACACGATGAAGAAGAAAGGAGAAGGCGGCTAGGGTTTGGTGTTTGGTAAAGGCGTGTATTAGCTTTGATCTCTAATGAACGAGAGATGAAGCTTATATACCTATCTTAGGTTGCTAGTTTTCCACCGTTAGATTGGCTAGGATGAACGGCCCAGATCTTTTTTCCTTCAAAACGACAACGTATGGCTTAATGGACCTTTACTTACATCCGTTGGATTAACGAGATAGACGGCTGAGATTTAATTGTCTAAGCGACACCGTTTGGCTTTAATTAAGACAATGGTCTCATCCGTTAGATTAACGAGATGAACGGCTCTGATTTCTTTCCTTAACGACGTCGTTTGATCCTATTGTGAGACTAGCCGGTCTTTTTTACCTTGGGCTTGACCTGTGAGAATTGTATTTGGGCTAATTGTTTTGTGCATTTTGGCCCAATTCTTTTGTCTTTGTATTTTCTTGTATATTTAATTATTTCTTTGTATTTTTATTTTTATATCTTATTTTTCTCTTTTTGTATTCTTTCAATTATTGCTTCTTTTTTATTTTCCTATTTTTTTTCTAATTTTCTAGTATTTTTATGACATTTTTGCTATTTTTTTTAATTTTCTGGTATATTTGTATTTTTTGTTAATTTTCTTTAATTTATTTATTTTTTCTGACATTTCCTAATTAACTCTTTTTTTTAATTTTAATTTCACATTGTTTCAATCACAATCACACACTTTATTTCAATTAAGCACATAATTGCATATCAAAAATTTTATTTATTTTTAATATTGGAATTTATTTGCTTAGGAAAAAAATCACGTGCTCATAACGCTTTGTTATTCTAAGTAAACATCATGTTGGAGGAAATATCTAGACCGGCTTTACTCGAGCGGACAACTCGAACCGATGAGGGTCAGTGCACCGGTAGCATGGCTTTCCGGCTTAACTGACGGTACTCCCCGCCTAAAACATGTGTGACTAAATCCTTCAACGGGTGCCAAGCACCTCGGCTATCTCAAAGAAAGATGGGCTATGTCCAGCAAATGCCCGATATTAAATTTAAGAAGACTCAGAGGAGAGGCGAGTATCGGCACAGTTCAAATACAATTCACGAAATATCAAAATGGTAAAACCAACATTTAGCACATTAAGACAAACATGTGATAAAAATCAGGTAATAAATAAGCCAAATATAACAATTATTCAATGCTCGAATTCTTAAACCCTGAACCAGTGATTCTGGATTTTTTGTCCCCAGTTGAGTCGCTAGAGCTGTCACACCTCCTTTTTACGCGCCTATCCCGAGGGATAAATACACAAAGGAGTTTTTCCATTTAAAGTGACAATATTCGAAACGGAATTATTTTGTTATTTCAGAGTCGCCACTTGGAATAAATTATGGTGTCCCAAGTCACCGATTTACTTAAATCCCAAATCGAGAAAATTTCATTCAAATGAAGTCTGAGAACCAGAACTTTTAAGTAAGGAATTCTGTTGACCCGAGGGAAGGTGTTAGTCACCCCCGAATCCCGTGGTTCTAGCATAGTCTCTTAAACTGTTATAAATGGCTTAAAATCTAATTTTAATTGATTATTCAGGTAACATAACTCCACAAAATATCCTCTTGAACTAATGCAATTAAAACCTGCAACTGTTATCCAACCTTAAACCCATTAACCTGTGCCCTATTAGCTATAACCAAGAAAGCCTAAGAAGGACAATTGAAAATTCAAACTAGAAGCTCAAATTAATTCCTAATAATCATAACAAAATCATGATTCAAGGGGACATTAAACAATTGAGGATTAACTCCTATGGGTATAAGGGTTAAGCTAACTATATTTGGAACAAACAATCATAGTTAACTGAAATCAAACAGCACAAAATTGATATAACAAACATAAATTGAATTCATATGTTCATACCAAAGAAGAAAAAAGATCTGCTGAAGCAAAACGAAGAGAAAATGCCAAATAAGGCCTCAAACGAATCCGAAAAACTAACCGCGAGGCAACGTTATACCCAAAACATGACGAACCGTAAACGAACCTCAACACGGAAGCTTCGAAACTCAACCACATACGGATGCGAAGCACCATTTTTATCATTACTCACGTCTTTAAACTTGGACAGCAAACTCAAACACTATTTCAAGGCTCACAAACCAATGAAAATCGCGGATCAAACTCTTGCAGGCCACGACAACCTCGAAAAGAACCTCGATTTGAGGACACTGCTACCACAACAATAGCAACCCTGGAGCAACAATCAAAACGACACACATGAAGAAATCGCCAAGGAAAATGGATCCTCGACAGTGTGTGCGTGCGAGAGAGAGTATCACTGATTTTCATGGAGTTTCACCGGATTTCATGGTATTTCTGGTGGCTGGTGGTTTGACGTCCGTTGTTATGGTTGTAGGAGGGTTGCTCGCGGTTGTTTGGGACGGTGAGGCGCGGTTTTCTACTGTTGGTTCGACGGAACAGCGGTTAAAACTTATGGTCGAAGAAGAAGAAGCAAATGGGCGGTCCAGTGGGAGGTCGACAACTGGAGTGTGGGCAGTGGTCTGGTTGACCATTTGGGTGTCAATGGAGGAGCTGGTTCATGCCTGGTTCATGAAGGAGGAGAGGAAGATGAGCTGGGGTCATTTGGTCGTGAGGGAGGCAGCAGCTTCGCCTTTTTTTTAATGGAGAAATCAATCTCCATCAAGAAGATGAGACTCTTCTGTCCACATGAAGAAGATGAAAGGTCCTAAGGCACTTGTGTGTAATGGCTGATGAGTTAGGGTGTATCTAGGGTTTCGGTTATTTGGGGGGGGGTCAGGTCGAGTTGTGGGTTGGGGCGTGGGTATAAGGGGTCTTTTTGGACAAGAGATGTTTTGGACTTGCTTGGGTTAACTGGGATGGCCCAATCCGATTTCCTTTTCTTATTTTTAAGAGTTTTTTTGTTCTTTTTAATTCCTAATTATTAAAATCAAATTCTAAATGATATTATAAAATCAAATTAACATATCGAAACTAATTAACTTCTATTAACAAATAACACACACAGTTAGATATTAATTAAAAATAAATCACACAACTAAACCTTTAAATGCTAAATGTAAAGTGTATTATTTTCGTGATTTTCTCATTTTTGTAAAATAAATTACTTAATTACTCATAATAAATTCTAAATGTAAATATAACATATTCTTTGTATTTTATATTAATTTAACAAATAAACATGCACAGAGAAACGCAAACAATACGAAAAATAATAAACAAATCCACGAAAAATCACACACAACACTAAAATATTTTATTTTGGATTTTTTTGGGAGTAATTCTCATATATGGCAAAAATCACGTGCTCACAACCACAGATAGCTGGAAGAAGGAGGTTCCAAGTTGTAAAAATTAAGATATATATTAAATGATTTTAAAAATATAGGTATAGATTAACTGGGGCTTGGACGCCGGTTGCAATTTTTATCAAAATGGACCCCTCAAGTATCCTACAACCCATTAATTTATGGGGTCTGGGCCGAGCTGTAATAGTTTGACTCATTGAACTGGAAGGGCCCCAAGCCAGTAGTTGACTTGCGGGTCAATCAGCATGGACCAACCCAGTATGACATTATTTTTCTACAAAATTACACCTATTTGAAAAAAAAAAAAAAAAAGCTAAATCCATTCAACCTCCATTTCCCATTCTCTAATTTCGTATGCTTCTCAAATTTTAACGTTAATAAAGTATGATTTTTCTTTCATTTTTCTAATAAATTTCATGAGTTCATGCATTACTTCAAGTTCGTATACGTATAAAATATTAAACTTACATCATTTGTTAATTATGATATCTTGTGTTTGCTTCATTTGTTCTTATGTATTTTGATGTTTTATGTAATTCAATCGGTAAGAAATAGAATTTATGTTTGTACGATGTTGAATAGGATGCGATTGATGAAAGTCGTGCACGCCTCCCTCCACGGCCACTAAAATCAAATATATCTCCCTTCGCGCCCATACGACGGAAGGGAGTGCGCCTCTAACAATAAAGGCGCACTGACAAACTCGTCCGTACGAGCATTCCGCCCCCTCCGCCCGTTTATATTTCTATAACGACAATAGACTTAGAATAAAGTGATATTCTGACGAGGGAGCCTTCCTTCTATATAAGGAAAGACCTCCCTCATTTGTAAGGCAAGTGTTATTTTCATTAATAATATAACTTCTGACTATCATTCTCTCTTTATATTATCTCTCTCTCTCTCTCAGTGAACAACTTTGATAATCCACCAAGTCTTATTATAATCTCATCAGAGCAAATAACATACATATTATAGATCTATCCTTGGGTTTATTACCGTTGATTCCAATTTACCTTTTTATAATCTTTGATTGTCCCTAACTCATAAGGCAACCGATAGCTTTTGGGTCAAACAATTTGGCACCGTCTGTGGGGATTTCGAGAATCAAACATGTTGTATACACCCGAAGGATCAGATCACCAGATAAAATCTAAAAATAGCCGAAAGCAACATCCGGTCCAAAGCTATAATGAAGTCACCACCAACCTCCTAAGTTCCCTGAACGAGGTCGGTGGTAGCGCTGCCATCAACACCACCACTGATATCTCACTTGAGGCAGAAGCCTCATCTTCCCCCTCCGAGAATCATGCAACCTTGTAAGAAAAAGATACCTCCACATCCGCTGCAAAAGAAGCACCCCCGGCGGTCAGGAAGCTACTGGAAGAATGATTGACAAGCGCCCTAAGCGGCCTAGTGGAATAACCACCACGGAGTCATGAAAAAGAAGCACTAACAACAAGTATTACCGCCATAGCAAACGAGCAAGAGGAAACGCGGACCAACAACTAACCCATCGAAAAGCAAATGCATGACGACACATTAACATCCATTTTGAGAAAAATGGAAGAAATGAAGAGCGAAAAACAGGCCCTCCGCGACCAATTGAAGGAGCATCAGGATAGGGTCGACAAGATACTCGGAGTGCCCAAACTACTGCCCAAACATGATGTAGGGAGGTTCGTAGAACAACCCTACTCTGAGGAGGCCGCCCCTTACTCCATCCCGAAAACTTTCAAGATGCCTCCTTATCTGAGAGTATACGATGGGACCACCGACCCTTAAGATCATCTCATCCATTATGTCACTGCCGTGAAAGGTAACGACCTGTTTGAGGAATTGGTACCATCTGTGCTGCTGAAGAAGTTCGGTGAGACGCTGACCGGAGGAGCCATGACATGGTATTCTCAACTGCCCACCAAAGCAATCTCAACCTTCGAAAAAATGGCAGACAAGTTCGTCACTGCACACGCTGGCGCTAAGAAGGCCAAAGCATGAGTAAACGACATCTTCACTGTCAGAAAAATCACAGGCGAAGGCTTCAGGGACTTCCTTGCCAAATTCAACAGTGTAAGGATGAGCCTACCAAACGTATCGGAGGGCATGGTGGTAGCCACTTTCCAGAACGGACTCAGCAGGGACGGCTCCAGAGCAACAAAGAAACTACTAAGCGGGCTCATGAAATATCCCCCCACAACATGGGATGAGATCCATAACACCTATTGCGTCGAGGTACAAGCAGACGAAGAGGACCTTAATGGACCAACCCGACAACTAATAACCATACACCCAGACACAAGGAGAGATCGACGTCACGAGGGACGTCGAGAACTGCCCCTCGCCCCAATAAAGAATCACATCAGCCTTACATGCGGTCTCTTCTTCCGCCCCCTCATCATGAAGACGCACTACAACGTCATCTCGCCCTGCTTAGAAATGAAAGAGGTACGCCCCCTTTTCTTTCATCTCATAACTTTTGTGTCTCTCCCTCAGAGATCATGTACGCACTGAAAAGGCTCGGCACCAAGGTGCAGTGGCCTCAGAAAATGAAATCGGATCCTGCCACGAGAAAATCAAACGTCCTATGTGAATTCTACCAAGAACGAGGGCACAGGACCGAGGATTGCATAGGTATACGACATGAAGTCGTCAGAATGCAAAACCAAGTATACCTAAAGGAGCTGCTCAGCGATAAGGGGAAGGCCAATTTTGCACACGGGCGAGAGCAGTCACGTGGACCACTAAAGCCACCCTCCCCGACGCGTATGGTAAACATGATCGTCAGAGACGGTACTGACATCACTTTCAACCATGTCAAATTTGCCAACACACACTGACTGAAGAGGACCATCTCCCATAAACGGTATGATGTCCTCGAAGGAACTATCATCTCCGATAAGTCTGACGACGACGATTTGTGTTTTCCCCATTATGATGTTTTAGTTATCGCTTTACATATTATTGACACAAACGTCAAGAGAGTCATAATCGATGATGGAAGCGGCGCCTGCATCATCCATCCAAGAGTTACCTCGCAGATGGGACTCGAGGACAGGATAAACCCCCGCTTTATAACTCTAACTAGTTTTAACAATGCAGTGGAACGCACGTTAGGAGAAGTGACTTTACCCGTCTTCTCAGGGGGAGTCAGATTGGAGACCACTTTCCACGTAATGAACCAAGAGACGGCATACAATGTCATCATCGGGCACCCGTGGATACATGCCATGCAAGTTGAACCTCAATCTTAAACCAAGTGGTTAAGTTCCCTACTCCATGGGGAATATTCA
This sequence comes from Nicotiana noctiflora, assembly GCA_032618575.1. Lineage (NCBI taxonomy): Eukaryota > Viridiplantae > Streptophyta > Magnoliopsida > Solanales > Solanaceae > Nicotiana > Nicotiana noctiflora. The sequence continues at coordinate 107,406 of JASVEL010012862.1, forward strand.
GCATCAAGGGAGAACCACGCACAAATAAAAATGTTAAAAGATAACACAAGACTGTGCCCATACCCGACAACTGAGTGGGTCAAGTGCGGAGGCATAGCAATCAGCCATGTCGGGGACCAAAACGGACCCGATGACCGACGTCGTAAAGGACCCAGACATTGTGGAAGCCTGTAAGGACACAGTCAAAGACCTCGATCCGGTTTAGATAGATCATCACAACCCTGAAAGGATAGTATACATCGGCTACGGGCTCATCGACCTGGGTAAGTACCATGAATTTTTTACTAACCATGCAGACATATTTGCTTTTTCCCATGCAGACATGCCAGAAATCTCGCCAGACATCGCCACCCACAAGCTCAACGTTGATCTGCTACACCCGTCGGTATGACAGATCAAGAGAAAGTTCAACGCTGCAATCAACGAGGCAGTCTGCGAGGAAGTAGATAAACTACTCGCCAACGGCTCTATCAAAGAGTCAAAATATCCACAATGGGTCGCCAATGTAGTGATGGTCAAAAAGAAGAACGGAAAATGGAGAATGTGTGTAGACTTCACTGTCCTTAACAAGGCCTGCCCCAAAGATTCCTTCCCCCTCATTCACATCGACCAGCTGATCAATGCCACCGGCTGGCATGAACTGCTAAGCTTCCTGGACGCATATTCCGATTATAATTAAATTCTAATGGCCGAGGAAGATCAAGAAAAGACCACGTTAATCACACAACAAGGTACCTACTATTACAAGGTGATGCCCTTTAGGCTCAAGAACACAGGGGCCATATATCAAAGAATGGTCACTAAGATGTTCAAGGAAAAAATCGGGAAAACCATGGAGGTTTACATCGATGATATGCTAGTGAAATCCGCCAGAAAGGAAGACCACATCGACCACTTGCGGGGGGCCTTCGAAATACTGAAAAAGTACGGGATGAAATTGAATCTAGAGAAATGTGCTTTTGGCGTGGCGTCAGGAAAGTTTTTAGGCTTTCTCGTATACCAAAGGGGGATCGAAGTCAATCCTGAACAAATCAATCTGATCGCTTCAATACCCGAAACACTCAACAGCAAGAAATAGGTCCAGAAATTGACAGGTCGAATAGCTGCCCTCTCTCGTTTCATCTCCCGGTCCTCGGACATATGCCACAAATTTTTTAGCATGCTGAGAAAAAACAGCGGATTCCACTAGAATGACGAATGCGTCAAAGCCCTACAAGGGCTAAAAGCATATCTGTCATCGCCACTGCTGCTGTCAAAAGCAAAACCAGATGAGCCTCTACTGACGTACCTAGCCGTGTCGGAAGTCGCGGTCAGCACAGTACTAGTTTGTGAAGAAAAAGGTACGCAATCAACTATCTATTACATTAGCAAAACCCTAGTAGACGTTGAAACACGATACCCACACCTCAAAAAATTGGCTCTGGCACTGGTCACGGCTTCTAGAAAGCTGAGACCCTATTTCTGTCACGTCCCTAGTTCACCAATTGTGAACACGTCATGATGGCACCTAGTCTTTGCTACCAGGAAAGTCTAAATCCTTGCGGAAGTAATAACATTTGCGGGAAATTATAATCAAAACTAAATAACGAATAATGTATATAATTACCTTCTGGCACATACATTTTAACAATTAGCATTCTGAAACTATCCTAAAGACCCGGAAACCCACGGACAATACAGGCTAAGAGAATCATAAGATACAGCTCTAACATCCGAAAATGTCTACAACAACTGAATACATGAAATGGAACTGCTAACTACAAGATAGAGTAGAAGGAGACTCTTCGGTCTGCAGACGCTGCAGATGTACCTCAAGTCTCCAAATATAACACCTGGATCACTGATAATGTGCCTGAGTAGAGGTACCTGGATGATCTGCACATGAAAAACATGCGCGGGAAGGGCATGAGTACACCACGGCGGTACTCAATAAGTCCCAAGCCTAACCTTGGTTGGATAGAGGAAAGGCCAGGGCCCTACTGAGACAATTATAACAAAAATAATAATCAACAGTCTAATAATCTGACAAAAACAATAAGTACAACAGTGAAGTAAAGCAGGTCAACCAAGAAATGACAACCACAAGAACAGAGTAAACACTGAGTGAATACAAATCAATATCAAGACAACAATGAGGGTCTCCCAGGATACCGTCTTATAGCCCATTTTTCTCAACTATCTAGTGGATCTCCCGGGAATCGAACCCGTAGTCCATCGTATCAATTACTGAAGGATCTCCCAGGAATTGAACCTGTAGACCATTATATCAATTACTGGAGGATCTCCCGGGAATTGAACCTGAAGTCCATCATATCAATTACTGAAGGATCTCCCGATAATTGAACCCGTAGTCCATCATATCAATTACTGGAGGATCTCCTAGGAATTGAACCCGTAGTCCCATAATAAAAGTGCATGGAGATCTCCCGGGAATTGAATCGGTAGTCCCAAAGTAAACAAACAAGAGGGGGAGCTCCCGGGAATTGCCCCGTAGTCCCAAAGTAAATACGCAACCAATATCAGAGAAATGTTTAGAAATTGAATTACAACAATACAAAGTAACAAATAATAAAGGCCTAACATGCTCTACATAAATCACATTTAAAACAATTTAACAAATAGGCAACTTGGGGCAATTAAACATGCTTTTCTACGCTAGCACATGCTACAATAACAAGTAAAGTAAGGCAATTATGAAAGAAAATTCAAATAAAGTATTTAAGTAAAAATCCGAGTTTTCAACAATTAGCTCAAGTATGTGCTCGTCACCTCACGCACAAGGCATTCAATTACCAAATATCACATCCTAAGGGACAAAATCTCCGACACAAGGTTAGACAAGCCACTTACCTCGATCAAGTGCAAGTCAACCTGAAATCACGCTCTTGCCGAGTATCTGACTCCAAATGGCTCAAATCTATTCAATTAAATTGCATGTTGTAAATAATAATTCAAGTAATTTATTCTAAAATTAAATTCTAAGATAATACGCAAAATTATATAAAATGACCAAAATACCACTTGGGACCCACGTCTTGGAACCGGGTAAAATTTACATTTTCAGAAACCTCGCACTCTCACGAGTCTAACCATACCAAATTTATAAATTTTTCATATCATTTCGACACTCAAATCAGTGATTCTATCCAAGAGGATTTTCTACCATTTTCAACAAAATTCTCAATTTAAATACCAAAATTTATGATAGATTCGAGTTATACAATGAAAATAGAATTAAGAACACTTACCCCAATGTTTTCCTTGAAAATCTCTCGAAAAATCGCTTCACCCGAGCTCCCTTGGTCCAAAAATGTTAAAAAATGGCCGAAACCATGAAATAAAGTTTATGCCGGTGTATTTACTCTTCGTGATCATGAAAATTGATTTGCGATCGCGAAGAACAACTTTTGTATGCCCAAAATTTGGTCTTCGCGATCGCGATGAACAACTCCAACTCCTCCGGATAGTCTTCAGTATAATGGTTATAACTTTTTGCGCACAACTCCTAATGACAAATGGTTTGATTTTTTGGAAACGAGACACATAGGGCTATAACTTTAGTATGTTGCTCATTTCCTGAATCCTTACACATTGTGAGATACAAGCTTCCAATTTCATTTATGTGTATTAGAGATCCTTCTCGGACAGTCTATAGTGTAACGTCCATAACTTTTGCTACAGATGTCCAAATTACGATTTCTTTAGATTTTGAAAACTAGACACGAAGGGATACAACTTTCTATTTTGAATCACCTCAAACTACCTTGTAGATAAAAAGATATGGGCTTCCAAAGTAGGATCAATGCAGCAGAAATTTTCTTCTTCGCGATCGCGAAGCACTGTACGCGATCACGAATCATTGGAATATTTTTAGCATTTTACTCACCGTAATCGCATCCAAACGCGATCGCATAGAGCACTACTATAGCCAAAAACTAGCAGCTAAAAATTGCTTAGAAATGGTATGGAACCACCATGAAACTCATCTGAGGTCCCCGGGACCTCAACCCAACATGCCAACCAATCCTAAAACATTATTCAAACTTGTTCCAATTATCAAAACACCTCGACTAACACTAAAATCATCGAATTACATCAAATTCAGGCCTAAGTTCTTTTAAAACTTCAAAAACATGCATTTGATCAAAAACCCGAACAAACAACGTCCAAATGACCAAAAGGTTTGCACGCACGTCCCAAATGACATGACGGTGCTACAGTAACTTCCGGAATCCCTTTCCGATCCGCAGATCAAAATTTCACCTGTCAACAGGAAAACGCCAAAATACTAACTTTCGGCATTCCTAGCCTAACTGAGTTACGGGCTTCCAAAATACATTCCGAACATGCTCTCAGCCCCGAAATCACCTAACGGAGCTAGCGGAACCATTGAATGTCCATTCCGAGGTCAGCTTCACATTGTTCCGATTACGAACCATTTTTCAATATTTAAGCTCTCATTTAGGAATTAAGTGTCCCACAACACTCTAAATCCAAACATCGAACGTCCCCACAAACAAAAATAGCATAAATGAACTTAGGGGAAGCAGTTAATAGGGGTTCCCAGCATAAATTCTGAAAACGACTAGTCGGGTCGTAACATCCTCCCACACTTAAACATTTGTTCATCCTCGAACGGGCATAAAGAACATACCTGGAGTAGTGAAAAGATAAGGATATCGGTTGCGCATATCCCGCTCAGTCTCCTAAGTCACGTCGTCGACCGGTTGGCCCAGCCATTGAACGTTTACAGAAGCTATATCCTTGGAACTGAGCTTCCGGACCTGCTTGTCCAATATTGCCACTGGCTCCCCAACATAGGATAGATCCTTGTCCAATCCAACCGAGCTGAAATCCAACATGTACGACGGGTCCCCATGATATCTCCGGAGCATTAAGACATGAAATATCGGATGAACTCCTGTCAAGCAGAGAGGTAGTGCAAGTTCATAAGCAACTTCTCCAACATGATTCAATATCTCAAAAGGGCCAATAAACCTTATACTCAACTTCCTTTTCTTCCCAAATATCATAATGCCCTTTATAGGCATAACAGAAATCATGACTTTCTCTTCCACCATATTGGAACCATCACGAACTTTCTAGTTCGCATAACTATTCTGTCTGGAGGAGGTTATACAGAGTCAATCCTGAATCACTTTAAACTAATCCCAAGTATTCTAAACCAAGTTTCTGCACAATAATCTAACCTCACCGGACTCGAACCAACCCACCGGGTCTTTAGTTCTCATAATTAACCTTCTCACAGTTGGGGCACCAAGCTACAATTCCGACTAGGCTCTGAAAGATCCAACCTCACAACTGGCTGACAAAGGCCTGAACATCCATTGTCATAGGCTTCTTCATATTGGTAGGTAATCCAAACTTCCCAAACTCTCTCTCCGGTGACTCAAGGCATCAACTACCACATTGGCCTTGCCCTGGTGATACAAAATAGTAATATCTTAATCTTTCAACAGCTCTAACCACCTTCTCTAACGCAAATTTATATCCTTTTGCTTGAACAGTTGCTTTAAACCCCGATGGTCGGTATAAATCTCACAAGGCACACCGTATAAATAATGACGCTAGATTTTTAAGGCGTGAATAAAAGCAGCTTACTCAAGATCGTGGACAGAATAATTTTTCTCATGTACCTTCAACTATATGGATGCGTAGGCAATCACCCTACTGTCATGCATCAATACCGCTCCAAGTCCAATCCTCGGGGCATCGCAATATATAGTATAAGACCTTGAACCTGTAGGCAATACCAAAACTTGGAATGTAGTCAAAGATGTCTTGATTTTTTTCTTCACAAATGACACAGGAGCACCCCAAGTGATACATTAGGCCGAAGTAAAACCCTTTTTATGAAAATTCCTATAACTTTCCTCCAACATAACTGAAGGTTTCACCTCATCCTTAGTCCATAACCTTAGGACAATACCCAAACTTCAACACCTAACATTCATCATAGGGCCTGAATTCCACATTGTCACACTGCATTAGTCTTATTTCAACATACTTCAACTTTTAATAGCGCTTAATTACTTCGAAAATATATTTTCTTCAGGATGTTACATTCTCCCCCACTTAGGGTCATTCATCCTCTAATACACAACGTAGCCTATCTCTTTCTTCGCACATCTTATTATCTCGAATTTTTCTAACTCCGACATTTTTCAAAAATTTTGGCAATGCCTCCCCTGTAATTTGGGCCTATCCACCTGCCAGAGTAATACCAAAATAACTCCTAACAACACATCCACAACCCAATGAAACACCACAATATATATATATATATATATATATATATATATATATATATATATATATATATATATATATATATATATATATATATAATTTATGCATGAAAAGCATCATATTATCATAATGATATCTGGACATGAAACACGTCATCTGTATGCCCATAACCTCGTCTCTGGCAATAATAGTTGTTCATAAATCACAACATTGCCAATTAACCTTATGTTAACAAACATCTCATTTCAGACCTCCACTTTACTCACAACAAAGCTTGAAGATTCATAATTACTTACCCGAATTGACGAGTCACATTTAACGCCACCTAGGCGCCAATCTCGTAGGCTAAAACTCAATGTTAACAACGCAAAAATGACTGAATATGAAAAGAAAATACACAAGAATTGTCAAATAAGCCTAACAGGTATGACTCCCATTTAAAAGATAGTACAAAGTTTTAAATTTCATAAAATGAGAATTTTAAACACATAAACTTTTCATCTTCGGGACATTGTCCTTTATAACATCCACCGCAGCTACTAGCTCGGTCTAAAGCATTTCACATCATATAATTGTTCGAGGATATCACCCTCAACTCTGAATCACAAGTATTTGCACACTACGCACACTGAAATTTTCATTTCCTTTCTTTCTCCTTTCAATAATTTCCGTCAAAGAGAATCACAACATATAATGAACCCCCATACCGATAGGGCATATAATTCACAATTAAAATTAATTATCCTAAAATTACATCAAAACCCACTGTAATAAGTAATAGAAAGTCACTTTTAGCCTCATAGATATTTTTAGTGACCAACACATAATGATAGGGGTAGCTATCTCCATATAATAGTCCAATGTGAGTGTTCACATTGTGAGCACGTGATTTTTCCCTACATGAGAATTACTCCCAAAAATATCAAAATAAAATAGTTTTGTGTTGTGCGTGATATTCGTAATTTTTGTGTTATTTTTTTCTCTTATTATTTGCATTTTTTGCGTGTGCATGTTTATTATTTAAATTAATATAAAATACAAAAAATATTGCATTTGTATAAAAATTCATGTTTGCAATTTAGAGTGATTAAGTTTGTTTTACGAAAATAAAAATAACAAAAGTATGTATTTTTTGCATTTTTTAGCATTTAATGTCCAAATTGTGTAACTTTATTTTAAATTGTTATTGTATGTGATATTTATTATTAGAAGTTAACTAGTACTTTTATAAATTATTTTAGTTCCATAAGTTAATTTAGAATTTTTAGAATTTTAGTTTTACTTTAAATAAAACAAGAAAAAGAAAGATGGAAATAATGAAAAGAAAAAGGAATTAAATCGGACTGGGCGAAATTTCCACAAACCCAAATCTTAGTTCAACTCCAGGCCCAAACCACGCCCCAACTTTAACCCAGTCTGCCCCAGCCCAAATACCCAACAGACCCGCCCCATCTCCCACCTTTCGATATGGACCATTGATGATACTTCATCCAACGGTCCAGATCATTGACCTAATTTTAATTACCCAAAGAACCCAAACCCGTTACACACCAAACCAAACAGCCCCTCCCTTACTCGTCTCTATCAGAGGCGAAATCTGGCCGCCCCAAGCCACTGTCCGCCGCCTACCGGAAATCGCTTCACAGCGCTTCCGGTAGGCCAATCACCCCCAAATTAACACCATAGCTTCCCCTTCTCCCCCTCTACACGAATCCTTTACTCATCTTACTCGAATCATTGTCGAACTCTTCGAATATTAGATCGAAAGTTCGCCGGAAATCGAGTATCACCCCAAATCACTCCAACTTTGCACCATAGCCTCCCCGGACCTCCCTCATGACCCTACCAAACCTGGTCCGACTCGAATCTAACTAGAACTAGTAAAGCCCCAAATCCCACCCTCATGAACCCTAATTTTCAAAAGGGCTAATTTGGGCCGAATTGATCATAAATTGAGGTCCAAGGGACCTTAGTCTAGGTGTTCTCAACCGAGAACACCTCGATTAAGGCTTGTTTGGCTTCAATTATTCAACCCGAGTTCGAGCTTGGGTCGCCTATAATTCCTGAGGTATTTTTGTCTATTTCCTTCACTCTATATGCACATTCTGTTATGATTAACTGTTTGGTTGGCTTTATTTTCATTTATAGATTTTTCTAGTTTTTTTGCCCCTCCTCGACAGACCTTTTATTTGGTTGATTCATCTCTTTTCTTGTCTGTTTGAGTGTATGTTAGTTGCTGTAATTGCTTTGTATGTTTACTTCGTTTAAGGTCGTCGAATTGTTGATTAGGTTTGTTGCCCATTTGAGCCTGCCCGTAGGATATAGTTTGAATGTCGAATAGTCGTTATCGATTATATAGGTCGTTATTGTTTAAACGAATATCGTCGTAGAATCAACAAACAATGCGAGAAAATCTCATCAATATTGCCTGAGTCTATCCGAGCAACTGTCTGATAGATTCAACAATTTTTTTTGAATTGTTTGTGATGCTAATTAGGGATAAATTGGATATAGCTATTTCAAAGTGTAGCGTTGTGATTATAGGCAGTAACTAGATAAGTTGTTTCAATTTAAATTTCATTTGTCATGTTTGGCATCCCTTAAGTTGCTGATTTTAAAAGTTTGTGGCCATGTGATTATCAAAGCACGCCTGAATTTAATACTCAGACTGCCTTGTGGCCATGTGATTATCAAAGCACACCTGAATTTAGTAATCAGGCTGCCCCATACCTGTTTTGTTTAATAAAAGGGATAGTAGTGGTCTTCAGGAGATGTTTTCTTTTAATTAATAACAATGCTCCTAAGAGCTGGAAAGGGAAGATTACAAGCAGAGAAGGGTGTAAAGGGGTGCACATGGGGGATTGATTTCTTAAATTCATGAAGTGCTCTTAAAAGCTGGAAGAAAATAAAAATAGGTGGCTGGTTTTTGGTTTTGATCTATAAATAGGGGCCTTGAACACAGAGATACACATATTGAGATCCTTGAAAACAGGTACATTCACACTCTAAAAGAAACAGATTATTGAGAGAAAATAATAGATACTAATTTGAACCAGTTTTCTCCTCTTTTAGAAGATCAGTACAATAGTGTGTGAGTTTGACAACCCTATCGCTTACACCACTGTTACATTGGTTTAAGATCAGAATCAAAACTTTAAGTCCTTCTTTGTTCTTTTCCATATTTGAGCTTTCAAGTAATCCGAAGGTTCTTCTTTTGCACTATTGGTTTTCACTTTGCGGCTGTTGCTTTCGATTCTTTGTTTGAGTTAAACCATTCCCTGGAATTTTCTATTGTTTTGCTGTTGGTTCTGCTGGGCTTTTATTGGGATTTTTTGCTGCTGGTATTGCTGTTCCGTAGCTGTTATTGTTGGGTTTCTGCCACTGACTCCCTTTTTGCTCTTAAATTCCAGGTATATTCTTGTAACCACATTGGCCGAGAACAATTGAAAATTGACAAACGAAGTTGATATAAAGATGTTGAAGCAGAATAGTTTACTTTTCTTTGCCTTTTGTTCAGTTTTTGTTCTATGATTTAGTAGTGTGGTTTTATTGTATCTTATTATATAATTGGAATTGATTTGAGTTAAGTTTGTAGATAGTTTTGTAACTAGAACTTGAAGAAACTCATATGTTAGGCCTTTAGCTTTATTTGATTTCCCTAAATGATGAAGTATTTAGGATTGTTAAACGATTTATGTCTTTGATATTTTATGTAATGCACCCTAGTTTACAATTCGTGTCAGTTTACTCAATATCTTACCAGATACCATCATTGGACCACTATGTGTGAGTATGTTAGTCATCTAGGATTCGCGCACGAACTAATCTAGAGTTTTAATTTAGGAGAATAATTGATTTCTTTCATATGTTTGTAGGGGCCGCTCCATGTTTACATGTTAGATTAGATTTAAATGTTTGAGTGGATATTTCATCTCGAATTTGGTAATCTACAGATTATGCATTTGAGTATTTAAATGAAGATTAACAACTGATTGGCTAAACATAGTGGGTTTGGATTTTATAAGATAGACGCTAGAATTTCAATAAGGGGTTTTAAGATTACCATTAGGTATTCTATTGCGTTAGCCAAGTAAAAAGAAAAAGAAAAAAAAATAAATAAATAAATAAATTGGGACGCACCATATTACGGATAATCTTATGCCAAGTAATGAACCATGATGAAATACTCACATCCAGCATAGTTGATTAAATTTTTTATTAGTTTACACTTTATTTTAGGCAATCTTTGCTCCTAAGTCAACAAACCGCAAAAATAAGATGTCATTTTGTATAGGGTTTAATTGGAAATAACCTTAAGGGATATACTCTTAAATAAATTGTTTTTTACCTAGTCTAACAATTGTTTTAATTGGCATAGTTTGAAGTAAGTAATCCGGACACATTTTTGATTTACTTATTTGTCAAAAGTCCGCATCTATGTTGTAATTAGTTTTTTTTCTTTTGGTACAGTCTCAAATTAATAGAGCGGTTTAAAGTTTAATTAAAGCATATAATTTATTAAACATGTATGAAATCAAGTATTTTTAGCCATTTATAATAATTGAAGCGATCGTGCTAGAACCACGGGATCCGGGGGTGCCTAACACCTTCCCTCGGGTCAACAGAATTCCTTACTTAGAATTTCTGGTTCGCAGACTTCATTTGGAAAGTCGAAAATTTCCTCGATTTGGGATTTAAATAAATCGGTGACTTGGAACACCATAATTTATTCCAGGTGGCAACTCTGGATTAAATAAATAATCCCATTTCGAATATTGTCACGTAAATTGGAAAAAACTCCCTAGCGCATCTACCCCCCGGGGTAGTGGGCGCGCCCAAAGGAGGTGTGACAACTCTTTGCATGTAAACTCAGAGAGTTTTCGTGCAAAGACACATAAGTAGATTTCAGGATTACGAAGCTCACTCATTAGTGATGCATATTAAGAGGACTTGCCTAAGTTTTCAAAACCAAATCAAGTTTAAGAAAATTATCCCTTTTATAATAAACATAATTATACATGTAATGACACCATCTGGTGTAGTGGCCTCAGCCACACTATAACAATTATACCAATGGGTCGGGCATCTACCTCTTAATAGTTATCTACCCGTTCGTTCTCCATATCTAACTTGTAGCGTATGTAGATTAGTAACTATAATGGAGTGTGTTGACTGCGTGTTCTGATGAAGTAGATTTCTCCCAAGTCTAGGATAATTTCTCATGATGTTTCTAGTATCACCGAATTCATAACAACCCATTTGCAGTTCCGCTGCTCTTACTAAGTCTGTGTCGTATAACTAGAATAGCCATTTAAGGAATCCCATGCTAGTGGTGCATTAAAAGATAATTGTCCCATGGAAGTGCCCTGATTAACTGGAGCACTACGAGTATCATGAATTGTTTCTAATTCCGTGTTGATACTAAAATGTAGAATTATTATGGACATAGGAACATCGAAGGTCCAAATATCATCCCATACAAATCTCAACTCTTACTCATATGCAAGTTTCAGAGAACTTTTGAACACCACTTAAATACATCGCATGCCGAAACTGATATGACACATGACCCACAATTTGATCGTTGATAGTGGACTCTCTTCACTTTGGTGAAAAGCCATAAGATACATCCAGATACTCCACAATACTGACATTTATCGCTTGTACATCACCATCATAAGACATCTCAAGCCGTTCGAATGGTATATGTCATTCTTAGGACAATTAAACTCACTCCCTCCAGTATCTCGGTTGCTAGTTGTACCCTTTACTAAATAGGTATCTCATACGAACAACATAGTCACTGTTACCACCAACTATCTTTACATCTACACCCACCTCGTGACTCTACTATTACTACAATGTCAGAACCTATTGCACTCCTATGTGCATAATTGAATGATTTCTCATTACTTCTGTATAATCGGTATGGATGACACGCGGTAATAATGGTTGTGTAAATTCTTGGCTTCCTTTAAATCCTTTTGTAGCATCACGAACCGCCAGCGCCTAACTGATACCGAGTGCGCAATTTCAATACATGAGTGGATGCAAAAGAACATATGATATAGGCTCCAACTGAATAAATGACGCAAGATAAGGAATGATATGAAGTGGAATTTTCCTAACGGTTACATAGCCTCTCATAGATAAGTACAGACGTCTCCGTACCGATAAGCAAGACTCTAATAAATTGGCATGTGTTCTATGACTCCTATGAACCAAGACCTCTGATACCAACTTGTCACAACCCTAGTTCACCAATTGTGAACACATCATGATGGCACCTAGTCTTTGCGACCAGGTAAGCCTAAATCCTTGCGGAAGTAATAACATTTGCGGAAAATTATAATCAAAACTAAATAAGAAGAATAACGTATATAATTGCCTTCTAGCACATACATTTTAACACTTAGCATTCAGAAACTATCCCAAAGAACCGGAAACCCACAGACAACACAGGCTAAGAGAATCATAAGATACAGCTCTAACATCCGAAAATGTTTACAACAACAAAATACATGAAATGGAACTACTAACTACAAAATAGAGTAGAAGGAGACTCTTCGGTCTGCAGACGCTGCAAATGTACCTCAAGTCTCCAAATATAACACCTGGATCACTGATAATGCGCTCGATCAGAAGTACCTAGATCTGCACATGAAAAACATGCGCAGGAAGGGCATGAGTACACCACAGCGGTACTCAGTAAATACCAAGTCGAACCTTGGTTGGATAGAGGAAAGGTCAGGGCCCTACTGAGACAATTATAACAAAAATAATAATCAACATTCTAATAATCTGACAGAAACAATAAGTACAGCAGTGAAGTAAAGCAGGTCAACAAAGAAATGACAACTACAGGAACGGAGTAAATACTGAGTAAATACAAATCAATATCAAGACAACAATAAGGGTCTCCCAGATACCGTCTTGTAGCCCTTTTTCCTCAACTATCCAGTGGATCTCCCGGGAATCAAACCCGTAGTCCATCATATCAATTACTGAAGGATCTCCCAGGAACTGATCCTGTAGTCCATTATATCAATTACTGGAGGATCTCCCGGGAATTGAACCCGTAGTCCATCATATCAATTACTGAAGGATCTCCCAGGAATTCAACCCGTAGTCCATCATATCAATTACTGGAGGATCTCCCGGGAATTGAACTCGTAGTCCCAAAATAAAAGTGCAGGGGGATCCCCCAGGAATCGAACCCGTAGTCCCAAAGTAAACAAACAAGAGAGAGAGCACCCGGGAATTGCCCCGTAGTCCCAAAGTAAATACGCAATCAATATCAGATAAATGTTTAGATATTAAATTATAATAATACAAAGCAACAAATAATAAAGGCCTAACATGCTCCACGTAAATCACATTTACGACAATTTAACAAATAGGCAACTTGGGGCAATTAAACATGCTCTTCTACGCTAGCACATGCTACAATAACAAGTAAAGTAATGCAATTATGAAACAAATTCAAATCAAGTATTTAAGTAAAAATCCGAGTTTTCAAAAATTAGCTCAAGTATGTGCTCGTCCCCTCACGCACAAGGCATTCAATTACCAAATATCACATCCTAAGGGACAAAATCCCCCCACACAAGGTTAGACAAGCCACTTACCTTGATCAAGTGTAAGTCAACCTGAAATCACGCTCTTGCCATGAGTATCCGACTCCAAATAGCTCAAATCTATTCAATTAAATTGTATATTGCAAATAATAATTCAAGCAATTTATTCTAAAATGAAATTCTAAGCTAATACGCGAAATTATATAAAATGACCAAAATACCCCTTGGGACCCAAGTCTCGGAATCGGGTAAAATTTACATTTCCAGAAACCTCGCACTCTCAAGAGTCTAACCATACCAAATTTATAAAATTTTCATATTATTTCGACTCTCAAATCAGTGATTCTATCCAAGAGGATTTTCTACCATTTTCAACAAAATTCTCAGATTAAACACCAAAATTTACGATAGATTCGAGTTATACAACCAATATTGAGTTAAGAACACTTACCCCAATATTTTTCTTGAAAATCTCTCAAATAATCGCTTTACCCGAGCTCACTTGCTCCAAAAATGATAAAAAATGGCCGAAACCATGAAATAAAGCTTTTTCCCAGGTATTTACTCTTCGCGATCATGGAAATTGCTTAGCAATCGCGAAGAACATTTTTTCTACGCCCAAAATTTGGTCTTCGCGATCGTGGTAGACCCTTCGCGATCGCGATGAATAACTCCAACTCCTCCGGACAGTCTTTAATATAATGGTCATAACGTTTTACACACAACTCCGAATGACAAGTGGTTTGATTTTCTATAAACGAGACCCATAGGGTTATAATTTTCATATGTTGCTCATTTCCTGAATCCTTATACATTGCGAGATATAAGCTTCCAAATTCATTTATGTACATTAGAGATCCTTCTCGGATAGCCTATAGTGTAACGTCAATAACTTTTGCTACAGATGTCCAAATTATGATTTCTTTAGATTTTTGAAAACTAGACACGAAGGGATACAACTTTAAATTTTGAATCATCTCAAAATACCTTGTACATAAAACGATATGAGCTTCCGAAGTAGGATCAATGCAGCAGAAATTTGCTTCTTCGCGATCGCGAAGCAATGTACGCGATCATGAATCACTGGAATTTTTTTAGCATTTTACTCACCGTGATCGCATCCAATTCCCCGCGATCGCATATCGCATAGAGCACTACTGTAGCCAAAAACCAGCGCTAAAAATAGCTTAGATATGGTCCGGAACCATCCCGAAGCTCATCCGAGGTCCCCCGGGACCTCAACCCAACATGCCAACCAATACTAAAACATTATTCAAACTTGTTCCAATTATCAAAACACCTCGACTAACACTAAATTCATCGAATTACATCAAATTCAAGCCTAAGTTCTTTTAAAACTTCAAAAACACGCATTGCATCAAAAACCTGATCAAACAACGTCCAAATGACCTAAACTTTTGCACGCACGTCCCAAATGACATGACAGTGCTACAGCAACTTCCGGAATCCAGTTCCGACCCTCGGATCAAAATTTCACCTATCAACCGAAAAACGCCAAAATACTAACTTTCGAAATTCCTAGCCTAAATGAATTACGGGCTTCCAAAATACATTCCGAACATGCTCCCAACCCCGAAATCACCTCACGGAGCTAGCGGAACCATCGAATTTCCATTTCGAGGTCAGCTTCACATTTTTCTAATTACGGACCATTTTTCAACTCTTAAGCTCTCATTTAGGGACTAAGTGTCCCACAACACTCTGAATCCAAACACCGAACGTCCCCACAAACCAAAATAGCATAAATGAACTTAGGGGAAGCAGTTAATAGGGGTTTGGGGCATAAATTCTGAAATCGATTGGTCGGGTCCTTATAATTTCCAATGCCATCCCATCAAAGCGGTGACTATTTTCCCTCTAAGAAGCATCTTACACAAGCCCGAACTATCGGATCGGCTTGCTAGATGAGCCATAGAGCTCAGCGAGCATGATATCACATATATTCCCAGGACCGCCATCAAGTCGCAAGTCCTCACCGACTTCATGGCCGATTTTAGTGTTAAAATATCGCTAGAGGCAGAAAAGGAAGCCCTACAGGCTGCCTCGAACACTGACCCCTGGACCCTCTACACCGATAGGGCCGCAAACGCCTCGAGATCTGGATTGGGACTCATCCTCGAAGTCCCTACAAGCAAAATCATTCGCCAGTCCATAAGATGCCCCGAGATGACTAACAACGAGGTAGAATATGAAGCCGTCATTGCATGTGTAAAATTAGCCATCAGGTACAGAGCTCGCCAACTTGTCCTGCACTGCGATTCACAACTTGTGGTGAATCAAGTCACTAGGACTTACCAGATCAAGGAACAAAGGCTACAGAAATATCAAGCAGAAATCTATAAGCTAATGGCACAGCTCGATGAATGTCGCTTCGAACAGGTTCCTAGAGCACAAAAAGCCGAAGTAGACGGACTGACAAAGCTAGCTGCTGCCACCAAAAACCTAAACAAAGAAAGCACTGTCACGCTCCTTCACTCAGCAATCGACCATACTGAGGTACTCTCCCTACACCTAACTTGGGACTGGCACAACCAATTTGTATCATATTTGCAGGATGGAAATCTACCACCCGACAAAAAGGAAGCAAAACAGCTTCGCATGCAGGCAGCAAGGTATTGCATGATAAACAACAACCTCTATAAGAGAACTTTTAGAGGACCCCTGGCTAAGTGCCTAGGTCCCAACCAAACAACGCCGATATTAGAGGAGGTTCATGAAGGACATTGCGGTGCTCATACAGGCAATCGAGCATTTGTGCGATGTCTGGTACGGGCTGGGTACTACTGGACCACCATGAAAAAAGACGTGGCGGAATACGTCCGCCAGTGCTCGAAATGCCAAAAGTTCGCCCCTTTGATACATCAACCAGGGAACCCCTCCATTCGGTCACTTTACCAGGGCCCTTCATCAAATGGGGAATGAACATAATCGGACCACTACCCGTCGGGCGAGGAAAGGTACGCTTTTTATTAGTTTTAACTGACTATTTCTCCAAGTGGGTGGAAGTAGGTGCCTACGCCTAGATTCGCAAGCAAGAAGTCATCGCCTTCATCTGGAAAAATATTATATGTCGCTTCGGCATCCCCAAAGAAATAACCTGCAACAACGAACGACATTTTGTAGGGCAAAAAATAACCGACTTCTTCGACAAATGGCGTATCAAAAGAATACTTTCAACACCATATAATCCTATCACCAACGGCCAAGCAGAGTCATCCAATAAAATAATACTGAATATATTGAAAAAGAAACTCGAAGACGCTAAAGGACTATGGCCCGAGTTATTGCCAGAAGTGCTATAGGCGTACATGACTACCCCCAAATCCTCCACAGGAGAAACTCCTTACTCACTAGTCTACGGAAATGATACCGTCATGCCGGTCAAAGTCGGTGAGCCAAGTCTAAGGTACTCGCACACGAGCGGAGAGGAGAATGACACAAATCGACTCCAAGACCTTGATGAAGCTGAAGAAAGATGAGAAATGGCCCATATTAGGCTAGTGGCCCAAAAATAGCAGATCGAAAGATACTACAACAAGAGAGCAAAAATCCGACCACTCAAAGTAGGCGACTACGTGCTAAAAGCCAAGACACTGGCATCCAAAGAACCTAACGAAGGAAATTTGGGCACCAATTGGGACAGAACCTACAAAATCACCGCAGCAGTAGACAAGGGTTCCTTCCGACTAGAGACCATGAATGGGAAGACGCTCCAAAACAACTGGAACATCTCCCACCTCAAGCATTTCCCTTTCTAGAAAGAGTATCCCCTAAGTCGTACTCTTTTTCAATTATCTAAATTTTGTCCCAACTGGGTTTTCTCAGAGAGGTTTTTAACGAGGCGGCGAAGGAGACGCTCGGTAGTGCTTAAAATCTTAAATATGACATACCAAGCATATCGACGATCGATGCGATTAGAATATCATAGGGACTAGGGCTACGGCCATCTCCAATGTATGAAAGGCTACGGCCATCTCCAATGTAAGAAAGGCTACGGCCATCTCTAATGTATGAAAGTCTACGGCCATCTCCAATGTATGAAAGGCTACGGCCATCTCCAATGTATGAAAGGCTACGGCCATCTCCAATGTATAAAAGGCTACGACAATCTCCAATGTATGAAAGACTACGGCCATCTCCAATAACCTAAAGGCCACGGCCACCCATAAACGCAAAAGGCTAAGGCCCTAACAACGTAAGAGAAGACTACGATCATCTATGATAAACAAAAGTCCACGGCCACCCATAAACGCAAAAGGCTAAGGCCCTAACAGTGTAAGAGAAGACTACGGTCATCTCTGATAAACAAAAGACCACGGCCACCCATAAACGTAAAAAGCTAATGCCCTAATAGCGCAAGAGAAAACTACAGTCATCTCTGATAGCCAAAAGGCCATGGCCACCCATAAATACAAAAGGCTAAGGCCCTAATAGTGTATGAGAAGACTACGGTCATCTCCGATAACCAAAAATCCACGGTCGCCCATGAACGCAAAAGGTTAAGGCCCTAATAACATATGAAAAGACTACGGCCATCTCCAACAAAACAAAAGGCTACGGCCATCCACAAACACAGGAGGCCACAACCACTCCTGAATGCGTAAACAGCCAAGGGAAAAATAATAGCTGCATAAAAACACACAAGCAGCCTTGACCAGAGTCAATCCAACCTAACTACGACAAATTAACTCAATAAAAGGTGATGCCATGTAGCGAATACGCAAAATGAAAATTGTGAAAGAAGACATAAAAACACAACAATTCCCATGTATCATTATAAATCATTCACAAATTACAACGTCTCTTCGATTACAAAAAAAGAAGTTTAATCTAACTACCCTGGCCCCCGCCATCCTCTGTCGTACCGGACGTGCCGTCCACACGGTCTCCATCGCCCTCGGCCTGGAACGCCAAAGAAATCCAGGACCTCGTACCTAACTGGTTCACATCCACAAAACTATAGTCGCTGGGTCCGGAGAGTCAGGGTTGTACCCACAAGCTTCATGCACAACCTTAACAGGACGACGCTTATTTTCAACCTCCGCCTCAGTGGATCTACCAATGGCCAGCAGCTCTTCGAATATAGTCCACCTCGCCTCGGCATAAATCCACATGTTGTGAGCTTCACGGGACACGTCTCCAAAAGGATCAATCGCCTCTACCTGCTGAGGAGTGACCACCTCAGCCGTTGTAGTCCCGAGCTCGGCAGATAGGGCATCAACTCTGGCACGCAACTCTGCTGCCTCCGCCATCGCCACACGGCCCAATTTGAACTCTCCCTCCTTCTGTTGAAGTAGACTCTCTAGCTCAGTATTTCGAGCTACCGCAGCTATTAGGTCTGCAACCACCTTTTTCAGCTGGGCTGTGCACTCCCGCAATTGACCGCCCGCCTGCTCCAACCCCTCATGGAAAACTTGAAACTGAGGGTCCTGGGTATAAAGGTCCGCCAGCATCTTGTGCTTACCGAGGACCTCCCTGTATTTCTTTGTCGCCTTCCTAAGGGCGGTGCTCTTCTTCCGCTCCCGCCGGCCTCGCTCCACTTCTAAAATGAGGGTTTGATAGAAACACAAAGAAGAGACATAATTCAAAACGTCACACGCCTCAGGGCTCATGATAGAACAATGACAAACAATGATAAAATCTTACCTGCAAGGCAGTTCCAGCAACTCGACGAGATAAATCCCTGTCGCTTACGACCTTCAAAGACTCGGTTTCAGTGGCCCTGCATAATAAAGACATATCTGCCAATACCTGCTCACTGTCCAACAACATGTTGTATCCCGTAGGAATAACAAGCCGACGAGTAGGTCCCATCGTCGCCATATCCATTCGGGTATAGTTTTCTCGTGGCACGTCCGCGGAAGCAGGAGCCCGTTCGGGAGTAGCCTATTCCTCATCAGCAGCCATCCTAGCGATAGCCGGCATACTATTATCCTTAACATGAGGAGAAGCAGTATCGCCCGCAACTTCCCTCAAGAGGGCCGCCCTCTCCAGTCGAATCGCATCGCCCCTAAAGACCGGCCTCGATTCAGGGCAGAGAGTGATCGTCTTCCTCTGTTCCACGACCACACCTTTACCAAGATGTAGCCGACGCCTCTTTCGCTCCAGCGGCTCATCGTCCTCAGAAGCCTCCTCTTCAACAAGAGGAGATAGAGGCAAGGGGCCCTCTCTAAATGTCGGCTCATTCACCGACTCGACTAGGGACGAGAAGTCCCAGGGACGTCCTCGAAAGCAGGCTCCCGAATCATGGCCTCGCCTTCAGAATGAACGGCGTCGGAAACATCCACACTAGATGCTTTCATATTCGCTTGATCGCCCTCAGGTCGAGTGGCCTCAGGGGCGATCCCACTTACATGAACTACATGTTCAAAGCCGGAATCCGCCGTCGAGGAAGCAGCAGCTCGACGTCTCCTCCTCCGCGGTGCACTCCAGGCTTCCAACAGAGTTAACCAAGGAAAGATGAATCAGAAAATACGACATCAAAAAATATATATGGTCGCCAAACCTAAAACCAGTACAATACCTGGAAGGCCATATCTCGTGGTGAATGCCACCCACGTTCTACATTCCTCTGCAAACGGGATCAACCGCCCCACCCATGCTCTAATATCCGGCACAGATTGGGGCATGTGCACCTTGCTGCAGATGCAAAAATATAAAAAGGTGACAAGGAGTTGAGCAAACATAAAATAACTAAGTACAAGGGACGACACTTACGCTCCGTATTCCCTGCTTCAGGGAATCCAGTAGGGTTCGACACCAAATCCGAGGTTAGGATGAAAAAACATTTCAGCCAAAATTGGCGATTGGGCTTGTCGTCCGTCTCGACAACCAAGCCCTTCGTTCCATGATTCTTCAACTAAAGCATCGTCCCCCTCATATACCCGGGACTGAATAATTGCAGCAGGTGATATACCGTGACATCCAGTCCGTCCCTCTGGGAGTAAGTCGTTAAGATACGATATATTTTCCACGTGTAAGGGGTATGTTGGGCCGGATACACGTTGTAAAATGTGCATAACTCCTCTGCCAATGGGTATATAGGAAGGCCACATCCTATTATGAAGGGGTACTCATAGAAAGCACAGAACCCCATTCTATGTACATTAGCAAAGTCCCCCTCGGTCGTTTGCATGACGACCATCTCCGAAATCTGACAAGAAAGACGGAGATCATACAAAAAAGACTCAGTAAATTTAGACCTCTCCCATGTCGGGGCAGTTCCCTTCGAACGTATAGTTTACTCGGAAGTAAGTTGTCTACAAAGAGAGGAACGAGGGGTTTGCAGGATTTCTTTCCACCTTCCGAAGGTGGAGGAACCGTGGAAGTGGCCTCATCCTCATTTGTCCCACGGCGATGACTACCTTTAGCCATTGTCAACCTTTTTATAAAATTCAGAGTATGCCAACAAGCTTCGAAAGTCAAAATAAAAAGTTGCTAAATATCGCTATAAAAAATGAAAAAGGTGCAAAGAACTTTTTGTAGGGATCCGAAGAATGGAAAATTTGAAATCTCTCCCTATTTATAACTGGCCAGTATACGAGATTCGAAGAGGTTGGTGTCAGAAAAGGAGGCGGGAAACCGAAACGTCAAATTATCTCCTGGCCTGCCTTAGGAGCAGTTGTAATCATGATGCATGCCGTCAGCAAACGACGGTTCAACGAACATGCCACGTATGCATATACGGATAGGTCTGAGACGAGTCGATCTTTTCTGCCCATTGCAGACATATGTCGAATACATCTCCAACAGGCGGAAGGACTAACTGTATGGGGTTGAATCGGACGCGATTGATGAAAGTCGAGTGCACCTCCCTCCACGGCCACTAAAGTCAAATATACATCCCTTCGCGCCCATACGACGGAAGGGAGTACGCCTCTAACAATAAAGGCGCACTGACAAACTCGTCAGTACGAGCATTCCGCCCCCTCCGCCCATTTATATTTCTATAACGACAATAGTCTTAGAATAAAGTGATATTCTGACGAGGGAACCTTCCTTCTATATAAGGAAAGGCCTCCCTCATTTGTAAGGCAAGTGTTATTTTCATTAATAATTCAACTTCTGACTATAATTCTCTTTATATTATCTCTCTCTTAGTGAACAACTTTGATAATCCACCAAGTCTTATTATAATCTCGTCGGAGCAAATAACATACATATTATAGATCTATCCTTGGGTTTATTACCGTTGATTCCGATTTACCTTTTCATAATCTTTAATTGTCCCTAACTCATAAAGCAACCGATAGCTTTTGGGTCAGACAATGTTTATATCAAAGTATTAGAAGTCAAATGTGAAAAATTAGTAAAAGTAAGTTTTTCATTGATTTGATATCTGTTTTATCCTACTAAGTTTTATTTTTTCAAGGATTTTCACTTAAGTGTATAGCACAATTTAAAATATTAGATATTTTTATTAATTTATTCAGCCTATTAGGACCCGAGTTAAGGGTTAGGGGTTCAAGGGCCGTGTCATGTCAAGAGGTTTTGATTAACAGGGTCTGTCTAAGTAACATGATTGGAGCTTCTTAGCGCATATACTACTACCTAAAAAATAACCTTTTCATTCGTTTCCTCTTACATAACTTAGATAAACCCCCTATAAAAAAGTGAATCGAACCAGGCCGGTTAAGGAGCCACGGGTCAAGTGCTTGTTACGACCCCAAATTCGGTCATGATGGCGTCCAGCACATTGCTAGGCCAGCATGACCAATCAACAACAATGACGGAGCTAGAAGCTCGCTTTATCCCATTTAAGCATATCAAAACATGAAACAACGGTGATACATATATCGAAAACGGGGAACCAAGTCCCAAAATAAACCAACTCCCATAGACCGCAGGGTCAAGAGTCATGAGCCTCTAATGAACATAAGTATATATGATTTACAAGATACCAAGTGCGGAAAGAAATAGCAATACGGAATCAAAAGACAGTGAGAAGGAATATCGGGTCCTGCGGACTCTGCAGCTACCTCGAATATCCTATAGATGTCGCCTCGAACAGCTACCGGATCACTGCTGAGAGGTACCTGGATCTGCACACAAGGTGTAGGGAGTAAAATGAGTATCGCCAGACTCAGTGGTAATAAACAGGGGTAAGACAGCGCAGATAAGAAATCCGCAATAAAGCACTATGTAAAGCTGTAATCAAATACCCTGTCACAGAATCATTATCAAATGTATCCGTACCAACAAGTACCAGCAAAATAGTATAACAGCTAGCAGATGTAGCTAAATGCAATACAATGCATGATATGACCGCTACGGCGCGTAGCCCGATCCAATTTGGGTACCCGTGCTCACTGTGGGGGTTCAGACTCCGGAGGGGCTCCTATAGCCCAAGCACAATATTACTGCGGCGTGCAGCCCGATCCAACATATATACCGCTGCGGCGTGCAGCCCGATCCACTACCAATCAACTAATATGCAAATACAGCCTCGCAGGCTCAAAAATAGTTTTGAAAACATCTTTTATCATTTTTCAGTTGAAATCAGTAATATCAAGTTCCAGAGATTTGGAAATAACATGATAACAGAAATAGCTACGGACTGGTAGTAACTAACATGTCAATATCATAAGACAATGATAACGATCCTCGCGGGATCCAATAACTGGCTCACGGCCCACAAGTATACTCAACCGCCCAAGAAGGGGGTTCAACGACTTATGAGTAGCCAATATTTCAATATATATAGTATGCAACCATCCGAGAAGGAGGTTCGACGGCTCAAGAATAGCCTAATATCATAACACGGTATCAACAAGTCGGACTAAGCCATAGTCCCCAATCACAATCGACCCCGCACTCACATGAGAGTACGTGTCTCGCCGCTATACAGCGTCACAAAGTGGTATACCCGGGTTTCGAACTCGGTGGTCATCACCCACATCTATTACTCACCTCAATACAGCGCGACAACTACTCCGCAATGCCCTTGCCAAGAGAATCAAGCTCCGCACGCGTAGAATCTGATCAAATACAATAGAAATACAACAAATTAGGCCAATGGGACGACACCCAATCAATACAACTCGATTTACACCAAAAATGGCAAAGTTGCCAAAACCCGACTTTCGGTGCGCTTGTCGAAAAATTACAAAAGTCACATATTCGGAATCCTCATCTCGATACGAGTCTAAGCATATCAATTTTACCAAATTAGGACTCCATTTGCCCATTCAAAACCTTGATTTTCTAAAGTTCAAGCCTAGGGTTAAATCTTCCATGAATCACCCCAAATTCCTCCATTTTCATGATATAATTGCATAATATTATCAATACTAATCATAGTTTAAGTCCATAGTTGATTACATGATGATTTCCCTTGAGTTTCTCTTCAAAATCGCCCAAATCGCCTCTAAAGCCGAGACCCAAATGTGTGAAATGTTTCTGAAATTTTCTAACTTCCGATACACTTAACTCACTGCGATTTTTCGCTTCTGCAGACCATTTTCCGCCCCTGCGGAACCGCTTATCAACGACCAGAGGGTCGCTTCCGCGATTCCAGGCCTAGCCAACCAGTTCCGCTTCTGCGGCTCACTTTCCGCACCAGCGGTGCCGCTCCTGCGGGCGAGACTCCGCTTCCGCGATCAACAGCGCTTCTACGCTCCTATGTCCGCTTCTGCGGACTCGCTCCTGCGCCCCCATTTCCGCAGGAGCGAAAACAACAGAACCATAACACAAGTCTGCAATTTTCCACATTTTTCCCCCGTTTAGCCATCCGAAAACACCCCGAGGCCCCCGGGACCTCATCCAAACACACCAACACACTCCAAAATACGATACGAACTTGTTCCAATCATAAAAACACCATCCTAAACATCAAAATCACCAATTACACACAGATTCAAGCCTAAGTTTCTTCAAATTTTCTGAATTACACAATCAATCAAAAACCCGATTAAACCACGTCCGAATGACCTGAAATTTTGCGAACATATCCAAAATCACATAACGAAGCTACAGGAATTGTCGGAATTCCATTCCGACCCCTGGATCAAAATCTCACCTACCGTTCGGATTTCGCCAAAATTCAACCTTAGCCAATTCAAGCCTAAAACTACATCGGGCCTCCAAATTCACTTCCGATCGCTTTACTAGATCATAAATGACCTCCCGGAGCTGACCGAATCATTAGAATTCAATTCCGAGCTCTCTAACTCACCAGTCAACGTCCAGTTGACGTTTCCCAACTATTCCTTATTCTAAGAGACTTTTTGTCTCATTTCCAACTAAACTCAATCCGAATTGACTCAAACTCGCCAAACATGCATATTGAAACATTAACAAGCATTTAACGGGGATAACGAGGTGATAACTCACATGATGACGGGCCGGGTCATCACATTCTCCCCAACTTAAGCAAATGCTCGTCCTCGAGCGGACCAAGAGGTTTACTGGAAGTAGCCCAATAGCTGAATGACCCTATCAAGCATATATTCGGGGCGATCCCATGTCACCCTATCTCATACAAGTCCGGTACACACTATAGATGGAAATCTCACAGCCCATCCGCATCACAGACCACATTGCACTTTCCGAAAGCACATACCAAATCTGAATCTCATGCCTTTACTCAAAATACACACGATCCATCTGTACTAGCCAACTTGCCACTCCGGGTGAGATCACATGATGTATCAAACAACCCAATCACTCGATACGATAACCTCTAATTACGACAACTGGCCACAATAACCAAATACTAGCAGAAAGAACCTTTCTCATTAGACAGAGTCTTATTCCAACACCTTCATACTGCCCACGGCAACTGAAGCATGCGATATACCGAACCTATCTCTCGGGTCAACCATTCGTGAATCCATTTCCCTTTTAAAACTGATACCACAATAGGTTTCGGAGCCAAACCTCGATATTACCTTTCTAACAAGCTAAGATCAAATATGCTCATACTCATTAATGACTCCAACGATCATTTCGATCATAACATACCACACTGGTGACATGACACCTCAGCATCGGCCTATGCCACAACGAGCACAATACAGGCTCCAATAAGAACAATCTGAACACACTCGAATCATGACAACCGACTCACACAAAAGTGCTATAATTCAAATTCCTCAATACCATCACAACACATAACTGAGACCTCGTCTCACATCATAGAATTAGGGTACCTGAATCCTCCTCGAAAGGTCATAACATCACGTGGCCTTGCCACAACTCATGATTCTATCCAAACACTATTACTCATGGAGCACCTCAAGTCACCATGCTCAAAATAGTCAGCCACACACATATCTATGTCTGAACTCAAGAAATCAATCACACCTACGGTGATACAATTGATATACGCTATCAAATCCTAAAAGGACACAACTGATGTGCTATTCCCCGAACGATACCCAATATAGATTATTCCTCAGAAGCTAGGAAGTATTGTATACAAAGTAACATATAGGAAGCTATATTTTCCACATCACACTGTTGCGGCGCGCAACCCGTTCCAATAACATACCCATGGCGGCGTGCCACCCGATCCAGATACCATACCTGTGGCGGCGTGCCACCCGATCCTGATACCATACATGTGGCGGCGTGCCACCCTATCCACGATTACATCTAGCAAAGGGAACGCACATCGAGTCAAGTCGCTCATTGCAACAAACATATACATAGCCTCAAGCTTGGCCACATGAAATGCATCAGACAAAGTTCCTCAATACCAGAACTAAATCAATGGTAGATACCTCTACCCCGACATCCGCCACGAAGGCCTAGCTGACAAAGTAATACCTACCAGCCATCCACTGGTCCTGGGTACAACTACCCTGCTGGAGAATACTCTGATGCACTCTGCTACGCAATTTGTGCAATTCCATCATAGTCCATATCACATTAGTCTAGACAACCTGACCCAATGACGACCAGTCAGCAATCAAGTATCATAATCCAAATTTGTCATATCAAGTTGAGAGAAAGAGAGCCACTAGGGCTTCCGATTTCCAATAATCACAAAATGGTGTCAATACACACGATATACGACTACTACATAGGCAGACTAACGAGAACTTCAAGTCTCCAACATATATATAACACATGAATCATCATGCCTGATTCCGTACTTCACCGTACATATACATAACGCACATCAAGCGTCCATTCATACCACGAAAGCCATTCAGAAATTTCACTATGCCATCAACGACTCAGTTATTATAGTCGATCCAACAAGAGAATACCACCATACCACCGGATATTATCAGTTTACATTACCTTGTCCTTTTGGACCATATACCCTGCCAAATTACTAGAATAGCAGTACCATTTTCTTTAGTCACCAGAAAGATCGATTCTTTAAATCACCTGCAGCTGCCCGCGCTGCTAAATAATTTTAATGACTCCCCATATATTATGAACTGATCACAAAACCTTGAATATGCCATTATCAACTTTCCATAACACATCGCATATACCATACCACACTAAGATAACATTGAAATTCATATTCCTTTCCTACGCCGCAAACATCGGCGCACTCAACTAGTCAAAGGCTTTCATGATCCCATATAGTTACACATTCCAAACCTTGCATACCATCAGGAAAAATACACTCATTTTCAAACCACGGTAAGACACATCATAAACTCTTTCTCCTAATTACATTGCATAAGTTAAACTGCCAGGACTGAGTCCTTATACCCATATCCAGTTACACAACTGCCAGCACTCAAAAGCTTTATTGCACAATATCCGCGAGACTCATTACTCCAAACATATACCAGGAATTAATCGTATTCCTTCTCATACCGTTTAGGTTTATTAACAAGTTGATCCATTTACCCGGTTTCCTTTCTGATTCATCCTTAATTTAATATTAGCCATTACTGTAGCACCATAATCCATCAACTCATGTTACCACACGACTCGTACATAAGGCCACACGGTCTAAGACACAAAGGCCACTTAATACTCTCTCAATGTTTCCCAAAAGTACCACATTCTACAATACATTATTTTGGAGAACTTCCTGCGATTTGAATTCATTATCATTACCTTCCCATACGGTTACATAGAATCACATCATTCACATAATATAACACAAGCCTTGATCTCTTCAAACGAAACCACCGTCTTTAGCCTCATACACAATCTTAAGACACCTGACTGTTACAAGCAAACTCTTGAACACCGCAAAACCATTCTCGGGCATTATTCACCCTCATTCAGCTGTAATTCAACTATCTTGTTGAACAGAACCGCTCGTGCCTTGTTAGAACTCTGACACCGCAGAACATGATTACATACAGATACAATTAACTATCTTCGTTTTCTATACACCGAACACTCTTTACCAACATAAGTTCACAACATCCTAGTATTTCTTAATATCTACGAAGCACCATAACCTTTATCAAAATTTCCCAACATACCTAGAGACAGAGCCAACACAGCACACGACAGTGCAATCAGTTAATCAATAACAACCTCCCCAACTTAGCTCGGAGTCAAACATCAAAGCACTTTTAGCCACTCATAGCCTTCTTACTCAAATGTTGCACCAAAGTTCTAGTTAGATTAAACTCAAGTCATTTACAAGCTTCGGCGGAGGTTCGAATCATCAGAAATATTAATTCTTTTGCAATTCTTGCATTCAATCACACACAGCAGTTGCGCCCACTCTTTAGGTGACAAAAATCTTTTCTAAGTCCCAAATTTTTCCAAAAATTTTGGCAGAGTTTCCTTTGTAAATTGGCCTATCCACCTGCCAGAGAATCACCAAACCATTCTAACAATACACCCACAACTCAACAAGATATCACAATGTATTTCAACAACATTAAATCTCAATACTATACGAATCATATTATCACAATTTATACTTGAACATGCGTTGTACCTGCTCGAATCATAACACATATCAAATACTTTTCAACTACACATGAGAATCAACCCACCTACTTTGCCCCAATTTAGCATTTCAGCACAATACCTTCCACCAGGATACACATAGCATAATCACTTTAGTCTTCCTGAGCTTGAACTCGTTCCACTACACATAAGGCATTTTACCTTCAAATTAAGAAATATGGTAAATAATCACCACGCTGATAGCTCGGGGCTACACAACAGATTAGATAAGAGTCAGACAATTAACAGCTCATCCATTAGTAAGCCCCCCTAATACTCTACAGATCGGCACAAGGCCCCAAACATGGCTACTAAACCAAATACACAGGTATAAGCCTAGTCTCAGTCATTATACACAGTAATCTATCAATCGGGAAGGACCAAGTCCAAATCCCCAGTCACAATACCACCACACTCGTCACATGACGCGTGTATCATCTCAGTATAGCACTGTATAGTGCAAATAAGGGGTTTCAAACACACAGTACATTATCTATTGCCACCACTCACAAAATCAGCACCTCGATGCTCAAGTTATAGACAAGGTCCAGCCTCAAGTCATCCTGACTGGCCCAACATGAACTCACAGAGATTATATCTCGCCCCTCGTTCGGGGAAATCACAAGCCATAAGGCAATTATATTACTGAGCGCTCGATGCGTACACAGCCGTGTGGAAGGAATTTTCAAAAGTCTATCTCAAGCTGAATCAAGTACGCACGATAAGAATTCCAAAAAGTGTGAAGTGTTTCCTAAAGGTTCGCAGCCTCCCGAGGATAAGTACAGGCGTCCCCGTACCGATCCACAAGACTCTACTAACCGGCTCAAGACTCATGAGGCTTAGTAAACCTAGGCTCTGATACCAACTTGTCACGAACCCAAATCCGGTCGTGATGGCGCCCAGCACATTGCCAGGCCAGCCTGACCAATCAACAACAATGACGGAGCTAGAAGCTCGCTTTATCCCATTTAAGCATATCAAAACATGAAACAACGGTGATACATATATCGATAACGGGGAACCAAGTCCCAAAATTCACCAACTCCCATAGACCGCAGGGTCAAGAGTCATGAGCCTCTAATGAACATAAGTATATATGGTTTACAAGATACCAAGTGCGGAAAGAAATAGCAATACAAAATCAAAAGACAGTAAGAAGGAATATCGGGTCCTGCGGACTCTGCAGCTACCTCGAATATTCTATGGAGGTCGCCTCGAACAGCTACCGGATCACTGTTGAGAGGTACCTGGATCTGCACACAAGGTGCAGGGAGTAAAATGAGTACTGCCAGACTCAGTGGTAATAAATAAAGGTAAGACAACGCAGATAAGAAATCCGCAATAAAGCACTATGTAAAGCTGTAATCAAATACCTTGTCACAGAATCAATATCAACTGTATATGTACCAACAAGTACCAGCAAAACAGTATAACAACTAGAAGATGTAGCTAAAATGCAATGCGATGCATGATATGATCGCTACGGCGCGTAGCCCGATCCAATTTGGGTGCCCGTGCTCACTGTGGGGGTTCAGACTCCAGAGGGGCTCCTACAGCCCAAGCACAATATCACTGTGGCGTGCAGTCCGATCCAACATATATACCGCTGCGGCGCGCAGCCCGATCCACTACCAGTCAGCTAATATGCAAATACAGTCTCGCAGGCTCAAAAGTAGTTTTGAAAACATCTTTTATCATTTTTCAGTTGAAAACAGTAATATCAAGTTCCAGAGATTTGGAAATAACATGATAACAGAAATAGCTACGGACTGGTAGTAACTAACATGTCAATATCATAAGACAATGATAATGATCCTCGCGGGATCCAATAACTGGCTCACGGCCCACAAGTATACTCAACCGCCCAAGAAGGGGGTTCAATGGCTTATGAGTAGCCAATATCACAATATAGTATGCAACCATCCGAGAAGGAGGTTCGACGGCTCAAGAATAGCCTAATGTCATAACACAGTATCAACAAGTTGGACTAAGCCATAGTCCCCAATCATAATCGACCCCGCACTCACATGAGAGTACGTGTCTCGCCGCTATACAGCGTCACAAAGTGGTATACCCGAGTTTCGAACCCGGTGGTCATCACCTCAATACAGCGCGACGACTACTCTGCAATGCCCTTGCCAAGAGAATCAAGCTCCGCACGCGTAGAATCTGATCAAATACAATAGAAATACAACAAATTAGGCCAATGGGATGACACCCAATCAATACAACTCGATTTACACCAAAAATGGCAAAGTTGTCAAAACCCGACTTTCGGTACGCTTGTCGAAAAATTACAAAAGTCACATATTCGGAATCCTCATCTCGATACGAGTCTAAGCATATCAATTTTACCAAATTAGGACTCCATTTGCCCATTCAAAACCTTGATTTTCTAAAGTTCAAGCCTAGGGCTAAATCTTCCATGAATCACCCCAAATTCCTCCATTTTCATGATATAATTGCATAATATTATCAATACTAATCATAGTTTAAGTCCATAGTTGATTACCTGATGATTTCCTTGAGTTTCTCTTCAAAATCGCCCAAATCGCCTCTAAAGCCGAGACCCAAATGTGTGAAATATTTCTAAAAGTTTCTAACTTCTGATACACTTAACTCACTGCGATTTTCGCTTCTGCGGATAAAATTCCGCTCCTGCGAGCCCGTATTCGCGACCAGAGGGTCGCTTCCGCGATTCCAGGCCTAGCCGGCCAGTTCTGCTTCTGCGGCTCACTTTCCGCACCAGTGGTGCCGCTCCAGCGGGTGAGACTCCGCTTCCGCGATCAACAGCGCTTCTGCGCTCTTATGTCCGCTTCTGCGGACTCGCTCCTGCGCCCCCATTTCCGCAGGAGCGAAAACAAAAGAACCAGAACACAAGTCTGCAATTTTCCATATTTTTTCCCCGTTTAGCCATCCGAAAACACCCCGAGGCCCACGGGACATCATCCAAACACACCAACACACTCCAAAATACGACACGAACTTGTTCCAATCATAAAAACACCATCTTAAACATCAAAATCACCAATTACACACGGATTCAAGCCTAAGTTTCTTCAAATTTTTCGAATTACACAATCAATCAAAAACCCGACTAAACGACATCCGAATGACCTGAAATTTTGTGGACATATCCAAAATCACATAACGAAGCTACAGGAATTGTCGGAATTCCATTCCGACCCCCGGATCAAAATCTCACCTACCGTTCGGATTTCGCCAAAATTCAACCTTAGCCAATTCAAGCCTAAAACTACACCGGGCCTCCAAATTCACTTCCGATCGCTTTACTAGCTCATAAATAACCTCCCGGAGCTGACCGAATCATTAGATTTCAATTCCGAGCTCTCTAACTCACCAGTCAACGTCCAGTTGACTTTTCCCAACTATTCCTTCTTCTAAGAGACTTTTTGTCTCATTTCCAACTAAACTCAATCCGAATTGACTCAAGCTCGCCAAACATGCATATTGAAACATTAACAAGCATTTAACGGGGATAACGAGGTGATAACTCACATGATGACGGGCCGGGTCATCACAGTGCTAACGGTTTCAGGTCGGATCGGTCCATTTAACACGTTTACTTGGACTTATAAAAGCTATGCTCCATCTGCCTCTGGTCTTGTGGTCGTGGATAGGAGCTTAGGTATAGAATGACTATTGAGTGTGAGGGGCTATTCTTCTTTCTTATTTAAAGGCTTGTTGTCATTTTTCTCCGGTTCATTCTGTCATCATTATATTAATATTAAGTTAAAAAAGACTACAAAAAACACATCATTTGATTTTCATTTTCCCAGTAACACTTAATCATAGATATCATTTCTAGGTACAACTTTACGTATAACACCAGTAGAATAAAAAGAATTTGTACTATGCAACAGTCCTTTTTTTTCCCTTCAATCTAATTAGCGCCAATTATTGCTGCTAGGGGCGGAGTTAGGGAGACAAATTACACCGTGTATATAAGTAAAATTTTATTTTTTACTTGTTTGGAATTCTCTTAGCATAGTGTCAAGAGAGTTCAAAATCTTTGTGAGGTTAGTAGTTCAAAATCTTTGTGAGGTTAGTAGTTCAATTTCCACTGGCCACAAATTTCTTCTAATTTTTTAACTTTTTTTTTTTTGGAACCCAAATCATGTTTTCGCCACTGATTGTTGGTATGCTACTCTCTTTTGATATGTGGTTAAGTTTTAGCGATCCAAATCTAACTCCAGTTGCATTGTGTCCCTTACCCCTCCACAAAGTTGCTGTGTTCTGGACAAGAATTCTTGCAAAATACATCACCGCGGCCCTGCACGTGCTAACAAGTTTATTGCCTAAATATTGTGATTGAATCAAGAGCTAAATCACGCTAATGAAGGAAGACGACATAGTTTAGAGGAAACACAAAGGGAGACCATCCATGTGGAAACTTTGTACAATCTTTAGACAACTATTTGGACCCCTCAAACCTCTATCACTATAACCATATGACTTTATCCTTTACTCTCTAAAAGCTCCATAGGACAGAGCATCCTGCGTTGTTATAGACAAAATTGCCCTACATGCCCATTTGATCAAAGATAAAATTGGTCCTGTATTCATCTAGCATGCAGGGACGAAGCTACATGTCTAAAAGGATTGGTCAATTAACCATCTTTTATCGAAAAATTACATTGGCATATATAGATAAATATAAGGTTTTAAAAGTATATAACATATATTGAACACCAGTTGTCAGATTTTTCTTTTTATTTCTTTTAAGTTTAAAAGTCTTTAGAGAAAAATTCATGGATTCACCTACTTACAATCGCACAAAAAGTAACTATTTATGAGCATCTACCTAAGGACCAAAAGTATGATATTATAGCTTTTTATAATAATAATAATAATAATAAGAGGGTTCTCTTTTGTAACTGGTTGTGTTTTGTAATAGTACTAACGAAATTACAGTTTAGAGGCAAATTTGTTTAAATAATGAAACATGATTGCAAATCACGTAAATCATTGCTTTAATAGTATCGTCAAAGCGAAGCATCCTATGGTTCTTGGAAGATGCAGTCTCTTTTACTCCGTTACTAACTAAGAGACATCACAACTTGTTAGTTACCACCAAATTCCTTGTCACAAGCTATGTATGAAAATATTAAAATCATTTCAATTTACAATATGATCAAGAAAATATAGTACAACCGGTAGAGAGTGAAGGTGTGATGTGGGGGTGAGGGTGGGGGGAGAGAGAACGAGTAAGTGAGAAACAACCGGCCCAGTAAAATTCTACTAGTGAAGTTTGAGGGGATAATGTGTACGTATACCTTATTCCTATTCCGAGTAGGTAGAAATATTGTTTTCAAAAGACTCTAGTAACTCAAACATAACATAGGGTAATAAGATGTTAAGATAGAGAGGCACCACAATACATTAAATAGCAGAGGTACATGTGAGGTTGAACATGTTTTTCTACTTTTTACAATTTTTTGCAGGTGAAAGGGCAAGAAGATAAGAACATCATGACCCTACTTCTATTATCTTAAAAGCTTGTAATAAAGCAAAAGCAAGAAAGTTAGCCCAAATGCATTAGAAAAAAGCAAGCAGTGCACAGCAGCAAAGGTGATATAGAAAAGCAAGAAACTCCCCACATTCTACTAAAAGGCTAAAATACAGTCCCAATTGGAAGAGAAGATGATGATGATGATCAGAAGCCAAGAAAATATTTCTAAGTCTTTTGATATCTCAGATGATCACATTATCCCTACTTCTATATGTCCAACCTGGAAACTGTACGAGAACCCTTTCTATAATTCACAAAACCAACCTCACAACCCCACAATTCCACATCAAGAAGAAACCAACCACAGTTGTCTACTCAAAAGTCACAACAATAAGCAAATTCATCGACTAAACCTCCCCATATCTGCTAGGAAAATTGCAGCATCTTTTTGGGATCTTACCTTTATTAGACCTTTCATGGATTCTGAACTTGAAATGGCACGAGCCCAAATAGCTGAATTGAAGGCTAAGTTAGAACATGAGAGAAAGGCACGTAAAAAGTTGGAATCAATGAACAAGAAGATTGCAAAAGAGTTGTCTGAAGAGAGAAAAGGGAGAGAAGCATTGGAGAGAGTGTGCGAAGAACTTGCCAATCATATATCGTCCGATAGAGCAGAGATCAGTCGATTGAGGAAAGAAACGGAAGAAGAGAGGAAAATGCTGAGAATGGCTGAGGTTATGAGAGAGGAAAGGGTTCAAATGAAGCTTAATGATGCTAAATTTTTATTGGAAGAGAAGTTGTTAGAATTGGAAGAAACCAAGAAAATGTTGCCATCAAATGCCAAGACTGAAGCCAAAATTCAACAAGACATGAACCATAACATGTCATCAGCTGCATGTGATCAAGAAACAGAGAAAAGGTGTGAAATAGCTGATCACAAGTCCATTTGCAATAGTGCAAGTGAGGGAAACAGTGCTTCTTTTAATTACCAAATGACAATTCATAGAAGAAACCATTCACCTGAGGCTGAAAATCCTCATATCAAACGAGGGATCAAAGGATTTGTGGAATTTCCAAAGGTGGTCCGAGCCATTAGTTCTAAAAGCAGACATTGGGGTACAAAGTTGGAATGCCAGAAAGCTCAGCTAAGGATATTACTTAAACACAAGTGTCCTATCCGATCCAATGGTCTTATAACAAGCTAATATGCATAAAGTTTGTATCTTTGGTGTGCCATTTTATTTCTTCTTTAAGTCTTGATTAAATTTTCTAGGCCCAGAGCGAGAATATGTTGTTTTCATGATATATGAGTTTTTATGATTTTGTTATAATGTAAATGTAAAATCCTATGGAGTATGGTCTATAGTTCACTTGGAAGCTAGATGATTATGGTTGTACAGTAAGGATTCATGAAAATCCCACTTGGTATCATACTAAGCATTATTGAAGCGGACTACACACTCATTGTTTACTTTGAAAATAGTAATTACAATTAGATTTGATTTTGTGATTCTGAAAAAATATGATTTATTTTTATGCTAGTTGTTAGGCAGTAAATACTAAGTGTGAGACTAGAAAATAAGGTAAGAGCTTGAAGGTAGCATGATACACAAACCGAGTGGCTGAGAATCGGGGCCTCGATTTATACGGGGCCTTGAGGTCGAGCTATACGTTAGGCTATGAACGTTCGACGGAGAACTAACAGTTCTAAGGGCCTTGACGAGGGCTCTTTAAAATCAATAATGAGTAATAAATAAAGAACAATTAGTGAAATAAAATAAAAGTGAGCAATAAATGTAAATAAAAAGATCAACGGAGAATATATTCAAGTTAGAGAGCAGAGAATGTTCTTGTATTCAATGTTGTGTTATTTCCCTTACAAAATAACAAGGACCCGCTTTATATATCAGACGAAACCCAGCATGGTACATATGCATTTAATACAAAGATACGCGGTTGATATAACCATTTAATGCAGCGGTACAAGCTTTTACTAGCCTAATAGACTTGGTCGGCTTTAATCACGTGCCTTGGAAACTTCAAGTTTTGTCATAATAGACACTGATTTGTACTGCCCCGATGTCGAGCACTGAGAACTCTCAGAGTCGAACTCGAGCTGAGCCTCAAGCCTCCTACATACATAGTTATGAAGCGTCATAATGGCCATAAAATCGATCCCTCTAATTTTTACCCTATACACTCATACACATATTATTTACATATTCAACTATTCATCTTACAACTGAATGTCCTGAAGAGAAGGTATAGTCAGAGGCGGATTTACTGTAAAAGCCGGGGTTCACGTGAACTCATGGTATGTATATGATGTACATAATATGAAAAAAAAAGTAGATATACATTTGCGATGGCACCCATGGTTAAAAAGAGTGAAGTGGTGCACTGGTTTTGCCTTCTTATTCTTAACAGCTGAAAGTCAAGGGATTAAATGCCTGCTTGGCTTTTTTATTTTTTTATTTGTTTTCTTTAAATCTTTTTATTTTCTCTAACGCAACGTTTCATATATCCTATTAGATATATCAGTTGCCAACTTACAGATCCAACAAGTTCCCCCAATTCCCAAATATCAAAATTATTCCCTAAAAAAAGCAAACCCTAGTTCTTATTTTGATTTGTTCTTGTCTCTTTTTCTAAAAACTAAAGCTAATCTTTTACATCTTTGTCTCCATTTACTCTCTAACTGCTTGTGCAATGCTATTTTTCAATTCCTCCAAGGTAAGGTCCAATCTTTTTCTAAACTAATTAATAAGTTTTCGTATAGATTTATTTCGATTTTGGGATTTTTTTTTTCTCCTGTAACTATTAAATGAAGGAGATTTTTTTTGATTTAGATATATTGTGATAACTTTTCTTGAGCTAATCCTTTTTTATTGATATTGAATTACCTTGTATATGATTTAATCAATTGAAGCTAATAAAATATGCATAATATACAAAGTGCTCATAAGAACTTTTTCATAAATAATGATAAAGCAACTTCAAAGTCTAAAGTCTATTGCAAAGTCTAAAGTCTACTTCAAAGTCTAAAGTCTACTACAATAATGATAAATATGATTTATCACTACGAAGGAATCTTCAGTGAAGCAAAGTTTTTCTTTTTTTGTGGTTTTATTTCAACAAAGGTTCTTTTAATATAAAAATTTCAGGATTATGTCAAGTGAAGAACTGGGCAGTGGGCAAGCACTTCCATTTGATCTCAAAGATAAAATTATCTAAAGTTACAGAAGAACTGGTAAGTTTTCATTTTATTTTAATTGAACTTGAAAGGGGTGTGATTTCCCTATTTTATTATGTTTGAAAGGGTGTGATTCCCTTATTTTCTTGAATACAGAAGGGGTGTGATTCCTCTTGTTTATTATGAATTTAAAAGTGTGATTCCCTTAGTTTTATCATGAATTTGATTTTGATGATGAGAGATATTTGAATTTGTAGGAACATCAAAATGGATAAATTTGTGATCAGGTCAAACATTGGCCAATCAAGTTCCAATAGTAGTAGTTGGCCTTCTGTTAGTTCGAATATAACTCCTGAAATCTAAAGAGGCACAATCTTATCCCCTCCTTCAAATGTTGATAGTGTTCTTGAGCTAGGATCTCCCAGTCGATTCTTCAGTATGCCCCTAATATCCGAGATGAAGTGAGGCGACATTATATTAAAAAGGGGCCTTGTCAACCGAGTGGCCATGCTTTTCCTGAAACTAAATTTGGGAACAAAATACATCAATTTAATCCCGATTGGTTTAAGGGTCCACATTCTCAATGGTTGGAATATAGCATAAAAAGTGATGCTGCATTCTGTTTGTGTTGTTATTTGTTTAAGAATTAACTTGAAAGTTGCGGTAATGCGGGAGATGTATTTAGAAAAGATGGTTTTAAAGGTTGGAACAAGGGTACAGAAAGACTTAGAACGCATGTCGGGGAGGTAGATAGTATCCATCACAAATGTTTTAATAGGATGCAAGATTTGAAAAATCAAGAACAATCGATTCAATCTTCTTTTCACAAGCAAAGTGAGAAAGTAAAAAGTGATCATCGGATATGTTTAAATGCCTCGGTTGATGTGGTAAGATTTCTCTTGAGAAATGGATTGTCATTTCGTGGTCATAATGAAAGTGAAGATTCCGAATACAAAGGTCTTTTTCTTGAATTTTTGGAATTTCATGGGGATAAGCATTCAGATGTGGGAAAGGTAATATTACATAAAGCTCCAAAAAATGATATGATGATTTGTCCAACAATTCAAAAGGATATTGTGGATGCTTGTGCCAAAGAAACAATTAAAGCTATTATCCAAGATTTGGATGATGACTTTTTTGGGATATTGGTTGATGAATCAAAGGACATATCACATAAAGAGCAAATGGCCCTTGTTATACGATATGTTAACAAAAGAGGGGAGGTGATTGAGCGCTTTTTGGGTATTGTCCATGTGAATGATACATCTGCACTATCATTACAGAAAACAATTTATGATTTGCTTTTGGATCACTCATTAAGCTCATCCAAGATACGTAGACAAGGTTACGATGGAGCTAGTAATATGCAAGGAAGAATTAATGGCCTAAAATCTTTGATTTTACAAGATGTTCCATCTGCCTATTGTGTTCATTGTTTTGCCCATCAGTTGCAATTAACACTTGTAGCTCTTTCTAAAAAGCATCCGGATGTGGATAATTTTTTTGATGTTGTCACTAACACATTGAATACTATTGGAGCATCTTTTAAACGCATGGAAATACTTCGACAACACCAAGTAGAGAAGTTGGAAGAATTACTTAAGTGTGGAGAAATACTTACCGGGCAAGGATTGAATCAAGAACGTGGGCTCCAACGACCGGGTGATACTCGTTGGGGTTCACATTTTAAGACCTTGGAAAATTTCTTGATTATATTTTCTTCGATTGTTAATGTCACGACCCTAGTTCACCAATTGTGAACATGTCGTGATGGCACCCAGTCCCCACGACTAGGTAAGCCTAACACGTTGCGGAATATATAAGTTATAAATACTTAAATAAGAAACAGCGGAAAAATAACATAAAAGATATGTAATTCGTGCCGCTTGGCACATACATCCGTCACACAATGAATAAAACACTACCAAGATCCGGAACCCCACGGTAACACAGACTAAAGAGAAATACAACTGTGGCTCTAAGTGTGAAGAGTATCTAACAACGAAATGAAGAAATGTCCACTAGTAATACTAGAATAGAAGGGAAGCCTCCGGATCCGCGGACGTAGCAGATCATACCTCGAAGTCTCCCAGAAAGCTGCGGAATCACCTAGTACGAGCCTCCTCTGATGTACCCGGATCTGCACAACAAAAGTGTGCAGAAGAGTAGCATGAGTACACCACGGCGGTACTCAGTAAGTGCCAAGCCTAACCTCGATGGAGTAGTGACGAGGAAGGTCAGGGCCCTACCGAGAAACAATAATAATATGATGACAACAAAATAAACAGTTTGACAGATAACAACAAAATTTCCAAAATAACAACATTTACTGAACCTGTCTACAACCAAGCTAATAACAAATAACCAACTCAAATAAACAAATCCAGGATCCGTGGGAATTGAACCCCCAGTCCCATTCTCAGTACCCCTGGGTCTCCGGGAATCGAACCCGCAGCCCATGTCTCGATAATATCACAATAACTCAGGATCTCGGGAATCGAACCCGCAGTCCCTACCAATAAATAACTCGGGATCTCGGGAATCGAACCCGTAGTCCCTACCAATATCACGTCGGGTCTCTGGGAATCGAACCCACAGTCCCTACCAATAAATAACTCAGGATCTCGGGAATCGAACCCGTAGTCCCTACCAATAAATAACTCAGGATCTCGGGAATCGAACCCGCAGTCCCTACCAATAAATAACTCGGGATCTCGGGAATCGAACCCGTAGTCCCTACCAATATCACGTCGGGTCTCTGGGAATCGAACCCACAGCCCTGGGTCTCCGGGAATCGAACCCGCAGTCCACAAGCACAACCAATTAAGGAAATCCACAGAGAGAAATAATTATGCTCAACTATAACTTCACCGAAAAATAGTGCCAATAATTAACATGGAATTCAAACAAGGCAGTTAGGCAACCAAACAGTTAAGTGCTACCTAATCATGCTCTTCTAACCACTACCGGGTAAAACATCAAATTAACAACCAAAGACAGGGATATCGCTAATCGAACATTTCTGAATAAAATACGTGTTCATCAACCAGCGCATGTACACGCCCGTCACCTCGCGTACAAGGCATTTCAACTATCACATAATATCCTAGGGGTGAAAATTCCCCCACACGAGGTTAGACAAGCCACTTACCTCAATTCCGGTACAAAACCGCTAAGCAATAACCCTCTTGCCACGAATGTCGGCCTCCACAAGTGTAGAATCCGATAAAAATCAATAGAATCACATCAAAATATAGGCCAATTGGGCATTACCCAATCAAATTAACTCAAAATTCACCAAAACCCACAAGTTGCCAAAACCCGACTTTCGGTACGCTTATCGAAAAATCACAAAAATTATATATTCGGGTTCCTTATCTCAATACGAGTCCGTGCATATAAAATTTATCGAAATCGGACTCCATTTGCCCACTCAAATCAGTGTTTTTCTTAAATTTAGGCCTAGGGCTCAAACCCACCTTAAATCTTCCATTTACAGGGATTTAACCAAGGATTTCATGTTAAAATGATGTAATTAAGCCACAAAACTTACCTCCAACGAATCCCCAATGAATTACCAGCAATTCCCGTGAGTTTCTCTCTCTAGAACTCAAAAATGGCGTTTTTGGGTATTAAACCCGCGACTGGTTCTGTTCTGAACTTAACTTCACTGCCAGCCTCATTTCTTCATCGCGTTCGCGACGCCTCTCACGCGAACGCGATGCCTTCCTCCTCTTCTTCATCGCGAACGCGGCACTCTCTCACGCGTCCGCGAAGATCAAATCCTCAGCCTCCTGACTTTTACTCAACGCGAACGCGACGTGAAGTCACGCGTCCGCGATGCCTTTCCTTTCCCTCTTACGCGAACGCGACCCACCCCTCGCGAACGCGATGACCAACTGGCCTCACCCTTCGCGAACGCGGCATTGGCCTCGCGAACGCGATGCCTTACTGAACCTGGCCTTCGCGAACGCGGAACCTTCCTTCGCGAACGCGAAGGCTTGTTTTATGCCCGGTGATCTGCAGATTTCAGCAGACCATTTCATGCTTCCAAACGCCGGATGATGGTCCGAATTCATCCCGAGGCCTCCGGGACCCCAACGAAAACCACCAACATACTCCAAAACACGA
Source organism: Nicotiana noctiflora (assembly GCA_032618575.1). NCBI lineage: Eukaryota > Viridiplantae > Streptophyta > Magnoliopsida > Solanales > Solanaceae > Nicotiana > Nicotiana noctiflora. The sequence continues at coordinate 148,954 of JASVEL010012862.1, forward strand.
TACGAACTTATTCCAATCATAAAAACACGTCTAACAACATCAAAACCCATAAATCACATCGATTCAAGCCTAAGTTTCTTCAAAACTTTCAAAACTAACATTCAATCAAAAACCCGGCCAAATGACGTCCAAATGACCTGAAAATTTGCGGACATATCCAAAATCACATAATGAAGCTACAGAAATTGTCGGAATTCCATTCCGACCCCCGGATCAAAATCTCACCTATCGTTCGGATTCGCTAAAATTTCAACCTTCGGCATTTCAAGCCTAATTGAGCTACGGACCTCCAAAATATATTCCGAACGCGCTCCCAACCCCGAAATCACCTAACGGAGCTAATGGAACCATCGGATTTCCGTTCCGAGATCGTCTTAACACTGTTCCGGCTACGAACCGTTTTCTAGTTTTCAAAGCTCTCATTTAGGGACTAAGTGTCCCAAAATGCTCAAATTTTTGGAACCAACTCTCCCGGCAACCCACAATAGCAGAAATGAACTTAGGGGAACAGTTAAATTAGGGATTGGGGCGTAATTTTCTAAAACGACCGGTCGGGTCGTTACATCTTCCCACACTTAAAGATTCGTTCATCCTCGAACGAGCATAGAAAACATACCTGGAGTAGTGAAAAGATGAGGGTACTGGCTGCGCATATCCTGCTCGGTCTCCCAAGTCGCCTCCTCGACCGGCTGGCCCCGCCACTGAACCTTTACTGAAACGATGTTCTTTGACCTTAGCTTTCTGACCTGCCTGTCTAGAATGGCTACTGGCTCCTCAACATAAGACAGATCCTTGTCTAGCTGAACAGAAGTGAAATCCAACACATGCGACGGTCACCATGGTATCTCCGGAGCATGGAGACATGAAATACGGGATGAACTCCAGCTAGGCTGGGAGGTAAGGCCAACTCATAAGCAACCTCCCCAACACGCCTCAAAATCTCAAAAGGGCCAATAAATCTAGGACTCAGCTTCCCTTTCTTCCCAAACCTCATAACGCCCTTCATGGGCGAGACTCGGAGCAGAACCCGCTCACCCACCATAAAAGCCACATCGCGAACCTTCTTGTCCGCATAACTCTTCTGTCTAGACTGGGCCGCACGAAGTCTGTCCCGAATCACCTTGACCTTGTCCATAGCCTCCTGAACCATATCAGTACCTAGTAACCTGGCCTCGCCCGGCTCAAACCAACCCACGGGAGACCTGCACCTCCTACCATATAGGGCCTCGTACGGTGCCATCTGAATACTAGACTGGTAGCTGTTGTTATAAGCAAACTCCGCCAGTGGCAAGAAGTGATCCCATGAACCTCCAAACTCAATCACGCACGCACGGAGCATATCCTCCAAAATCTGAATAGTGCGCTCGGACTGCCCATCAGTCTGGGGGTGAAACGCTGTGCTCAGCTCCACCCGAGTACCCAATTCCTGCTGTACGGCTCTCCAGAACCGTGAAGTGAACTGAGTGCCTCTATCTGAAATGATGGAAACTGGAATACCATGCAGCCGAACTATCTCCTTGATATAGATCTCCGCCACTCGCTCCGATGAATAAGTAGTGCTCACCGGTATAAAATGGGCGGACTTGGTCAACCGATCCACAATAACCCAAATAGAATCAAACTTCCTAATAGTCCGTGGAAGTCCAGATACAAAGTCCATGGTGATGCGCTCCCATTTCCACTCTGGAATCTCAATCCGCTGCATCAATCCACCCGGACGCTGATGCTCATACTTCACCTGCTGGCAATTTAGGCATCTAGAAACGTAATCAACTATATCCCTCTTCATCCGCCTCCACCAGTAATGCTGTTTCAAGTCCTGATACATCTTCGCGGCACCCGGATGGATGGAATACCGCGAACTATGGGCCTCTGCTAGAATCAGCTCTCGAAGATCATCTACATTGGGCACACAGATACGCCCCTGCATCCTCATAACTCCATCTTCCCCGATGGTAACATCCCGAGCATCACCACGCCGAACTCTATCCTGAAGGACAAGCAAATGAGGGTCGTCGAACTGACGCTCCCTGATGCGGTCAAATAGAGAAGACCGAGAAACCACACAAGCTAGAACCCGGCTGGGCTCCGAAAGATCCAGTCTAACAAACTGCCTGGCCAAAGCCTGAACATCCATCGCCATAGGCCTCTCCGAAGCTGGTAGATATGCTAAACTCCCCAAACTCTGTGCCCGACGACTCAAGGCATCAGCAACCACATTAGCCTTGCCCGGATGATAGAGAATAGTAATATCATAGTCCTTCGGTAGTTCCAACCATCTCCTCTGACGCATATTCAGGTCCTTCTGCTTAAGCAAGTGCTGCAAGCTCCGGTGATCAGTGTAGATCTCAGAAGGAACCCCATATAAATAATGACGCCAAATTTTCAAGGCGTGAACAATGGCAACTAGCTCCAAATCATGAACAGGGTAATTCTTCTCATGCACCTTCAGCTGTCTCGACGCGTAGGCAATCACCCTACCGTCCCGCATCAATACCGCACCGAGTCCAACTCGTGAGGCATCACAATATACGGTATAGGACCCCGTACCTGTAGGCAACATCAATATAGGGGCCGAAGTCAAAGCTGTCTTGAGCTTTTGAAAGCTCGCCTCACACTCGTCCGTCCACCGGAAAGGGGCACCCTTTGGGTCAATCTAGTCATGGGTCGCCGCAATCGAAGAGAACCCTCTACGAAACGACGGTAGTAGCCCGCCAAACCAAGGAAACCGCGTATCTCAGTAGCGGAGGAGGGTCTGGGCCAACTTCGCACGGCCTCCACCTTCCTCGGATCTACTCGAATACCATCACTCGACACCACGTGGCCCAAAAATGCCGCGAACTCAACCAAAATTCACATTTAGAGAACTTGGCATAAAGTCGCTTCTCCCTCAGGATCTGAAGCACTACTCTCAAATGCTCTGCTCGTGCTCTTCCCGACTCCGAGAATATACTAAAATATCATCAATAAAGACAATCACGAACGAGTCCGGATAAGGCCTCGAACACACCGTGCATCAAATGCATAAATGCCGCTGGGGCATTAGTCAACCCAAAAGACATCACGAGGAACTCATAGTGACCATACCGGGTCCTCAAGGCAGTCTTCGGGATATCTGGCTCCCGAATCTTCAGCTGGTGATACCCAGAGCGCAAATCAATCTTAGAAAACACATGTGCGCCCTGTAGTCGGTCAAATAAATCATCAATACGGGGCAAAGGATACCGGTTCTTCACTGTAACCTTATTCAGCTGACGATAGTCAATACACATACGCATAGAACCGTCCTTTTTCTTCACAAACAATACAGGAGCACCCCAAGGCGAAACACTCGGTCGAATAAAACCCTTGCCCAATAACTCCTGTAACTGATCCTTCAACTCCTTTAATTCGGGAGGAGCCATACGGTACGGTGGAATAGAAGTGGGCCGAGTGCCCGGCAACAAGTCAATAGCAAAGTCAATGTCTCCGTCGAGCGGCATGCCCGAAGATCAGCTGGAAATACATCAAGCAAAGTCACGTACCACGAGGAACGGAATCAATAGAGGGAGGGTCAATACCGATGTCCCGCACATAGGCAAGATAAGCAAGCACACCCCTTCTCAACCATACGCCGAGCTCGAGAAAAGAAATAACACGGCTAGGGGTGTGATCTAGAGTACCACTCCACTCAATACGTGGAATGCTTGGCATAGCCGGCGTCACGGTCTTGGCGTGACAATCAAGAATAGCATAATGGGGCGACAACCAGTCCATACCCAAAATAATATCAAAATCGACCATCCCAAGCAGCAATAGATCCGCTCTGGTCTCAAAATCACAAATGGTAATCAAACACGACCGATATACATGGTCAACAGCCAAAGAATCACCCACCGGAGTGGAAACATAAACGGGGGCACTCAAAGAATCCCGAGGCACACCCAAATGAGAAGCAAAGTAAGAAGACACATATGAAAAAGTGGAACCAGGGTCGAATAGAACCGATGCCTCCCCGTGACTAACCAGAATAATACCTGTGATAACAGAGTCAGATGCAACAGCCGCAGCGCGATCAGGAATAGCATAGAATCTGGCCTGTCCCCCCTCTCGAGGGCGGCCTCTAGAACCCTGACCCCCGCCCCTGGCTGGCTGGGCAGGTGGAATAGCAGCTGGAGATGGAATGATAGCCTGCTGACCCTGAGAGCCACGCTGATGCTGCGAAGACTGGTGAGGTGCCCCCCTCCCACGCCTGGGGCACTCCCTCACCAGATGGCGAGTATCCCCGCACCCAAAGCAAGCTCTGGGAGGACACGGTGACTGTGACTGACCGGCCTCACCCCCACTAGTCTGACCCCTGAAAGGACCCCGCGCAGGAGGTGCACTGGAAACTGGGGGAGCATAATAAGGCTCCTGAGCTGCTGGAAAAGCTGGAGTACTACCGGCTGCGGGCAATGCTGAGTGAACTGGACGACCGGAATAACCCCTGCCAAAACGACAGGCTACTGAAGTGCGGGCACTAGAGAAATGGCCCGACTCACGAGACCTTTTGGCCTCTCTATCTCCCTGCTCTCTTGGGAGCATACTCTCGATCCTCCTGGCAATGCTAACTGCCTGCTGATAAGATATATCTGTCTCCAACTCTCTGGCCATGCTGGATCGGATAGGCGGAATCAGGCCCTCAATAAATCTCCGTACTCTCTCCCGAACCGTGGCTACCAAGGCCGGTGCATGCCTGGCCAGACGGGTGAAACTGATGGCATACTCCGATACTGACATGGAGCCCTGTCGCAACCGCTCAAACTCCGAGCGCCAAGAATCCCTAAGGCTCTGTGGAACAAACTCCCTCAAAAATAGATTTGAAAACTGCGTCCAAGTCAATGAAGCAGACTCCTCTGGACTATCCAACTCATACGTGCGCCACCAATCATAAGCGGCCCCACGAAACTGAAAAGCAGTGAAGGAAACCCCGCCGGTCTCCACAATCCCCATAGTACGAAGAATACGATGACACTCCTCTAGAAAACCTAATGCATCATCTGAAGCCAAACCACTAAACACTGGAGGGTCATATTTCTTGAACCTCTCCAATCTACGCTGCTCGTCCTCAGAGGCAGCTGGTCCACCTCCGGGCTGTGCTGGGGCGGCAGGAGGCATAACCAAAACATCTGGAACATGTCCCACTGGCACACGCTGCTCCGGTGTAACGGCTGCGGGAGTCTGGGCCCCTCCCCCGGCCTGAGATGTAGCTGCGACGAGAGGAAGCAGTCCTGCCTGAGCTAAAGTGGTATACATGCTCATGAACCGAGCCAGGGTCTCCCTGTAGCGCCGGAGTAGTAGCAGCTGTAGTCGGTGTACCGGTGCCTCGCGCTCCAACTCGGTCTACCGGTGGCACCTCAGCGGCAGCGCGCGATGGTGCTGTGGCCGCACCTCGGGCGCGTCCTCGTCCTCTACCTCGGCCCCGGCCTCTGACGGCAGCAACAGGGGGCGCGGGTACCTGATCATCGCGGTTAGCTCGTGTCCTCACCATCCGTGAGAGAATAGAAAGCAGTAGTTTAGATTTTTGATGCCAAAAATGTCGCACGACAAGGAATCCAAAAGAAATGAAGAGTTTCCTAAACAGTTACATAGCCCCTCGTAGATAAATACGGACGTCTCCGTATCGATCGGCGAGACTCTAAATAACCGGTCTGTGTCCCGTGACTCCTATGAACCTAGAGCTTTAATACCTACTTGTCATGACCCTGGTTCACCAATCGTGAACATGTCGTGATGGCACCCAGTCCCCACGACTAGGTAAGCCTAACACGTTGCGGAATATATAAGTTATAAATACTTAAATAAGAAACAACGGAAAAATAACATAAAAGATATGTAATTCGTGCCGCTTGGCACATACATCCGTCACACAATGAATAAAACACTACCAAGATCCGGAACCCCACGGTAACACAGACTAAAGAGAAATACAACTGTGGCTCTAAGTGTGAAGAGTATCTAACAACGAAATGAAGAAATGTCCACTAGTAATACTAGAATAGAAGGGAAGCCTCCGGATCCGCGGACGTAGCAGATCATACCTCGAAGTCTCCCAGAAAGCTGCGGAATCACCTAGTACGAGCCTGCTCTGATGTACCTGGATCTGCACAACAAAAGTGTGCAGAAGAGTAGCATGAGTACACCACGGCGGTACTCGGTAAGTGCCAAGCCTAACCTCGATGGAGTAGTGACGAGGAAGGTCAGGGCCCTACTGAGAAACAATAATAATATGATGATAACAAAATAAACAGTTTAACAGATAACAACAAAATTTCCAAAATAACAACATTTACTGAAACTGTCTACAACCAAGCTAATAACAAATAACCAACTCAAATAAACAAATCCAGGATCTGTGGGAATTGAACCCACAGTCCCATTCTCAATAACTCAGGATCTCGGGAATCGAACCCGCAGTCCCTACCAATAAATAACTCAGGATCTCGGGAATCGAACCCGTAGTCCCTACTAATAAATAACTCAGGATCTCGGGAATCGAACCCGTAGTCCCTACCAATATCACGTCGGGTCTCTGGGAATCGAACCCACAGCCCTGGGAATAAATAACTCAGGATCTCGGGAATCGAACCCGTAGTCCCTACCAATAAATAACTCAGGATCTCGGGAATCGAACCCGCAGTCCCTACCAATAAATAACTCAGGATCTCGGGAATCGAACCCGTAGTCCCTACCAATGTCACGTCGGGTCTCTGGGAATCGAACCCACAGCCCTGGGTCTCCGGGAATCGAACCCGCAGTCCACAAACACAACCAATTAAGGAAATCCACAGAGAGAAATAATTATGCTCAACTATAACTTCACCGAAAAATAGTGCCAATAATTAACATGGAATTCAAACAAGGCAGTTAGGCAACCAAACAGTTAAGTGCTACCTAATCATGCTCTTCTAACCACTACCGGGTAAAACATCAAATTAACAACCAAAGACAGGGATATCGCTAATCGAACATTTCTGAATAAAATACGTGTTCATCAACCAGCGCATGTACACGCCCGTCACCTCGCGTACAAGGCATTTCAACTATCACATAATATCCTAGGGGTGAAAATTCCCCCACACGAGGTTAGACAAGCCACTTACCTCAATTCCGTACAAAACCGCTAAGCAATAACCCTCTTGCCACGAATGTCGGCCTCCACAAGTGTAGAATCTGATAAAAATCAATAGAATCACATCAAAATAGGCCAATTGGGCATTACCCAATCAAATTAACTCAAAATTCACCAAAACCCACAAGTTGCCAAAACCCGACTTTCGGTACGCTTATCGAAAAATCACAAAAATTATATATTCGGGTTCCTTATCTCAATACGAGTCCGTGCATATAAAATTTATCGAAATCGGACTCCATTTGCCCACTCAAATCAGTGTTTTTTTCTTAAATTTAGGCCTAGGGCTCAAACCCACCTTAAATCTTCCATTTACAGGGATTTAACCAAGGATTTCATGTTAAAATGATGTAATTAAGCCACAAAACTTACCTCCAACGAATCCCCAATGAATTACCAGCAATTCCCGTGAGTTTCTCTCTCTAGAACTCAAAAATGGCGTTTTGGGTATAAGAACCCGCGACTGGTTCTGTTCTGAACTTAACTTCACTGCCAGCCTCATTTCTTCATCGCGTTCGCGACGCCTCTCACGCGAACGCGATGCCTTCCTCCTCTTCTTCATCGCGAACGCGGCACTCTCTCACGCGTCCGCGAAGATCAAATCCTCAGCCTCCCGACTTTACTCAACGCGAACGCGACGTGAAGTCACGCGTCCGCGATGCCTTTCCTTTCCCTCTTACGCGAACGCGACCCACCCCTCGCGAACGCGATGACCAACTGGCCTCACCCTTCGCGAACGCGGCATTGCCCTCGCGAACGCGATGCCTTACTGAACCTGGCCTTCGCGAACGCGGAACCTTCCTTCGCGAACGCGAAGGCTTGTTTTATGCCCGGTGATCTGCAGATTTCAGCAGACCATTTCATGCTTCCAAACGCCGGATGATGGTCCGAATTCATCCCGAGGCCTCCGGGACCCCAACGAAAACCACCAACATACTCCAAAACACGATACGAACTTATTCCAATCATAAAAACACGTCTAACAACATCAAAACCCATAAATCACATCGATTCAAGCCTAAGTTTCTTCAAAACTTTCAAAACTAACATTCAATCAAAAACCCGGCCAAATGACGTCCAAATGACCTGAAAATTTGCGGACATATCCAAAATCACATAATGAAGCTACAGAAATTGTCGGAATTCCATTCCGACCCCCGGATCAAAATCTCACCTATCGTTCGGATTCGCTAAAATTTCAACCTTCGGCATTTCAAGCCTAATTGAGCTACGGACCTCCAAAATATATTCCGAACGCGCTCCCAACCCCGAAATCACCTAACGGAGCTAATGGAACCATCGGATTTCCGTTCCGAGATCGTCTTAACACCTGTTCCGGCTACGAACCGTTTTCTAGTTTCAAAGCTCTTATTTAGGGACTAAGTGTCCCAAAATGCTCAAATTTTGGAACCAACTCTCCCGGCAACCCACAATAGCAGAAATGAACTTAGGGGAACAGTTAAATTAGGGATTGGGGCGTAATTTTCTAAAACGACCGGTCGGGTCGTTACTGTTAACGTGCTTAAAGATATGCAACAAGATAGTCTTCTTTCTCTTGATAGATTTGCAGCAAAAAATCTTTTGGGTAATATTCAAGAATTTGAGTTTGTGTTTTTATTGCACTTGATGTTCAAGATGTTGCTTTTTACAAATGAATTGAACAAAGCTTTACAAAAGAAAGATCAAGACATAGTCAATGCTATGAGGTTGCTTGACCTTGCAAAGATAAGATTGCAGACTATGAGAGAAAGTGAATTCGATTTGTTGATGAATGAAGTTTGCTCATTCTGTGGTAAACATGATATTATGATCCCCATAATGGATGAAGACTATCCAAGATCGAAACGAAAGAGGTCGGGAGTTTCATATTCACATCACTTTAGGGTGGAAATATTTTATGCAGCGATTGATTTGCAGCTTCATGAGCTAAATAGCCGTTTTGATGTAGTGACTAGTGACTTACTCCTTGGTATGGCTTGTTTGAATCCGATTGATTCATTTACTAATTTTGACAAAGATAGAATAATGAAATTGGCTTAGTATTATCCAAGTGAGTTTGAAGACAACAAGCTTCGAGATCTCAGCTTTCAGCTTGATAGTTTCATTGTTTATGCTCGAATGCCTCATAGCAAATTCATCAACTTGAAGGGAATGAAGGATCTTGCTATAGTGATGGCAGAGACTAAATTGGATCAAACTTGGTGTCATATTTATTTACTTGTGAAGTTGACTTTGATTCTACCTGTTGCTACTGCAAGTGTGGAAAGGGCATTTTCCTCAATGAAGCTCATAAAAAGTGATCTACGTAATAGCATTAGTGAAGAGTTTTTGAATGGTTGTTTAGTTTGCAATATAGAGCGTAAGGTATTTGCAAGTGTAAGTAATGATGCTATTATTGATCGTTTTCAAAGTATGAAAACTCGTCGAGTACAATTGTAAATCTAAAATATTTGTTTTTGTGATAATGAAACTAATTATTTTTTTTTGCTCGGTAAGTTGTTGTGATTGTAAAATTTTATATTATCAAACTAAATGTTAATCTTGAAAGTAATGGTGCACCCATCGTCCCGAATTTCTAGATCCGCCTCTGGGTATAGTACAGCCATGCACGAGAAATTCTGCGTTCCCACGGAACGTAGAAAATAGTGGTAATATAAGGATTGTGATATAGACAGCACGCCCTAATACAAATATTAGCGGGGGTGGAGGAGGAAAAAAATTTGTGAAGTAACAATAAAGAGGATGAATATGCTAATGAGGCAACAGTAGCATATATTATATACTATAAGAGGCAAATTTCGACATTCCAGATAAGCAATTGTTAGTTTCATCATTAAGCAAGGTGTCATCATTTAAGTAGCCCCAAGAAAGCATCATTGCCGACACTATTCTTTTTGTTGAGGTCATAAACTCGTAATAATGTCAATTTTCATAAACTCAGTTTCATACAAAACCACTCGAATTGGAAACTTATTGTTTATGTTAAGAATAAGAAAAAAAATCCTACTTCTTGCTTCACAAAAAAAAAATGCAACCTTGTGTTTGGTTCAAGAACTAACTAAAAGTTGAGAAATATGCAGAATTGAGAAAAAATTGAAGTTTGGAAAATAATGAAAACCATTTTTAAGTTCTATCTTCAATTTTTTTTCAAGTTCTATATTTTTCCAACCGTATCTACATATTCAAAAACAAAGAGAGAAAATTTTGGAAAATTAAAGCTTTGAAAAGGTTTTCCACAATTGACCGTCTGAACTGTAATACCCCGTAGTTACAAGAAGGGCAAAAACATCGTTTGCTATCCACTATCCACTAGTATATATTATGATAAACGGGCTGGACAGATTATTTGGCATTACATTTGAAATGCTAAATACGTAATCATACTTAACTTCACTTCCTATGGCATTACCTACTAGTTACTATGGTTTTAATTGACAATATATAACTCGCGCTGAGGTCACATAATTGCCATTTTCGTTTACAAATGCAACACTACTCCCAAGCGCTCGTTTCTCTGTTTGGCTTTTACCTTTTTTTTTTTTTTTTACAAAACTATTTAAATTTTACAGATGTTAATTTTCCATTGGTTGTTACATTTAATTACACTTAATTAGTTGTATTTGGTGTAATACTAACTCTTTTTATTTTCATTTTCCTATTTTCTTTTCTTCTCCTTCATCTTTCCTTTTCTTCTTTCTGTTTCCTCCATTGTCGCAAGAGAGCAGCACCATACTGTCACACCTCCCTTTTTCACACACGATGTAAACGTAAATGTGCCACTGTTTAATACTACACCCCGAGAAGGGATATAATAATAACCAGGGAAGGAGTTTTTCCACTTAAAGGACAGTCGGAACGGGATCAATTTATTTAATTATTCAGAGTCGCCACTTGGGAAAATAATGGTGTCCCAAGTCACCGGTTTAATCCCGAACCGAGAAAATTTATGACTCAGTATTACAGTCTCCGAAACTAGAAACCTGGATAAGGAATTCTGTTAACCCGGGAGAAGGTGTTAGGCACTCCGGATTCCGTGGTTTTAGCACGGTCGCTCAACCGTCGTTCTCAATTTTATATGAATTGCTATACACTTTTTAACAATATGTATGTGTTTCCAACTTTATAATTTTAGAAGAATTGCGACGTCACAAAAATATATTTCGAGTCACACCGCAACCAGTACGCCTGTGACTTTAATGCGTTTCAGATTCGCCGAGAGTAAAGATTTGGGTCACATAAATGCGCACCCGTATTTAGGAAAATAATTTTATTAAAGTCGTGCCTAAAGATTCTACGTCTTTGTTAACTTCGGGAAAGACCGTGAAATTTACTAAACGGTCCTTCCAAGTCTAAGATTTTTATAACAATTTATTTGAGGACCTTGCAATTGTGTATGGTGCGTTGCTCTTTCAATTTTTGGTCTGTTACAGCAAAATGGTTCAACTAATCTGACTATTCCTTATTTGGCTAAAGAGGTTCATATCAATGGCGTTGTTTCTGGAAAATGCATTGACGGAACATGAATGAATTCATCTTTAACAACCAAATGTAGACCATGATGAAAGTAAACTAATCCAAACTTTCCACATTTTGATATATCAAATATGCACAAGAAAACTTTTGATAGTTTGCAGCATAGAAGATTAAGTGCAATAAGCAATCCAATACCAGTTAATTAATGCCCATACCCTTCTCCAAAATACACCGTATTTGATTCACTATCTCATGGTCAAACTGAATATACGAGAAAACAACTCACAAATACAAGCAAACTAAGCTATTCTGGCTACATGGAAACAACAGGGAAGTTCTAGTTCAACACATGTGTGAAAGTGTGATTCCATTTCAAATTTTAAAATTGAAGAAAACTTGATAGAACAACAAAGCACGTCGTGCTATATGGATTACTGGAAGGCAATGTTATTAACTTTCAACACTAAGAGTAATTGCCCTGATTTTACGATCGATTAGCACGTGCTTTTGGAAAATCAACTTGATCATTCAACCAAACTATTTCATGTACAATCCTAGGGAAACTGGCAAAAATACCCTATGAGCTACTCATTAACGCAGCATGTATATAGTTCTTAAGCGTGAAGAATCAAAATGCACTTTAGCATGAAACAAAAGAGCCGACTGATATACACATCAAACCGAGGCTAGCAAAACGAGTAAATCAATGATATTAACCAGTCAGTGAATAATCGACAAAATCGATTCACAGTCTGGAATCGGAACTCCTCTAACGATAAAAAATGATCTGTTTCAAGTCGCTCCAGTTTCTGGAAAAATAAAACTACAGAGGCAGCTTAGATTTCATCAAGTATTTCATGTTTGAATTCAAAATCAAAGTTAAAACCAATTGAAGTGTCTTCCTTAGTATTGATTGAATTGAGATAAAATCGAAATATCAATTCGAATAAAAAATCGAGCAGCATGGCAGACAGAACCAAGCAAGGATCCAAGCAGTATTATACAATAAACCAAACGACCATAAACGTACTGCCATCACCAATTCAAACACAGGACATACACAAGCGAAAAACCATTGGAGAGTCGAACAGGGAAACTAATGGAACATACTGCATATCTATGTGAGACTCGATGCAATTCGAAACTATTCTAACGATCACTAAACAAATTAGGTTGCGATCCAATATGTCAAACAGAAGAAATTTGACAGTTACAGACATCCAAGCACAAAAACGAAACAGAATTTCAAGGACGGGGAGACGAAGATTGAACCTGAAATTTTGAAGTTCTTTTGATAACAGAATCAAAGGCTATTACACAGTTTCGACTCCAAAATCTATTCGAGGTTCAGCAACAATTCAGCGAAACAACAGTAGAAACCAGCTCGAATTTCAATTTATATCTCCCTTGAACAGCAGCGGACTCAATCAACCCTGACTCTCGAACTCAATCCGCACCCATAATAGAGATGAAATTTCTTGAGAACAACACAACAAATGAAAAGAAGAATAAGTCCCTGACTTCTGAGAAATAAGACCTTAATAGAACTAAATGAAAACAGGTACAGCTTAACAAACAGCAGCAGATCCGAGCTTCACAATGAATCCATTTTTTAACCAAACTTCCGAATCAAAATTGAAAAATAGACTCTGTACATTCGAAATTCTAGACATTAGCCGATATTAAAGTGAAATCATGGAATGCTCAACAATCTATTTTTTTTCTCTGTCCTCATACCAGAAATCAAAAGCAATAAAATGAAGAAGAAGATCCCTAGAATCTAAATTCTTTCATCTAAAAAATTCTCTCCTGAAGTTTTTCTCCAGTTTTTCGGAAGAAGCCCCCCCCCCCCCAAAAAATCATCTCCGAAAATCCCCTTTTTTCCGCCTTAATAACCTTCAGGCTTGGCTCCCATGGAAGATGATAGAGACACGCGAATTCCGTGTCTCTATTTTGATGAGGCTCCGGTAATATCAAGGTGTTGGGTTGGGCTCGGGCAGTGTGTGGGTTGGTTCAGGAGATTTAGGTGTGGGTTTATTTGAGCTGAAGACTGTTTTGGGTCTTATTTGGCCCAATTCCTTTATTCAATGTATTTTCCTTGTTCTTTTTGTTAATTAATTTTCTTTGTATATTTATATTTTCTAATTTTATTAAAATCTAATTTCCTATCCATTAAAAAATACAAACTAAAACATCTTTAAACTAAAAATGCAAGATGGACCATTTTTGTTATTTTCTTTACATTTTGTTCTAAAATAAATTGATACTAATTAGTACTAAAATATGAAATTAAATTCCTGAATGCAAATGCATATTTTTTGTATTTTTTATATTATTTTTCATGAATTAACACACAAATTGTAAAAATAAGGAAAAATTATTTATTTTGAATTTTATGGGAATAACTCAAATATAGGGTAAAAATCACGTGCTCACAGCTGCCCCTCTTTGCTCGGGAACACGAAGAGTTTCAGTGCAAAGATAAGTGAGCAACTATGAACGATTTTTACCCGTTCGAGTATTCCGTTGTGAAGCATTTTGAAAAGCTTTGACCGCACCCTGCTTCAGAGGTTGCCTACATATCCTGGGCTAAACAGGAATCAGGTCGGTGTAGTTCGGGAGTGATGGAGTATCGAGGTTGAGAGTCGAGGTTTCGTCCGAGGCTCCGGTCCATTGTCCCGTTATTACATCAAAATTGAGAAAGACTAACTAAACTTATTAGCTACGAGTTACAAAATTCCTATCTATGAGTCTTCTGAAGCTTGATCTTGAGTTGGTTGGTGCTTCATGTGGACCCTGATCTGAATCTTGATGCTTGTTAGCCGCATGTGTTGGTTCAATTTTCTTCAGCTTTTGGATCAAGTCCGGACATATAGTGCCCATGATTTCAGGTGGGCTCCTAGTTGCTGATGCTTGAAAATTATTCTTCCAACGGTATTCTTGTTGTTGCCTTAAACTTGTTCAACTGCTCCGATTTTGAAATATTCGTCCATTCTCCAGGTGGACCCCTGTTTATGACAAAAATAAACAACCAAAGAAAGATTTTTCTGCCCCAATATGGTTAATGGGCATATCATGTTATTGAATGTCAGAATTTTATTTTTTTTTTTGAAAAATTTAAAAATGCAGAAATGTATTCCCTTGTTAGATAGGTGGACGCCTGGACAGAAATTAAAAATGCATGAAATGCAGTGCAGAAAAGTATTCCCTTGTTAGATAGGTGGGCGCCTGGATAGAAATTAAAAATGCATGAGATGCAGTGCAGAAAAGTATTCCCTTGTTAGATAGGTGGGCGCCTGGACAGAAATTAAAAATGCATGAGATGCAGTGCAGAAAAGTATTCCCTTATTCGAAGGTGGACACCTAACAGAAATTAAACGTGCAATGCGATGCAAAAAAATATTCCCGTATTCGAAGGTGGGCACCTAACAGAAATTAAACGTGCAATGCCGAAATGTATTCCCGTGTTTGAAGCTGGGCGCCTAACAGAAATTAAAAATGCATGAAATTAAAAACTTTTGTGTTACCTTGTGATTGAAGGTTATCTTAGGTGAAAAATTCATCGGACTAAGACATTTAATCTTAGGAGAAAGTTTCAACAGACTAAGATTTTGATTCACACTGGACTATGTCCATTTCAATGTAATCTCAGGAGGATTATCCATCGGACTGAGTTTATGACTCCAGGAGATAACTCTTCGGACTGGGTCTATTCATTTGTATGGTCTCGGGAGGAATATCCATCGGACTGAGTTTATGACTCCAGGAGATAACTCTTCGGACTGGGTCAATTTATACTTTCCTTTTTTCGGCTTTTGCCCTTTTCTTTTCAAATTATGCCTTCGTTTTTTACATTATCCCTTTATCTTAGGTGAAAAATTCCTCAGACTAAGATTTCCATCTTAGGAGAAAGTTTCAACATACTAAGATTCTTTCCTTTCATCTTAGGTGAAAAATTCATCAGACCAATACTTCTATCTTTGGAGAAAGATTCAACAGACTAAGATTTTATCCATTCATCCTAGGTGAAAAATTCATCGAACTAAGACTTTTGTCTTAGGAGAAAGTTTCAACAGACTAAGATTGTATCATTCTCCGATACTTGCTTCATTTACCTTTAAACTTGAATTGTTCATCTTCAAAAACAATTGTATTCACCTTCATGCTCTTCGGATGACTATCCGATGACAGAAAATTTTTTTCCTGCCCCAGTTTGACAATATCTTTTGCTCCTATTTCAAAGCAAAGAAAACTCTGTCAGTTTAAAATGCGGTGGTTGGTTGTGGCCTTGAACTTTCCACTTGAATGCTTTGCCTGTTCACCGACTATTCTTTTCATTCTTTCTTTGTTCAAAACCCGCCTTCCTTACGGCATGTATGTTGTTCCTTTCTTGACGGATCCCACAAACTTCGATCTCGATTCCTTTGATGACTTCATTTGACAACCTTGGGTGTTTCTTGACTGACTCTTCCCTTTGTCAGAATATATACCTTTCTCTGTTCAAACCTCATGCTTCCATTTATTATATTGTTCCCGAATTGGCTCTTTGCTAATCTTTGTGTCTTGCATGAACCCCAAACATTTTTATTGTTGCCCGCTCCATTGCACATGTTGCTCTTTTGGCTTAAAGCATTGGCCTTGTCTTTTCCTGACTTACGACAATTGTCGTGTTGGCCAAATCCCATCTTGTGCAATTGGAAAGCTTGGTGGCAAATTTTGAAATCATTTCTTTATTTGTTATGACCCGACCGACTCGATATGAGGGAGGGTAAAACAAGGTGTGAAGAATAGAGAGAAAGGAAGATACAATTCCTAACAAGAAACCTACAGAAGAATGACCTATCGGATGTGAATATCGACTCTAGCGACCTTAACATGCACTTCAGCCTTCTTTGTATAGCAAATCTGATGTTCAACTCTTGTTGCAAGTTCTGCCATGAAACCGGTCTTCAACACTTCATTTCTTTGATCTGATCCTTAGTCTACTTGTAGTTCTCATAGGGTTTTCACCATCAAGCCTCTCTCATTTGCTCTTTCTTTCTCTCGACTCACCGTCGCCTTATGGTGCCCGTGCGGGTTTTCACCGATAAGACTCTCTCATTTTGATTTCTCTCATCTTGGAGTCTCTTGGTGGTTCTCATCATCTTGAATTCTTCATTCTCCTTTGTTCGTATTGGAGTGTTGCCCCTGATGTGATTTACCTTTATTCGCTTGACTCGGCATTTCTTGAAGATTGATCGGAAGGTCTTCCTTTGGACCGTAATGTAGGCTTTTGGATGGGATATAGAAAAAAGGATATAAAGGCTCAAAAATATTTCATCGTGGGTTAAAATTACAACTTTCGGAATCTTATTTATTCAACAAACAAAACTTCTGCCCCAGTTTCCTTCTTGGGGGATTTTTTGGATTTTTCTTTATTGTGACTGAACCTCAGTGAGGCTGCCTACGTACCCTTTCGGGATCAAGTCAAACGTAGTTCGGATCATAAGATCGCTTCAATGTTGCGATTTGACTTCTCCCGATTTTCTTTCTTTTCTTTTTCTTTTCTCCTCTTTTCTTTTCTTTTTCTTTCTTCTTTTTTTTCTTTTTTGCTTTTTCTTTTTCTTTTTTTTTCTTTCTTTTTCTTTTTTTCTCCATTTGATTTCCCCGCTCAATCCTTAATTTTGTTGTTGATTCCGAAAGAGGGATATGAAAGAAAATATAATAAGGCTCGAAGGGATAACAATAGATAAAGTGTTTGGATAGCCGAATAAAATGTCTTCGTCATTCCAATCTTCAAGACCAACCAAGTACAAGCTACAGAGTTAAACACCTTTGATTGATTCACATATTTGTCTTTTGTATTTGACGATTCTCAGTGCCATTGGGCAACAATCTCGATACCACGAATGGTTCCTTTAGCTTTGGGGTACTTTTGCCTTTGTCTTTAAACCGATGATGCATTTCCAAGGCATTTCTTTATGTTACACTTTCCCCTAGTATTCACTTGATTTCGGCTTCACAGTATTCCAATATGTTCTTATTACATCTTCAACATTGTTTCATTGTTAAATTGACCTTTAAAATCAAGCCGGGAATTATGTGCATGTCATGTTGCTAAAATCAGTATGAGAAGAATGGTAAAGTAATTAGAAATGGAATGACTAGAAATGATGGGAAACGGAGAGTTATAATAAACTGATGGGTTGAAACAACAAGATGAACAACAAA
Organism: Nicotiana noctiflora; assembly: GCA_032618575.1. Taxonomy (NCBI): domain Eukaryota; kingdom Viridiplantae; phylum Streptophyta; class Magnoliopsida; order Solanales; family Solanaceae; genus Nicotiana; species Nicotiana noctiflora. The sequence continues at coordinate 166,787 of JASVEL010012862.1, forward strand.
ATGAACAGACTAGACTAGAATTACAAACCTAGACAGCACTAAATAAATGTATTACTAAACAAAGCAAAGTGGAAAGATAGAAGGGTTTTGACTCTTAAGACAACGTCCGGATTACAACCGTGAAATAACCCGGGCAAAAGAGATGACACCAAACTATACCACCAAAACTCCAATAGGCGGAGCGCCTTCCCAATTGACAAGCATGGCATCCTAGCCACTAAATTCTGCATTAATGTTGCCAAGATCACTTTCTGTTTCAATATCTTCAACTTCAGTTGACCTCCCAAGAAGATTTTCATCACCCACGTCACCGGGCATCATTCCCACAAAATGTGCTCTGTTATGTTCAAGTAAAGGATTTTGTGCAATGTTCTGGATGCCACTGCCTTGGACCGCAATTATTCCTTCCTGAATCATTCTTTCTATCTCTCTTTTCAAATCCCGACAACTTTCAACACCGTGCCCCAGGGCATTGGAGTGGTATTCACCTTTTGGATGAGTCAAAACTTCTCGCACGTCGGTCCACCCGATTTGGAGGGATGGGTGCAATCATGCCATGTCGTTTTAACTTCTCAAACAAGCTTGCATAGGACTCTCCTATTGGTGTAAAATTATCTTTCAACTTCTGTTCCTTTCCATACCCCTGGCTTGGATGTGGGTTATAAGGTATTTGAAAATTTTGCGGAGGCTGGTAAAGATTTTGTGATGTTCGGGCTCGCTTTCTTGGGTGTTTTGAGGATTGAGCAACATACTTGACTGGATCAACAGAGTATGGAGGGTTCTGAGGCGGGAAGTAATGCTTAAAGGGGTCATGGAAAATTCGATGAGGTTGCATATACCTTAGAGATGTCCTCATAGGACCTCTTCTTGACCCCGACATCATCATGATTTCTTCATCACTCCCATTCACATCACTAAATTCACTTTGGACATCCTGAGCCGCATCTTTGAGAGCTGCTTGACTTATAATTTTGCCGGTCTTAAGACCGTCCTCCACCATTTCTCCCATTTTGATTATTTCTTCAAAGGATTGACCAACTGCAGATATCATGTTTTGAAAGTAATCCGGCTCTTGAGCTTGAAGAAAAACAGTGGCCAACTCGTGATCGTCCATGGGTGGTTTAGTTCTCGCTGCCTGCTCTCTCCATTTGATGGCATATTCCCTGAAACTTTCAGTTAGTTTCTTTTTCAGTTTAGAAAGGGAAATGCGGTTTGGAGTGACGTCAATATTATATTGAAACTGTTTGACAAAGGCTTGTGCCATGTCACCCCAAACGTGCCAACCAGATGCGTCTTGTTCCCAAAACCATTCAGATGCTACTCCCGAGAGGCTTTCCCCAAAATAAGCCATAAGTAATTCTTCATTTCTTCCCACACCTCTCAATTGGTTGCAATACCTTTTCAAGTGGGCTATGGGGTTTCCACGTCCATCATACTTTTCAAATTTGGGAACCTTGAACCCAAGCGGCAGGTGGACATCGGGGAACATACATAGATCTCTGAAGGCAACACTCTTTTGACCTGCCATTTCTCGCGCGCTTTTCAGATGTTGTTCTAATCTTTCCATTCTTTGAGCTATTTCTCCCTGTACCTTCTTCCGGGTAGGCTTCTTGATGAGGGTTGCCTACGTATCCCACATAATGGCGAGAATCAAACCTATGTAGTTCGGTCAGATATGTTGACTAATTATTTCAACAAAATTGTTCTACCTATTGTTTCAAACTTTCAAATTTTCGACAACAATTCGTCAATATTTTAATATTTTATATTCTAAAATTTTCTCTCTTTTTGTTTTTCAGGAATTTAGCCAATAATCTAGAACAAATAAATGCAACATATAACATGCTCGGTCTTTAATTTTCCTGGTCACCTGTCCTAGACGGACCCAACCCCTGTGTTGAGTCCCCTAAGTCAGATATGATGCAAATAATCGTCCTAGACCTAGGCTCAATATCCTGATTTTTCATTGGTACTAGACCGTGTACCCGAGTGGACAACTCGGATCGAGGAGGGGGCTACGTACCGGTGACCCGCGGGGTCAATCGGCTTTGTAACTTATCCGACCTCTTTTTCTTATTTTTGGTATTGACACTAACAGAAAGGGGAGTCTCAACCAGTAAGCACATCCCCGGAGATAAGAAGAGAAGGGTTTTCGGCACAATTTTTTATATATACAATTCACGCAATATCAAAAAGGTAAACATGTAGCACATTAATAAAAACATATAATAAAATCAGATATAAGCAAAAACAACAATTTAACTTAGCTCGAATTCTTAAACACTGAACCAAAGTTCTAGGTTACTTATCCCCAGCAGAGTCGCCAGAACTGTAACACCTCCCTTTTTCACACACGATGCAAACATAAATGTGCCACTGTTTAATACTACACCCCGAGAAGGGATATAATAATAATAATCAGGAAAGGAGTTTTTCCACTTAAAGGACAGTCGGAACGGGATCAATTTATTTAATTTTCAGAGTCGCCACTTGGGAAAATAATGGTGTCCCAAGTCACCGGTTTAATCCCGAACCGAGAAAATTTATGACTCTGTATTACAGTCTGCGAAACTAGAAACTTGGATAAGGAATTCTGTTAACCCGGGAGAAGGTGTTAGGCACTCCCGGATTCCGTGATTTTAGCACGGTCGCTCAACTGCGATTTTTGTTTTTATCTGATTTCTTTATATATTTTAAATATGTGCTTTTAACGTTCCGCTTTTTAATTTTAGAAGAATTGCGACGTCACGAAAATACATTTCGAGTCACACCGTAACCAGTACGCCTGTGACTTTAATGCATTTCAGTTTCGCCAAGAGTAAAGATTTGGGTCACATAAATGCGCACCCGTATTTAAGAAAATAATTTTATTAAAGTCGTGCCTAAAGATTCTACGTCTTTGTTAACTTCGGGAAAGACCGTGAAATTTACTAAACGGTCCTTCCACGTCTAAGATTTTTATAACAATTTATTTGAGGGCCTTGCAATTGTGTATGGTGCGCTGCTCTTTCAATTTTTGGTCTGTTACAGCAAAATGGTTCAACTAATCTGACTATTCCTTATTTGGCTAAAGAGGTTCATATCAATGGCGTTGTTTCTGGAAAATGCATTGACGGAACATGAATGAATTCATCTTTAACAACCAAATGTAGACCATGATGAAAGTAAACTAATCCAAACTTTCCACATTTTGATATATCAAATATGCACAAGAAAACTTTTGATAGTTTGTAGCATAGAAGATTAAGTGCAATAAGCAATCTAATACCAGTTAATTAATGCCCACACCCTTCTCCAAAATACACCGTATTTGATTCACTATCTCATGGTCAAACTGAATATACGGGAAAACAACTCACAAATACAAGCAAACTGAGCTATTCTGGCTACATGGAAACAACAGGGAAGTTCTAGTTCAACACATGTGTGAAAGTGTGATTCCATTTCAAATTTTAAAATTGAAGAAAACTTGATAGAACAACAAAGCACGTCGTGCTATATGGATTACTGGAAGGCAATGTTATTAACTTTCAACACTAAGAGTAATTGCCCTGATTTTACGATTGATTAGCACGTGCTTTTGGAAAATCAACTTGATCATTCAACCAAACTATTTCATGTACAATCCTAGGGAAACAGGCAAAAATACCCAATGAGCTACTCATTAACACAGCATGTATATAGTTCTTAAGCGTGAAGAATCAAAATGCACTTTAGCATGAAACAAAAGAGCCGACTGATACACACATCAAACCGAGGCTAGCAAAATGAGTAAATCAATGATATTAATCAGTCAGTGAATAAACGACAAAATCGATTCACAGTCTGGAATCGGAACTCCTCTAACGATCAAAAATGATCTGTTTCAAGTCGCTCCAGTTTCTGGAAAAATAAAACTACAGAGGCAGCTTAGATTTCATCAAGTATTTCATGTTTGAATTCAAAATCAAAGTTAAAACCAATTGAAGTGTCTTCCTTAGTATTGATTGAATTGAGATAAAATCGAAATATCAATTCGAATAAAAAATCTAGCAGCATGGCAGACAGAACCAAGCACGGATCCAAGCAATATTATACAATAAACCAAACGACCATAAACGTACTGCCATCACCAATTCAAACACAGGACATACACAAGCAAAAAACCATTGGAGAGTCGAACAGGGAAACTAATGGAACATACTGCATATCTATGTGAGACTCGATGCAATTCGAAACTATTCTAATGATCACCAAACAAATTAGGTTGCGATCCAATATGTCAAACAGAAGAAATTTGACAGTTACAGACATCCAAGCACAAAAACGAAATAGAATTTCAAGGACAGAGAGACGAAGATTGAACCTGAAATTTTGAAGTTCTTTTGATAACAGAATCAAAGGCTATTACACAGTTTCGACTCCAAAATCTATTCGAGGTTCAACAATAATTCAGCAAAACAACAGTAGAAACCAGCTCGAACTTCGATTTATATCTCCCTTGAGAACATCAGCGGACTCAATCAACCCTGACTCTCGAACTCAATCCGCACCCATAATAGAGATGAAATTTCTTGAGAACAACACAACAAATGAAAAGAAGAATAAGTCCCTGACTTCTGAGAAATAAGACCTTAATAGAACTAAATGAAAACAGGTACAGCTTAACAAACAGCAGCAGATCCGAGCTTCACAATGAATCCATTTTTTAACCAAACTTCCGAATCAAAATTGAAAAATAGACTCTGTACATTCGAAATTCTAGACATTAGCCGATATTAAAGTGAAATCATGGAATGCTCAACAATCTATTTTTTTTCTCTGTCCTCATACCAGAAATCAAAAGCAATAAAATGAAGAAGAAGATCCCTAGAATCTAAATTCTTTCATCTGAAAAATTCTCTCCTGAAGTTTTTCTCCAGTTTTTCGGAAGAAGCCCCCCCCCCCAAATCATCTCCGAAAATCCCTTTTTTTCGCCTTAATAACCTTCAGGCTTGGCTCCCATGGAAGATGATAGAGACACGCGAATTCCGTGTCTCTATTTTGATGAGGCTCCGGTAATATCAAGGTGTTGGGTTGGGCTCGGGCAGTGTGTGGGTTGGTTCAGGAGATTTAGGTGTGGGTTTATTTGGGCTGAAGACTGTTTTGGGTCTTATTTGGCCCAATTCCTTTATTCAATGTATTTTCCTTGTTCTTTTTGTTAATTAATTTTCTTTGTATATTTATATTTTCTAATTTTATTAAAATCTAATTTCCAATCCATTAAAAATGCAAACTAAAATATCTTTAAACTAAAAATGCAAGATGGACCATTTTTATTATTTTCTTTACATTTTGTTCTAAAATAAATTGATACTAATTAGTACTAAAATATGAAATTAAATTCCTAAATGCAAATGCATATTTTTGTATTTTTTATATGATTTATCATGAATTAACACACAAATTTTAAAAATAAGGAAAAATTATTTATTTTGAATTTTATGGGAATAACTCAAATATAGGGTAAAAATCACGTGCTCACACATACAACCATAATCGTAACAGAACAAAAATTAGAGATTGATAGCTCTTTCTACACCTATTTTATCATCCCCTCCACTCTCCAATTGTTCTTCACAACTTGGTCGGAGCAAACTAATTAAGGTGAAGACGAAAACCCAAGACTTTATTGGATATTTGTGAGCTTCCTCTTGCTTTGCGGTTGTGCTTTATACATTAACTTTACTTTATATATTTATCTTTTGACCAAGATAGAAGAAGAAAATTGACAAAAAACCCCAAAAAGAGAGACCATTTTCTTGTCAATATAGATCAGCTAGTTTCTCTTCCAAAGGTTCCATCAAAAATTCTTTTTCTGAAAAGGTCACTTCTTTAGTTGTAATTTGGTTGCCCACGGAAATCCGACAAATATGATTGAAATTTCTTAGGCAAGCTGGAAAGTTGATAAAAATGTTTGGAATATTTTTAAGAAGAGAAAGAAAGGTTCGGTTGGGGGAGGGAGACGATTATTCCAGTCAAAGAAAGAAAAATAATAAAAATACTTACGAAAATACCACGTGTTAGCGCGTGTAAATACTATTTGGGTAGAATTTGGTTATGGCATTTTAGAGGTTAAATAAACTCATCTTGGATAAGGATAGGATGGTAATATGACACCCGTAAAATTTAGGTGTGTAAATAATTTTTCAGAACAAGTTGAATAGGGTATTTATGCATTTTTTCCTTTTTTATTAAGGTGAAGAGTGAAGACATAGAAGTGGATGGATCAAAATCTAATCAAAGTGACCTCGCCTAAATAAGAAAATCAGGAATCGATTAGGCCGAGGTCATGCTTAAGAAGCAACACTTGCGAGCCAAGTAGCGAACGTTGAAGTCGAGCACTCAGATCAGCCAAAATGACTAGTTTAGCAATAAGATATTTCTAAGGAATATTCCGAGGAATATTATCTGCATTTGTACTTTCAATAGGTAAGGGAAATGTCCCATATAAGTAGGAATAGAAAGAGAAAGAAGGGGCACCAAATTTTCTATTTTGATAAGCTATCTTTAGAAAAGTTGAATCTCACATAACTACAAACATTATCTTTATACAAGATTCAATTTGATGTGTTGTTCCAAGCTTTTCCACTTCAGATCCAATAAATTATTTGATATTCTCATATTTGGTTATCTTACATTATTGTCAAAGAGAGAATCATCCACCTTTTTACACATTTGGCCGAATTATCTCTTTATTTACAGTCATTGCCATTCATCATATTTATTGCTTGTCCACATTCCCTTATTCATTCACAAGAATACCATTAAATCAATTTTTGCTTTAAATAGCATTAAATGCGGTTTCTAAATTATTACTACTCATCAATCTTTGATCTAGGACTTATTATATTTAACTAGAATTTACCTATTATTATTCACTTAATTAGTTTAAGAAAAAGTCTTAACACTTTCTGGTCAAATAATTTGGCGTCGTCTGTGAGAATTTTCTAGTTAAAAGTTTTAGTTTATTCTAGATCTAAAAAACACACAAAACTTTGCACGATCTCGTATCTCATTGTTTGCACAGATTTGGTATGGCAGGCAGGTGGAGAAGAAAAGAGAAAGGCGATAGCCGATGTTACTGCCAATCTCCGAAACACCATCGACGAAACTCATAAAGTGGACGAGAAGAACGTGAGACCAAGCGCCTCACCCAGGTGAAGTGATTCACCCCCTTCTCATGGCGGCGTTACCGCTTCTCATGGAAAGCGAGCCTCTACGTCCTTCACGGAAGAAGCACCATCAGTGGTAAAAAAAGTTACTAAAAGCATGGCTAACGAATACACTGAACAATATACTCGACAAACTCGCTCAGAAGTGACCAGAGAAGTGCACAAGTTGACATCACGAGCAACACACCCAGCCTCCCTTGTCAGGTATCACTCACACTGTTAATGTTGCAAGTAACGACACCCTCGCTTCCATCCTTAGAAAAATAGAGGAGATGGAAAACATGAACAAAGTACTCCGCGACCAAATAAGGGAGCATCAAGAAAGGATGGATAAAATACCGAGCGCCCCAAAACTTCTATTAAAATGAGACACCGACTGGTTTATGAAACAATCCTATAGTGACAAGGCCACACCATATTCTATACCAAAAATATTCAAAATGCCTCCTAAAAATGTATGATGGCATGATGGACCCAGAGGATCATGTGACCCACTATATCACTGCAGTGAAAAGCAACAACCTCGCAAAAGAATACGTATTATCCATATTGCTGAAAAAGTTTGGAGAAACCCTAACTTGCAGGGCCCTAACTTGGTACTCGCAGTTACCTGCGCGTTTCATAGTAACGTTTGAGGAAATGGCCGACAAGTTCTTCATAGCCCGTGCAGGGGCCAAAAAAAAGGAGACAAGGGTGGATGACATATTCTCCATTAAGAAATCACTTGGCGAAGGACTCAGGGACTTTCTCGCCTGGTTCAGCCATGTAACAATGACCCTTCCGGATGTTTCTGAAGGAATGGCGGTGGTCGCTTTCCAGATGGGCTGAGAAAAGATAGATCACGGGCGACCAAAACGCTGCTTAGCCGACTCATGAAATACCCTCCAACCACTTGGGACAAAATACATAACGCCTATTGTGCCGATGTAAGAGATGACAAGGATGATCTCAATGGACCTACTCAATGTTTGACCTCGGTCCAAATGGAGTCTAAGAAAGACCCAAGAAACGAAAGCAAAAGAGATCAAGCAGGGTCACCACCTAATTGAGAAAGACATCAACCTTACGTCAGAGGCACTCTCATTCCACCTCCATGTCACGATGAAGGTCCATCCAAGAAGCGAACGTGAATCCACCAAATGAAAGAGGTATGCCCCCATTATTATCGGCTCACAATTTTTGTGTTTCCCCTAAGAAATAGTCTACGTATGGAAAAGCTCAGACTAAAGGTAAAATGACTACAAAAGATAAAATCCGACTCAAGCACGAGAAAGTCAAACACCTTCTACGAATTCCACTAGGAATGGGGTCACAAGATCGAGGATTGCATCGCTCTTAGATAGGAGGTCATGAACATGCTTCACCAAGGGCACCTAAAAGAGTTGATGAGCGATCGAGGGAGGGTCAACTTCGCCTGAGGGCGAGAATAACATGAGGGGTCGCACAAACTACCTTCCCCAGTTCGGACCATTCAAATGATCATCCGAGGAGGTGAGAACGCATCCTTCAATAGTGTATAATTCACCACCATTCACAAGACCAAGTGGTCAATGGCCCACAAACAATATGACGAACTAGATAAAAAAGTATCATCTTTGATAAGTCGGATACCCATGGTTTGTTCTTTCCACACATGACGCCCTTGTCATTACTCTACGTAATTTTTATACTGATGTAAGACGAATCAAGCAAGAGAAATGGTTCGCAAATCCAGATGATACACTGATATGACAAACAACAAGGCCAAGTATGAGGCCGTGATTACATGGTTAAAATTAGCACTCAAATACGACGAGTCGTCCTTCGATGTGACTCACAACTCGTTGTCAATCAGGTCGCAGGGACTTTCCAAATTAAGGAGCAATGGTTACAGAAATATCACATCGAGATTTGTAAACTATTACCCGAGTTTGACGAATGGTAGCTCGATCAAATATCTCGAGCGCAGAACATCGAAGCGAACGGCCTCACCAAATTGGCAGCAGCCACCAAAAGCATAACTGGAGAGGGGGATGTGGTTACTCTTCTTCATTCATCACTTGACCCAAGTTGAGGTGCGATCTATAAACCTAACTTGGGACTGGCGCTATCGTATTGTCTCATACTTGTAGGACGGAGTGCTCCCATCCGACAAAAAAGAAGCCAAGAAGCTTCGAATGCAGGTGTCTAGGTACAGCATCGTCAATAACGACTTGTACAAAAGAATATTTGGTGGCCCCATAGAAAAGTGCTTAGGGCCAAATAAAACATGATGCGTCCTTGAATACGTACACGAGGGCCACTTCGGAGATCACACTGGCAAGCGATCTCTCATCAGATGCCTCATACGGGCAGGCTACTTTTGGCCCACGGTGAAGACAGAAGCCGCCGACTTCATCAAAAGTTGCGAGCAATGCCAAAGATTCGCCCCCATGATTCACCAAGTGGGAAAACACCTTCATTCAGTCATCTCGCCCTTGGCTTTCATTAAATAGGGAATGGACATCGTCGGACCCCTCCCAACGTGACGAGGTAATGTACGATTTCTTTTACTTTTAACTGACTATTTCTCAAAGAGGGTAGAATCAGGTGAATTCACCCAAATACGCGAACAAGAAGTAATCACGTTCATATGGAAAATATCATATGCCACTTTGGCATCCCCAAAGAAATTAGCTGCGACAACGATGCTAATTCATTTGATAAAAGACCGCCGAGTTCTTCGAGAAATGGCACATCAAAAGAATACTCCCCACGCCATATCATCCCGCAGGCAACACTCAGGCGAAATCCTCCAACAAAACTATATTGAACATTATAAAAGAGAAACTCGAAAACGCCATGGGACTGTGGCCGAAAGTGTTGCCATAAGTGTTATGGGCATATCACACCTCGCCAAAGACGAGCACAGAGGAAACACCATACTCACTAGTCTATGGGACTGATGCAACGATAACAGTTGAAGTCGAGGAGTCAAGCCTAAGATACTCAAATGAAAGCGGGCTAAGCAACAACGAGAACAAAAGGCAAGACCTCGATGAAGTTGAAGATCGAAGAGACATGGCCTACATAAGAATAATAGCTCAAAAACAATAGGCAGACGGTACTACAACAAAAAAGCAAAAATCAGGTCAATCAAAGTTGGGGACTACGTACTCAAAGCCAAAACACAAGCAAGCAAAGACCCACGAGAAGGAAAACTGGGAACCAATTGGGATGGTCCATACAAAATCACGGCGACAGTAAGCAAAGGGTCATCCCGGAGATCAAGGCATCCAACAAAGGAGTGATCGATGGAGTTCTTTCCGGAGATCAAGCCGTAACAACAAAGTGCTGCTCGACGTTCTTAGTGATTAAATACATCGCAAGGAGGTCTACATCATCCTACATTCGAGAAAGACGCTTTTCAAGACCTCAAATCACGGAGGATTTTAGAGAAGAGAATCAAAGGATACGTAGAATTGTACTCACAAATATTTATCAATAAAATCTTTTTTTCTTCATATTATTTTTGTTGCAGTTTATTTTTCGTCTTACGAAAATAGAAAGAACGAGATTCCTACGATGGCCCTAAGATCATAGCGTAATTTCCGGAATATATTTGTACGAGTTAGTACGAATTTGTACTAGGCGGTTAAACAGTTGCTCCAATAAGATTCCTTACTGAAAATAAAAATGTACCTTATTTAAGGTTCCCGTATTATATAAATGGGATACCAATAACTTGTGAATGATCATCAACCATTTTGCAAAAGAATATACATTCTTACTTTCTTGCTCATTACTTATTAGAATTGTCTCTTAGCTTTATTGTTCTTACTGACCTACCTCGAGGCTATCATAGCTCGAGGTCAAGACTTGCTTGCACACTGGTTTTATTGGATTTAATTTATATATTTATTTTCTTGGTTATCAATTAGTATTGGATCATATCATATATCTTTGAGACCACAAAACAAGTTTAATTGTTACTCGGATTTTACGGTAAAGACTATTGAATAAGAATGAAGTATCCTCAATTTATAGAAGTCCAAACATTTTCCTACAAGAAAAGGGACTATCCGAATATGAGAGATTTATAGTTTCCTTCTAAAAGAATAAACTCAATTATGATAAATATAATGTCGTTTACTTCTAGAGATAGGAAAACCAAATATGATAAAAAAATCAGAAAAAACTCGTAACATGTTGGCCATATATTATAATATTGGCCATATTATAATAGTTTAATAGATTATATACATTGACATCAAATTTTAATAGTTGCATCCAGCTTACTACTCTTAATTCTCTAGGTCATCATATCAACTTTGATATGAAAATTTTTGATACTTAACCTCTTTGCACAGTAAAATATATAAAACACAAATTCATGTTATAACCTGTCAGAAATATTAGGTCGACTCGGCTTATTATGGTTGGCCCAAATCTACCGTTTTAAATCTCGAACCTGGCATTCACTCACATAGCACAACTTAACAACGTTATGTTTTTGGGGAAAGATCTCTTGTAGCATTAAAAGATGAAACACTAAATGCTTGAAATGATGTAACACTACACCTACTAGCTAGTATCGTCCCTTGATATTGAAGGATTGCTGCCTTCATATTTCAACATGTTAATAAATGCATTCAAGATCCAGTCACGAGCACTGCAACAACTGGTTTACTTGACCAAACCTTTTGGCATATTTCATGCAAAGAATAGAGAAGTAAAGGATTCTCGATAATGCATCTTCAATATATTCGTAATCATACAAAAATTTCAGAGTACGTAACTCATGATGATTGATTTTGGACTAGCATTAAAAAGGGGTTCAAGAATATGATCAAGCTGCTCTGCTAAAAACTTAATTTTCATAATCTAGAGTCCAACCTCTAACTCACAAATCATGTGGGAATTCAATCACTGAGATTTGTAGCATATGTATAGAGAAGAAATAGTTGATAATCAAAAGCTTTTGCATACTTAAAACTGAAATTGAACAAAAGATGGGACTGTCAATTTTTCCAAATTCTCTTAACTCAAAAATCAAAGATTGTTGTTACATGCTTTCACCATTTTACAAGCCGCGAAAATTGCACGATCATCAACCGACGAAGTCGAGTCCATGACTACCATTCTCACAGGAATTAAAGCTGCAGCTGCTGTTAGCAGTACTATTGCTATAGCCATGAGGTGAAGGTAAATTAGTAGCATTTCCAAGACACAATGCTTCACCTAAAGGACCTCCTGGTGCTGTTGAACTCATCCAAGAAACAGGGTTAAGCCACTGTGACCTCAAAACCTCGTCACCACTTCTCTCAGAATCCAGCATTCTATTAATGCTCGCTTGCGCATGCTCGCTATCCTCCTCCATCCCATGATTCCAACCAGACATTGAAAGTGTTAGCGACGTAAAGGACCCATTGTTGTTTATACCATCATTAAGTCCGTCTTTTGACCAAGCATCGATGAAATCCCTAGTCGTTCTTCCCTGTAACGAGGCAATTACCGAGTCACTGCACTCTTCATTCTTTAGAGGACTGCTTTCCAATGTCTGGCCACTACTCCTATCAGATACGTACTGATTAAAGTTGTTCATTGGATATACTTTTGCCTCGTCTTGCATTTGAAATGCAGGTGTATTTCTTCTGTTTTGGTTCGTGTAGTCATTGTTGAATCCCATTCCAGAAGATGATTGCATGAGTTGCTGCAAATTTTGCTGGTTACAACTAATGATAGGGATAGTGCCACCTCTGTCTCCTCTCCCTAACCACTCAATACACCTTTCATAAAAGCAGAAAAAGAAAACCAATCAATTTCACATTTATTTGCATAGGTACAAAAGTCCAGAAAAGACTAGTCCCACACACATAACTCCTTAAGATAAGAACAAAAAATGAATCAATAAAATACCAACATAGGAAATTTAAGAGCAGTCACATGAATGAACTTGGAAAATTGAAATGTAAGAAAGGGTGCACTAAACTTTAGTTATATGCCATGTCCGAGAAAGAGCTGGACAACAAGGATATATTATAGGTAGTCTTATCCTATATTTATGCAAGGTACTAATTTACGGCAGCGCAAAACCATAAACTCCCAATCACATAACATCAATTTTACCGGTTATGCGAAGGCTATCTTCAATAGTAAAATGTAAGATTCAAAGAAACATCTTTGAAAAAACTACACACCTGGTTTGGTCAGAGAGTTGCACAGTTGGAAACTGAAAAGAGTGGTGCTGGTTGCGAGAAGTAGGAGTAGGAGGGTGACGATTATTGGAATTGTTGTTGTTGGTATTGTGAATTTCCACAGGCTTTCTTGAACGGGGTTTGCTTTTGTGAGCATGACGCTCACAATATTTCTGATCAGGAGCTACATCTCTTGTACACCTCCATTTTTTACCGTCTGTTCTTTTACACCTCCATGGCTCTGGATCTGACCCCCTTGAGAACTTCAAATCCAAACCAGATGCTACACATACAAAACATTCACACCCTAATTCTAACAAACAATTATAGTGCAATAAAAAAGGTAAAGAGGATACATTTATATTGACAAATTTAAAAAGGACAAGATTTACTGTTAGATTGAGGGAGGTGAACTGAAGAAGGACTATTAGACAAAGGTAGGAGAAGCTGAGGAGGAACAGGGACGGAAGCCATTATGTATTTGCATATTATTGTTTGTCTTTGAAACTCCTGCAGCTGCCACGCTGTAAAAGGAGCTTTTCCAGACAGGAACATGCTTCCACCTGCAAAACCAAAATAACCCCAAAACCTCAAATCTTGTTTTTTCTTTTTTGTAACCCTAAAAAAAAAAAACAGAGAGATTGAAACAAACGTACTAGTAGTACAGCTGAAAGGTTGCAAAGGCCTAGACGAAAGTGCTGCTGTAGCGGCTGAGCTCACAGCATCGTAGCTATCGCTCCCTACAAAATCCCCGGGCCCACCGCCGCCTCCGCCACCGCCACCGCCGCTTCCTCCATCATCAGCAAGACAAGTACTATTACTGCTAGTCTCTTTATCAAAAGTAGTAAAGTGAGGATGAGAAGAAGGGGACATGAACATAGTTCTTTTATAAGGGTATGAATATGGTGATGATTCAGTGGTTTTCATCTTCAAATCCAGAAGCTCAGTGTTTTCGCCGTTCCCCATATTCTCCAGCAAAATCTCTCTCTAAACACTACACTAAACTCTAAACAATAAAAAAATAAAAAACTTGTAGGAATTTTGTAAAGCTAGGTAGAGCCAATGCTGAAACAAAGTTTTGTCTTCTGTATATTAAAAAAAGAGACAGAAATGGAGATATATAAGTACAGATTACAGAGGCGGTTCAAGAGTTGTAAAGATTAGCTTAAGTTGCCGCCATTTTACAGCAGATATTTGGTGCTGCGTTGCTTCCTATAGTTCCAACATTCGAACCCCGTTGTGGTATTACGGGACAAACCCATTAATTGGACCCCTCGTGCCCAAATCCCTGCCTCAACCTTCTGGCCTTCACATACCCCAAATATTTTGTTGCATAGTATTGTGTAAGTCACATATTCCAAATATAACAGACAAAATTCAAACCAAATGAGTAAGAAAATAGAAGAATTACGTTACTGTTGGACTACCAAATATCTTCTTTGTAACTAATTATGTAAGAAAATAGAGGCGGATTATATATTATACGGAAAAGACCTAAAATCAGAAATCATCTATTCATTTTATAGGTTAAGAAAATGCTTATTTTATGTCAATAATAACAACAACCCAGTATAATCCCACTTAGTATAATCTGGGAAGGGTAGTGTGTACGCAGACCTTACCCTTACCCTGGGTTGAGACGTTGTTTCCAAATAGACCCCCGGCATTCTTCCCTCCAAGAGCTTCCCACCTTGCTCTTGGGGAGACTCGAACTCACAACCTCTCGGTTGGAAGTGGGGGTTGCTTATTTTATGTCATTGTCGTTAAATAAATGACTCATCCATGCTATGTTGACTAACGACAATAGCATAGATGTGTCAAATAAAAATTAGTTTGTTAGTCAATAATAATATGGATGGGTCATTTATATAACAGGAGTGGCATGAAAATAGCAATTTTTAAATAGATGACATGGATAAATCATTTCTGAAAGTTGAGTGATATTTTTACGAATTTTCCATATATTCTATAAATCTTAGTCATTTTTATTTAATTGTGAACCCACTAACTAAAAAAAACTATAATTTCATAGTAAATTCAGAACCCATAAATTTTAAATTCCAGCTTCTTTAAGAAAATAGATGCTATTCCACAAGGACTAATTTCTAATTCTCAAAATTGTCTAAGCAGAGGAGCTAGAATTTAAACCCTATGAGTTTTGGATTTTAAAATGATGACTTCAAGTATTAATAATTAGGTTAATATTTGTAAATATTTAATAAAATTTTGTAAAATAATATACAAAAAGTACTGGGTTTTCCCAAACACATGACCAGACCCCGTAATAATACGTCCCTTTTGTTTAAGAAAAAATAAGTATTCTTGTTATTAATATAACTAATTTAATAGCTTATTTGGTCAGGCTTATTTTTAGTCAAAAGTATTTTTTTTTTAATCAAAAGCACTTATGGCCAAAAATTGTGGTGTTTGGCCAAGCTTCTAGAAGGAAAAAAGTATTTTTGAAGAGAAACAGAATAAAGTAGTTCTCTCCAAAAATACTTTTTTGAGAAACACTTTTGAGAAAATGCACTTAGAAGCAGTTTTTTAAAGCTTGGCCAAACACTAATTGCTACTCATAAGTGTTTTTCAAATTAATTAGTCAAATATAAATTGCTTCTCACCAAAAGTACTTTAAGAAAAACACATGTATGAGTCGAAATTCGATCCTATAATGATCGACGAGGTTAACTATCCTTCTCAGCTGATGCAAGATTAATAAGTGGCACGACCACTCTTAATTAACGATATTTCATACCCATGTAAGATGATCATTATGATCACGACCTATCTGTGATGTCCAAAAAGACCTCCTAACATGGACCCAGCCACCAAAGATCGCCTTATACATTCCGCATCTATAAATACCAAGTAGGGGAGCAAAATAGGGGGTTCCTCTCCTTCCCCATGGGGGTTCAAAGATCTACAAAGCAAAACAAAGAGGGGGAATCCAAAACAAAAGATAAAAAGAGGGTAGATCCAAAAGAACATGATTGTAAGGCTCTGAACATCCCTACGGGGAGGCAGACCACTCTATTATCATCAATAAAGATCACCCATATTTTCTGTCATGAGAAGAACTATCTTTTATTATCTTGGATTCATGATTTATTACAACTTGCTCTGATTGGCCCTCAACCTGCATGTATTGTTTTGAATTCATAAAGTGATCGATAACTTTTTAGTCAAACAATTTGGCGCCGTTTGTGGGTATTTCCTAGCATGATCGCGTAGATCTTCCTGAAATCAAAAGCAAAGGGAAAACGTCGAGAAATGGAAAAACAACACGATCAGAACAAGTCTGATCCATCTCGTCCACACACTTGGGACTCAGGCCATGTACCTTCGCCAACTAATTCAACTATGGTTGAAATAGGACTCGGGCTACGCGCACTCGACTCCAAATAATCAATAATGTTCAACAAACAGTCAAACTAGGATTCAGGCCATGTGCCTTCGCCAACTAATTTAACTACGGTTAAAATAGGACTCGGGCTACGCGCCCTCGACTCCAAATAATCAACAATGTTCAACAAACAGTTGAATTGGGACTCAGGTCATGTGCCTTCGCCAACTAATTCAACCACGGTTGAAATAGGATTCAGGCTACACGCCCTCGACTCCAAACAATCAACAATGTTCAACAAACAGTTGAACTAGGATACAGGCCATGTGCCTTCGCCAACTAATTCAACTACGGTTGAAATAGGATTCGGGCTAGGTGCCCTCGACTCCAAATAATCAACAATGTTCAACAAACAGTTGAATTGGGACTTAGGCCATGTGCCTTCACCAACTTATTCAACTACGATTGAAATAGGATTCGAGCTATGCGCCCTCGGCTCCAAATAATCAACAACGTTCAACAACAGTTGAACTAGGACTCGGGCCATGTGCCTTCGCCAATTAATTCAACTAAGGTTGAAATGGGACTCGGGCTACGCACCCTCGACTCCAAATAATCAATAAAGTTCAACTACAGTTGAACTAGGACTCAGGCCTTACGCCTTCGCCAACTAATCCAACCACGGTTGAAGTAGGATTCGGGTTATGCGCCCTAAACTCTAAATAATCAACAATGTTCAACTATAGTTGAATTAGAACTCATATCGTATACCTCCGCCAATAAACTGATAAGTGAATTGAGGCACGAAGCAAGCACCCTCGCCGGCCAAGTGAGTATGTTTAACTCCTACTAAAATGAAAGACACGCGAGATTCGGTCCCAGCCAAGCCACCGGGTCGCGCTTTCGTCCCCACGGCGAATAGCCCGACCATACCCGAAATAGGACTAAGGTCAGGACGAGCCGCCCTCGAGGGGGTGGCTTGCCTCGGCCACTCGAGTTGCGAGGGGACTGGCTGCCAACGTCCAAAAATTAGTACCCCCCTAGAATGTCAAAACCAAATTAACCTCCCCCCAAGACGCAAATGAAATAAATAGTAAACAAACGACAAAAAGGGAATTCCCCCGTGTTAATAAAACAATCACGGGCCACGCCCTCTTACATCCGTCCAAGCACCGTCCAAAAATAAAATAAAAAAGGGAAGAATAAAAACAACAACGTACAAAAAACAACAACAACAATAGCCACTAAAAGATGAAGAAACTACTCATTTCACTCGACCCCATTCGCACCATCACTTGCCCTAGCCGCATCATCGCCTGCTCCATCTGCACCTCCACCTACTGCCCCCGCACCGTTGCCAGCTCCCCCCAAGCTTCTGCCAGCTACGTCGTCAATACGAGGCGTTGCGGCATCAAAACCACACTCCATACGAGCCTCCCGCGCCCTTTCGCGTGCTCCCTCCAAAATGGCTTCGGATATGATGTCGGCCTCAAACAAATATTTATCTACGTCTCGCTGGGCCTCACCATAAACCCAAACCTCGAGAGAGTGACCCGTAAAGGGGACTGCTCCTGGATACGCCTATTCTCCCCCTCCAAAAGCGCGATCTGCCCCGCTGCATCTTGAGCACCCCGCTCTAGGACCCCGATCAAGACTGCCCTTTGAAGGCAGCATCAACTCTCACCAACGACAATTGATATTCGTTAGCACGGATGACCCCCTGCAACTCGTCCGCTCGAGCCGAAGCATCAGCCAACCACAAGGATTAATTTCTAGTTTTCAAAATTGTCTAAGCAGATGAGCTAGAATTTAAACCCTATGAGTTTTGGATTTTAAAATGATGACTTCAAGTATTAATAATTAGGTTAATATTTATAAATATTTAATAAAATTTTGTAAATAATATACAAAAAGTACTAGATTTTCCCAAACACATGACCAGGCCCCGTAATAATACGTCCCTTTTGTTTAAGAAAAAATAAGTATTCTCGTTGATAATGTAACTAATTTAATGTTTGGCCAAGCTTATTTTTTATCAAACATTTTTTTTTGGGTCAAAAGCACTATTGACAAAAAATAAGGTGCTTGGCCAAGTATCTGAAGGGAAAAAGGTGCTTTTGAAGAGAAACGAAATAAAATAGTTTCTCTCCAAAAATATTTTTTTGAGAAGCACTTTTGAGAAAAATGCACTTAGAAGTAGTTTTTTAAAGCTTGGCAAACACTAATTGCTACTCAGAAATATTTTTTAAACTAATTAGCTAAATACAAACCGTTTCTCACTAAAAGTACTTTTAAGAAAATTACTTTTAAAAAATAAACTAATTTTTATAACTTGACCAAACGAGCTACTAGAGGAGCTATAGTTTAGTTATTAATTGCTTTTTTATTGGTATGCGAGTGAGCTCGTGAATATTGAAAGAGGTTTGGGGTATTAGAGTAGAAAACCTTGATAGAATTGCAACCTTCAGTCTAAATTTGTGTAAACTGAAGCTGTCTACAATTCTATACCATAAAAAAGAATTTTATTTGCAAATAGAAAATCACATGAACCATATACCAGATTATCAATTTGGAAGCGGCAAAAAAGGAAATGCCTCAGCCTCACTGTTTCGTTGTAATTAATTTGCTTGTTTATTTTAATTCAAAATAAATATTAATTTTTATAATTAAAAAAAAAATTAATTTAACTTTTATAAAATAATTTTTATATTAATATTTTTTTTAATAAACGTATTAAAAATAAATTAATAAGATCACAAGGAATAGTTATTAGTGATGGTCAAACTAAACATAGTTATTGCTATCTCCTAATACAACTGTGTTTTGTGAGACAATTTTTGAAAGGGTTATTGTCAAAAGCTTAAAGTCAATGCACTTGAAAGAACTGTACCTCTGCCTTTGAAATTTATGTTTTACCTCTGTTTTAATTTAGACGAGGTATTTTTTCTTTAATTTATTCTAAAATAAATGTAATATATTTTTAAATTTAAAAATAATAAAACTTTATTTTTAAAATTTTTAAAATCACAAATTATAAAAATATTATTTTTTAAATATCGTATCAAACAAAATTATATCATTTAAATTGAAAAGAAAAGTTTGACCAAAACAGAGGTAAAAAGAGAAGTAGATTAGACAGGAAACAGAAAGGAAATTACTGTAAAAGTAAAATAGTCAACGGCGATAAGAGTAAAATAGATGGAGTAGCTGAAAGCATCGTAGAAAGTGTTGGGAAATAAAGCAAAGTAGCCGTCGTTGTAACGAGGCGTGATTTGATTCATTGAGATGACGGTGACGGTGAGGTGCATGACAACAAATACGTCCATATTTATTTACAGTAGCAATGCATGCCTATTGCTATATTTGGCATTGGGAAACGTAATTTGCGAGGTCCACTGTGGGCTTAGATGAGGTGGGGACCAAAATCTGTCCACGTCTATGGGCCCTAGAGTTTAGGTTATTTCACTTAGGTCCCCATCCTTTTGTGTTATTGCATTTTAGCCTCATCCTTTTACAAGATTGCACTAGATAGAACTACAAATATTTTTTGGGCACAAAAACGACGAGTTATTGCCTCTCTGCTCTTTTGGGTAGGGGTAAGTCCTGTGTATATATTACCTTCCCCTGATCCCACTTTGTGAGATTATACTGGTTAGTTATTGTTATTGTAAAAATGACTAGTTATGCTAAATCGATCGCAATTTGAGGTAGCAATGCCTATTATCATCCGTGTATGGGGTCAAATTCTACTCACTACGATAGCAACGACCCATGGCTAAGCAATAGTCGAAGTATGAGTACGACCTCAGAATGTCGGAGCGAAAGCGTGCCCTTACGTCTCGTCGTCTCCTCGAAAGAACGTGACCTACCCCTGTATTATTTTATTATTTCGAGGGGGTTCTCCTATTATATAAAAGAGGATCCCAATGTTGTAAAGGGGATCAGATCTTTTCTAATACAAACTCTCTCTCTCTCTCTTTCTGTCTCTCTCTCTCTCTAAAATATTGAATGTATCAAAAGCAATAAGATATACAACTCACATTTCTAGGCCTTATTCTCTTCGATTACGATTTACCTTTGATTTATTTTTGATTGTATTTACTTGTAAAGTATTTATTAACTTTCGAATCAAACAATTAAGAAATAGTTTTTTTAGAAAAATATTTTTTTTGCAACTCTCCTACCCCTCCCCCTCCCACCTCCCCCACCCTCCCCTTCCCGAAGTCTCTAAAAATTGACACAATCTAAAGGAACTAATGTGATGCTTTACTTTTTAACGCAAAAATCGCGTATTTTCGAATCGGTAAATTTATAATTTCTAAACCCGTAAACTTCCGAACTCATAATTTTGGAACTTGTAAAATATCGAGTCTTTAAATGATAAATAATAAAATTAAAAACTGAAAAATATATTTTAAAATTTTTTCGGGGGGGAGGGGGGGGGGGGATAATCGAAAAAAAGTAAAAATTTAAATTACAAAAAAAAAGTAATTTTTTTTGTGCGGGGGGAGGGGGTAGGGGTGGGGGTGGGTGGTGCAGAAAAATAAGAAAACGGAAATTTAAAATTATAGAAAAAAAATTAAGGTAAAAGAATTTTTTTTTTGCGGGGTGGGGTGGAGGGTAGTAGGGTGGATGGTAACGGAAAAACTGAAATTTTTCTAAAAAAAAACTATTTTTTGGAGAGGGGGTGGGGTGGGTTGGTGAGGGTGAGAATGGTTGAGAATGAGCTTTGGAAAATGTTTTCCCTTCTTTTGATAAGGAAAACATTTTCCTCCAATTGGAGGAAAATGAATTGATAAGGAAAATATTTTCCAAAACATTTAAGCCAACCAAACATGGGAAAATTGGAAAATATTTTTCAGAAAATGTTTTCCTTCGTACCAAACACACCCTATATCTCCTTCTCTCTGAAATATTGAATGTATCAAAAGCAATAAGATATACAACTCACATTTTTAGGCCTTATTATCTTCGATTACGATTTACCTTTGATTTATTTTTGATTGTATTTACTCGTAAAGTATTTATTAACTTTCGAGTCAAACAATTTGGTACCGCATGTGGGGATTTCGACAATCGAAATCATAGTTTGCACCTAGAATATAAAAAATAAACCACCTTCCTTCACACCCTACTGAAATCAAAATATGACAGAAAATGACGCAAGATTGAAAGCAATAACAAGCGTCACAACCAACCTCATAGGCCCCCTCAACGAGGTCGGTAGAGAAAACATCTTGAGCACAACACCTGATAGCACTCAAGAGAGAGAAATCCCACCCTCTTCATCTGAAGATCTAACGATCTACCATGAAAAGGGAGCTTCCACGTTTGTAGTCAAAGAAATACCACCCTGATCGTCAAGAAGCTAAATGAAGAATGGCTGATGAACACCCTAGGCACCTTGCTCGAAAAATTGCCTCAAAGCAACATTAAGAACCCATTGAAGATAGACATCGCTACCACCAGTGAACACGATACTGTACGTACAAACAACAACCCCACCAATGACCAAACGAGTTATGGCACACTTGCAGCCATTCTTAAAAAAATGGAGGAAATAGAAAATGAAAACAAGGCACTCCGGGATCAAATGAAAGAGCATTAGGAAAGAGTAGACAAAATTTCCAACGCTCCTAAGTTACTACCGAAGCGCGACGTGGGAAGATTCGTCGAACAACCATATGGCGAAGAAGCTGCACCTCACCCGGTCCCAAAAAGCTTCAAGATGCCACCTTACTTAAGGATATATGATGGAACGACAGACCCCGAAGACCACCTGATCCACTATGTGACCGCTGTGAAGGGTAACAATCTATCAAAGGAACAATCATAAAACTTCTACAATTCACTAAGTGTATTGTCTAAAATTATTGTAATATAATATACTTAGTTAGTATAAAATGCCTAAGTAGTTTCTAATACATAGTCATTTGCAATAATCAATTTTATCAGCCTGTTATAATTATTTTTTAATATCACATATTTCTATCATTCCGAAATTAAATAATTTAATTTTTTGCTTGAGTTATTTCTGATCAATAAATAGACAGTGCTTTAATTTGGCAGTTACCACATAAATGTTTCTCCAATTCTTCTTCGACATTTTTTTTATCGACTTATTAGAAGAAAAAAAATTAACACATGGCGAAACGGAAATGCTTGTGAGACCATAGAAAATAGAAACTAAAAGACGAACGAACTAAAAATACATAGGATATTCGTTGGGAATAACATCGGTGGTGGGTTTTTTTTAGGTGTTGGGCCAATGATATGGCCTGTTGGTTTATGTTTGAAATGCTGTGTTTTATAATTTCAATTGCTAGTCGTTATAATTAGTTTAGGGCTACAATATGTAGGATATAATTTTATGGCTACCGACTGTTATAAGTTTTCAGTCGGCTGCTATATATGATTTTCTCTCATTCGTTAATTGTTAGGGGGCTGTTTTGGGCCATTGAGTTAGGTAGCACATTTGAGCTAAAAGGTGTTACCTTTTGTTCAAATGTGGACTTGAACTTGAAGCCCAAATTCCTTGCTCACTTTGAATAAAACGTTAAGACTATATTTTGAATACAAGGTATTAATGTGTAATATAAAATTGGATTCTTAATTAGGTAGCGAGCTCAATCTAAAAGATATTCCCTTTTGTTTGATTTCAGACTTGAATTGGGAATGCGAATTTATATTCATGAATTAATTGACCTTTAGATACAAAACAAAAAATAGAAAATTTAGATACTTTAGCTTGGCCTTAATAAATCTAAGAGGAGCCTCGCCAAATCAAATACACAATTGCGGGGCCCTCATTAAGGCTTACTAAAATACTTAGTATTCGGGATAGGCCGTTTAGCGAATTTTATGGCCTTCCCAAAAGATAACACGTTAGCCGTTTCAGGCATAAATTTTTAATAATATTACTTTTCTAATACGGGTGTGCATTTCATGCAACCCAAATCCAAATCCTAAAACATCGAATAAGAATGTGTCGAGGATCTGAGTGCATTTCATGTTAGGAGATCCAAAAATATATTCTTAAACGACGTTCACTTTCTTAAAATAAAATAATTTGACAAAAGCGTTAATTAATTCTAAAAAATGCACAAATAGGATAACATATATTAAAATCAAATATTTTAGCCAAATATGATAGTTGAGCGACCGTGCTAGAACCACGAAATTCGGGAGTGCCTAACACCTTCTCTCGGGTTAACAGAATTCCTTACCCGAAATTCTAGTTCGCGACTGTTAAACAGAGTCAAACCCTTCCTCGATTCGGGATTCAAACCGGTGACTTGAGATACCATAAATTTCCCAAGTGGCGACTCTGAACCTTTAATAAAAACGAATCTCGTTTCGATTGTCCTTAAATCGGAAAAACTCCTTTATTACTATATCTCTTCCCGGGGTGTAGTAAAAACCGATAAAGCTTAAAAAAAGGAGGTGTAACAGCTCTAGCGACTCTGTTGGGACAAAGAACCCAGAACTTCGATTCAGGGTTCAAGAATTCGAGCTCAGTTAAATTGTTGTATTTGGCTTTATTTGGTTTTGATACATGTTCGATGCTTTCCGTGCTAAATGTTTACCGCTATAATATTTGTTGAACTATATATAAATTGTCGCAAATCCCTCCCTCTTTCTGAGTCTTCTACATCATGGAGAAGGGCTCACTTCGTGCAGCTTCTCTTCTGTTAGAGTCTTTTTCCCAAATTTAGAACGAGGTTTGGATAAGTTGCAAAGCCGGGCAATCTTCTGTATCCCCGGTACGCTGCCTCCCCCTCGACCCGAGTTGTCCGCTGCGGTAATCCAAGTCTAGATCAATAAACCTAGGGTTTAAACCTAGATGAACAATAAAATAATGTTGAACTCCTAATAGGATGCTTATTTGCATCATGTGGGGGTTGGGTCCATCTAGGATAGGTGATTTGAATTAAAATGACCATCCTGATGCATATTATGTGCTACTTGTATTTATTTGCTCGGTTCCGCATGTTGACCGACATGTGTATGATGAATGAAAATATTGAAAAATAACAATGTGAGTACTAAGAAAGTATAACCATCCTGATGCATATTATGTGCTACTTGTATTTATTTGCTCGGTTCCGCATGTTGACCGACATGTGTATGATGAATGAAAATATTGAAAAATAACAATGTGAGTAAGAAAGTATAATCATTTACTATGAAAAAACCCAATGTCCAAATAGTACCGAAATGTTGCCGGATTTTTGAAGAAAAATAATAGTAATCGAAAAATAGAAAATATTTTAAAATTGTTGGTCAAAAATAGTTTTAATTTTGGCCAATCGGCCCAAACTACACTATTTTGATTCTAACCACGTGTGAGATATGTAGGCAACCTTAACGGGTTCAACCACATCTTTTTGCAAAAATAGCCTGAAAATGTCAAAATTTTAATTTTGTTATAAATAAGTTGGGTGATGCTATTCTTGTTTAAAATAAGTTGAATGTCCCTCAAAAGGACGTCGGAAGGCTGTTTTTGTAAGAATAGCCACTTTGAGCCATTTTAAAGATTTGCGGGCACAACCTTGAAATATTCTTCAAGGAAATGTTGAAAGGCCGTATCTGTAAAATTAAGTTTGGGTCATTAAATATTTTTACAAAAATATCCACTTTATCAAATAAGCCGTTATATGGCCAGTTTTGCTAAAATAACCACAATTGGTATTAAAACTTTCTCAGTCTTGCGATTGGTCTGTGGTGATGCTGAGTGACACCCTGTGGGCCATAGGATGAGAAATGTCATTTTTTATCAATGAATATGAAATTTCTAAAAATGAAAATTTTGCAAAAATAACCACCTTTCTTTTATTTAAATTCCTTCAAATAAATTGTGCAGGATGAATTCAAATAACATCCAAACCTTCTCAATCCCGAGCGAGATACACCTTAAGATCCGTTTATGGTGGAATGATCTCGGAGATGAAAGTAGAAAATCAGTGGTTAAAATTCTGGGTGGCCTTGTGGGACTTATGGATATAAAACTAAGGAAGGTTATCATTGAGGCTTTGATACCATTTTGGGATCCGACTCGAAATATCTTCAGATTCTCTGATTGTGAGCTCACACCAACATTGGAAGAAATAGCATGGTATGCCGATCTTAATGGAAACATGCAAAACAGATATCCTTTGTCACCAAGACCGATCACACCTCACAAGTTTTTGGGTTTGCTGAGTATCAGTCGGGAAGTCCAAGACTCGTGTCTAGAGAAAGGGTATTGTACTTTGCATTTTCTCTATCATCGATATGATAACCCGAATGGTTTTGAGGAACCTAATACCGACCTAATACATACTGGAAATAAAGACAAACGGGAGGCTCGGCGAGGGTTAGCATATTTGGTGGCCTTCCTAGGAATTGTAATTTGCCCAAGGAAAGATAGAAATATAGACCTCGAGCTAGTAGGAATGGTGGATGTAGCAATGAAAAAATCCGCTAGCACGCTGTTCTACTTGATTGTAGCTGAGATATATCAGGCTTTAACCAAGTGCCGAGAAGGGGAGCAATTCTTTCAAGGGTGTAATATTTTATTGCAAATGTGGATCCAAGAGCATTTATGCCATCACACGCGATATATGAATTTCGGGTTGACTGGGCTTAGTTGCATCAACGAGTTTGAAACCGGGGTTGCAGGCATCAAATTTCCTGAAGGTGTAGAGGCTTGGAAATCATGTTTGGGAGCTTTAAATGCGGATAAGGTTGAATGGTATTATGGGCGGCTTCCCGCTACCGAGGTTATCTACACTTCAACGGAGGTTCCTTATATTCTTCTTATGGGCATTCAGAGCATACAACCTTATGCACCTTACAGGGTTTTACGACAATTTGGGAGGTTCCAAATGGTGCACAATGATGAGGATTTGACTGTACAAATTATTGAGTTGGGTCCCAAGGCTACTTTTCCAGAACCAAAAATCATAAAGATATGGAATGAAAGTCGATTTCTACAACCCGACACTATGATGGAGGATCGGACAATGGGTGAAGCGGATCCTGAATATTTGGCATGGTTCAACAAAAAATTTCAAGTCTCCGGAAGGCCTGTTAAGAGGCCTTATGTACAATAGTTTACTGATGGAGCTCGAGTCCAGTGGGATTGGTTAGCAAAGGAGAAAGAGTATCGGGCTATAATCGGGGCATTGGACCAATATGTGCGAGACCTTCAGTTTGAGAAAAGTGTGCAAATTACGGTGGATGAGGGAGAAAAAGAAATTGGCCCAAGAAAATGAATCTTTGAAGGCACAGATTCACCAAATGAAAATCGATGCTAAAAACCGAGAAAGAAGTGTGTCTGATAAAAGGATGATCAAGGGATTGATAAAGCAAATTTCTGATTGTCAAGAGGAGTTAGAAAAATCCGAAAGGAACATAGCAAGACTCCGAACACACAGGGCCAAGAAAACTGAGAAAAAAGCCCAATATGTACAACAGTTGAGGAAAGACTATGAAGGGACCATTGCCAACATGAGAAGAAAAGCAAATGCTCGGGAAGAAAAGGCGGCTCATTTAGACAAAGATGTTCAAGCTGAAAGGACCTGTTGTTATGAAATGATTGCTGAAATGCAAAAAGAATTAAAAATACTACAAGATCTTCATCTTCAGGATTCCCGAGTACTTGAAGCCAGAGATCGACAAATAAGCCGACTTCTTTAGGAGAAAGGTCAAACTAGAGAAAGAATTCGGGGTATTGCAGGATATGTTGTTAAAATATGCCAAGATGGGTAAAAGATGGGTTATGCCACTTCTTCTGCAGTAGTGATGGTGTTCATCCGACAAGTTATGAGTGATTTGGAACATTTACAAAGGTTTCTTGCGAGCTGGCCTACGGCGATGCCGAAAGATGCCCCGCGAGCCCCACGTTTGAAGCTTTGATGTATTTTTAAAGAAATAATATAGTAGTTAAATTTTGAGTTTGTGAATTTAATTTCAAAAATGGAATATTAGCTTAGTATTGATGTAATCGTTTGTAATTAATGAAATTTGAAAATTGTTCCAAAAGCTTTAGTCATATTTTTGTTTTCAATTTTATTTGAATACATTTGCGATAGGCAATTTTATAGGATCGATAATAATCATAAAATAATATAAATATAATATGAGTCAAAAGAATATTGAAAAACAAAAGAAAAAGAATATTGAAAGAATGAAAAGAAAAGAGAGGGGAAAAGCCACAACAAAAGAATTAGCAAAGCAAAAGAAAAAGGCAAAGATAAAGAAAAGCCATAATTAAAAACCGGGATGATACATGTGGCCGAGACAAATTGTTTACGTGCTCCCAATGTGCGATTATTTGATTTGTAATTCCCTAACCACTAACAAACATTGTTGTTGTTAAGTTCAGACATGTGGTTTTAGCTAGCTTGCATTCTGACAACTCATCCGTACAATACCCACTCCAAAGATATGTCGAAAATGATTAGCCAAGAGATCAAAGCCACAATTGTTGACCCGGCTAGGGATGATGAAGTAGTAGATGTGAATGTTATGAAGGAGCAAATGTACAAACTTAAGCAACAAATGGCCGAAATGTACCAGGCCTGGGCGAAAGGACAACCCTTACATGCATACCCTGCCAATCCCGCCTATGTTCCTCCACCAGTTCAAACATAAGATCCTCATACCGTAAATTCATCCCCTGCCTATCCTACATATCCACCATATTATGAAACCACTTCATAAACACCACTACCTCCTCCACCATGAAATCAAATCCCACCACCACCACCTCCAGTTGCTCCCGTGTATGTGGCCTTTCCACCGACCGCATTATACAAATCTTCTAGTAAACCTCCGTTCCACACCCAAGACAACTACTACTATCCACCAGAATCTACCTTTAGGCATCATGAGTCTTATCCTTACACTCCTTTCATTGATATATCCGAGGAAGAGAAACCACCCAAAAACCCCAAATAAGAAGAAATGATTTGTAAAGTAAAAAAGTCTGGAACAATCTTTCTGGAATATGAAACACCTCGTGGGACAAGTAAGTGTGGAATATAATGACTTATGCCTATTTCCAGAAGTCCAGTTGCTAGTGTGATTTAAATTGCCAATGTTTGATCTCTACGATGGTCATGGTGACCCTGTGGCACACTTGAGAGGATTTTGCAGTAAAATAACGAGAGCTGATGGAAAAGACGAATTGCTAATGGCATACTTCAGTCAGAGCCTTAGTGGATCAGCCTTGGAGTGGTATAAGAGGAAGGATCACACTCGTTGGTTTACCTAGGATGATTTAGCCGAGGCCTTTGCCAATCACTTTCAGTATAATTTGGAGATTGTTCCTAACCGAATCTCCCTGATGAAGATTTAAAAGAAGATAGGGGAGAGCTTTAGAGAATATGGATTCAGATGGGGAGAGCAAGTCGCCCGAGTCGATCCACCTATGAAAGAGGGTGAAATGGTGGATTACTTTTTGCAAGCCCTAGAGCCCACGTATTATGGACATTTGGTGTGAGCTGTTGGAAAGACGTTCAATGAAGTTCTCAAAATGGGGAGTATGGTAGAAGAGGGCTTGAAATTTAATAAGATCATGAGCTACTCAGCAATAAAGGCTACAACCCAGGACATCCAGATTGGCACTGGAGGGGTCCTGGGAAAGAAGATGAAAGAAGAAGTCGCTATTGTAGAAGGTAGGACATGGTCCGGGGGTCCTTCTCCTTACTATCATCAACCTCGCCCAGATCACCAAGCTTACCAACCTACCCCATACGGCCCACCACAACATTATTATCCACCTCTTATTCCCCACTTTTCAGTCCATCATGCCCAAACCTATCCACAACCACAAGCACCATGGCGTGCACCCACTCTTCACACCACTTATCATACCAAAAACACATACCCACCTCCCAAAACATATATAAACCCTGGTGGAAGTGGATTCAGCCCAAACCCTATTGTCAGAAATGATAGATTGTAGAAGAAAAAGACTTTCACTCTGTTAAGAGAATCCTACACCAGTCTATTCCACAGACTGAGGAAGCTTGGAGTTCCAATCACTATTGAACAAAAAATCCTAAACCCACCACCAAGGAACCTGGACCATTTCATCAGTTGCGAATATTGTTCAAGAGCTTCGGGGCATGAAACAGAGAAATGTGGGCACTTGAAGACTGTTATTCAAGAGCTCATTGACATGAGGAGAATTGAAGTTCAGGCTCCCAAAACTCCTAATATTACATAGAATCCCCTATCTGCTCATCATGAGGCTCACATGATTGAGTTGGTACTGAAGGGAGACTGCAAAAACCATCTTAGACGGTAATGATGATCAAAGCAAGTGAAAGCAAAGTAGATGAAAAATTAATTGGAGGGAAAGTGGTAGTTGCAGTGGAACAAGTAGTTGATGAGCCAATGTTGATAACAAAACCAGAGCTAGTGAAAGTGATAGTATTAGGGGCAATTGTCAAGCCCGTGTTGGTTGTGAAAGGTGCTCAAGCAGAACCGGTCATCATTAAATCGGTAACTCAGTTGCTCGTTGTAGATGCAAAAGCTGTCCCATGGAACTACAATAAAGTGAATGTCATGTATCGGGGGAGAGGTCAGAGATGAAATTTGTGAAACTTATGGTTTGAAAAGATCGGGGAAGTGTTTTTCCCCCAAAGAATTAAGAAAAGCGAAAACGGCTAGGGACAATCCATCACAGGTGAAAAAGGCTATCACCGAGGAGGAAGCCGAAGAATTTCTGAGAAATATGAAGGCACAATATTACTAAATAGTGGATCAACTAAGGAAAATGTTGACGCAAATCTCTCTATTGTCTATGTTAATTCACTCAGATGAACATCGCCGGGCGCTAATGAAGATCTTGAATCAAGCACATGTACCTGAGAAAATTATAGTGAACCATCTTGAAAAGATTGCGAACAAAATTTTTGAGGTGAATAGGGTGACATTTTCTAATGACGAATTGCCAATGGAGGGAATTGAACACAACAGAGCCCTATACCTTACTGTGAAATGCAAAGATTTTGTAGTGACTCAACTGCTAATTGATAATGGGTCAAGTGCCAGCATCTGCCCTCCATCTGCTCTGGAGAAATTGAAGGTTGATAATGAAAGAATTCACAAAAATAGCATCTGTGTACGTGGATTCGATGGGGGAGGGAAGAATATTGTTGGAGATATTGTGCTAGAACTTACGATTGGGCCTATGGAGTTCATGATGGAGTTCCAGGTGTTGGATGTTGCTGTATCCTATAATCTTTTGCTGGGCCGACCATGGAACCACACTGCAAAGGTTGTGCCATCTTCACTACACTAGATGGTTAAGTTTGAATGGGATTGTCAAGAGATCGTGGTCCACGGGGAGAACAATTCTTGCAATACAATTACTCCCTTTGAGGAATTCGAAGATGATAAGGGCCCATGAGTGTACCAAGTGGTAGATATAGTACCTGTCGCTAAAGTCCCGGAAGGTGAACACGCCCCTGTGCCAAAGGTGGAAACCGCATCTGGTATGGTTGCCACAGAAATGTTGAGAAATGGATTTCTACCCGGAAAGGGATTGGGAGCTTCTTTACAAGGCATTATACAACCAGTGTCCCTTCCTGGTAACATTGATACTTTTGGGCTAGGCTTTAAACCTACCGATGCTGATATAAGGAGAGCCCAGAAGTTGAAGAAGAAGGTGTGGACCCTCCCTAAACCTATCCCTCGCCTCTCCCGTTCTTTCATCTGGTTTGGTACTAAGAGGCGCTCGACAACAGTGATGCCCAGCTCAGCAGAGATAAGGCCTGATAGGGAATTGATAGAAAGATTTGAAAAGTTGTTTGAAGAAGTGAATGTGGTAGAAGCAGATGAGGGTCCAAGCAGAATCGATGTCCAGTTCGTGGGATCTTGGGCCAATTTGAATAACCGGGAAGCTACTCCTCTTCCAACTCGAAGGGAGTCATTGTAGTTATTTTTGATTTTATTTTATGAATATTAAATATATTTTATTTCAAGGTTGTAATTTAGATTTCTATGTTCCATCCAATTGGATGAGTCAAACCTTGTTATCTTACGAATTTCAATGAAATGGAATTTCTTTCTTTCTCCATTCCCGATAGCTTTATTTTGTCATTCTTTTCTTTTTCTTGTACATTCCATTTTATACTTATCTGAATGATGTGTCATGCATGAGGAATTCCCATCCTAGTCTTGATAATCAATGTGAAATAGTTATACAAGAATTTGAATATGATGATGCGGTGGAATATGATGACGAGGAGGCTTTGGAATAAATTGGTAAAGAGTTAAGTCAATACGAGGAAAAACCCAAACCAAACTTGAATGATATAGAGACAATCAATCTGGGGGGTCAGGAAAATATTCGGAAACAAAGATAAGTGTCCATTTGGAAGCCTCGCTCAGGGATGAGTTGATCAAGTTGTTGTTTGAATATAAAGATATCTTTGCATGGTCATACGATGATATGCCGGGTCTGAGTACTGATCTGGTGGTCCACAAATTGGCTACTTATTCAGAATGCCCGCCTATCAAGCAGAAGTTGAGAAAATTCAAGACAGAAATCAGTGTAAAAATCGAAGAAGAAGTCAATAAGTAGTTTGAGGTGAAGGTTATACGGGTTACAAAATATCCCACCTGGTTAGCCAATGTTGTGTTGGTTCCAAAGAAAGATGGAAAAACTAGAGTGTGTGTTAATTATCGGGATCTCAATAAGGCAAGTCCAAAAGATAATTTTCCACTACAAAACATCCACATACTGATTGACGAATGTGCCAAACATGAAATCGGCTCTTTTGCGGATTGTTATGTGGGTTACAACCAGATTCTGGTGGATGAGGAAGATGCTGAAAAGACAGCATTAATTACACCTTGGGGGACATATTGTTACATGGTGATGCCGTTTGGACTAAAAAATGCAGGGGCAACATACATGAGGGTGATGACCACCATGTTCCATGATATGATACATCGGGAGATTGAAGTCTATGTGGATGATGTAATTATCAAGTCCATAAAGCAGTGTGATCATGTTAAAGATCTGAGGAAAGTTTTCTAGAGGCTTCGCAGGTACAATCTCAAACTCAATCCAGCAAAATGTGCTTTTGGAGTGCCATCAGGGAAGTTGTTGGGGTTTGTGGTGAGTCGACGTGGTATTGAACTGGACCCGTCCAAAATCAAAGCCATTCAAGAATTTCCTCCGCCAAAGAGCAAGAAAGAAGTGATGAGTTTGTCACACCTCCCTTTTTACTACCTCTTTTTCCGAAAAAGGAATAAGATATACCTCATTAATTACTAATACACCAGAAAAAGGATATAATAATAACAACGAGGAAGGAGTTTTTCCACTTTAAGGACAATCAGAACGGGATTTTATTTAGAGTTTCAGAGTCGCCACTTGGGAAGATAATGGTGTCCCAAGTCACCGGTTAATCCCGAATCCGAGGAAATTAACTCTGTTTAAATAGTCTGCGAAACTAGAAATCCGGATAATGAATTCTGTTAACCCGGGAGAAGGTGTTAGGCACTCCCGGATTCTGTGGTTTTAGCACGGTTGCTCAACTGTCGTTTTTGACTTTATTTGATTTCGTTATATGCTTTTATAAAATTTGAATGTTTCGTTTTAATATTTTAATGACTTGCAACATTGAGAGAACGCATTTCGAGTCACACCGCAACCAGTACGCCTGCGACTTTAATACGTTCCAGCTTCACCGGGATTTAAGATTTGAGTCACATAAATGTGCACTCGTGTTAAGAAATGTATATTTTAAGATCGTGCCTATAACGACTACGACTTATTATCTTTTAGGAAAGACCGTGAAAATTCGCTAACGGTCTTCCCGAGTCTATCATTTATTAACGTTCATATGGGGGCCCAGCGTATTTTGTTCCTATACGAGGCTCATCCTGTTATTTTAGAAGTCCAATCCTATTGAGTATTATATTGTCTATTTTTGGTTTTTCTCCTACTTATATCACTATTTTGTTTTTGTATTTTTCTAGAATTATGTCCAGGCCCATTATTCCATTTCCAGGCATGGACATTGCAGACCGGATTTAATAGTCCAGTTCACACAACTGGGTTTCAGAAACCCAATATATGTAAAAGTCGTTATTTAGAGGCCCAGAGATGAATCCAGTTGTATATGGGCATATACTATCTATTAAGCCCAAATCAGACGAGAGTAATACAAAACAGAATCGAGATTTCATAACTAACATACAAATATTCATGAAATGATAGAATAAATCAACCAATGGCATTTTTTATTTCATAAGGAACTGGAGTACATGCGTATCAATATTAATTCTAAATTCTAATTATTACTAATAGAACTTAAACAATAAACTACTATCTCAGCCACTTAAAACAGTGATATGATACTTAATAGTGCGAATTTGAATTGTTATTACTTACTGATTCTAACTTATACTATTCTAGATTGTTATTAAGCCAGTGATGAAATAGGCTGTAACTAAGTTAATCATTTCTAATTATCACGTTATAATTAATAAGGTTAATATGATTACTATTCAGATTATAGAGCCAGTTTTAGCTAGATGAGTTAAAGTTACGAATTAACCTGTTTTTAAACTAAATTTCAGGATGATTATATCTATGTGTGCCCTACCCTACTCTATCTATTACATTGTTTCAGTTTCATACATATTTAGCTATTACAACTATTCCTATCAAATTACAGGAGGTCTAATACACAATACACATAAAATCTATAAAATGCGGCAGAAGATTTCATCCGAACAACTTACAGAATTTTCATTTCTTCAATTAGCTCGCAATTACATTTCTGGATAGAAAAGTGTACCTGGTTCAGCAAAGGAAACTTATGAGTCTAGGCAATGAGATGAAGAATAGTCAGCGATTACAGCAGTAGAACAGCAGAAGAACAATCACATCAAAGCAGCAATATAACAACCAAGTATAATCTTCAAACCCGGCAGTCAAGCAAGCCAGCAAACAGAATTGAAGAAATCCAATAGAAACCAGTAATATAGAACAGCAGAAGACTCTAATTGGACTCCAAAATTTGTAACACTCGACTTAACTTTTGATTCAACTCAGAATTTTCTACTCTCTATCTATAATGTCTAATCCTTGATTTTGTAACCCAGAATGTTCAACCCTAATTCACGCTTAAGTGAAGCTTATTTATAGGTGATTTGTGTGAAATTTTGAGGGGGAAATTAAAAATTCTTATTCTTAGTTCCCTCCCCTTAATTCTCTTATTAATTACAATTTGGTACCTTCATTTTAAGCTCGAAATGCCTTCCAGCCCTTGCTGTAAGGTTCTAGGGAATTCTTTTTGATTCTATTAAGGGTATATTACTAGGCTTCCCTCACTTGCTAAGGGTTATTACAGTTATACCTTTTTACTAGGCCTATTTTACCCTTTTATTTTATGTTTGATTACAGGAATACTAAGCATTAAAGTCTGTTTTGGCCCTATAGGCTCTATTAATTTTACAATTATACCATTTCTTATTCCCTTTGTACCCTTATTGTTATTTATTATTTACCCGACCTACTAAAGTCAGGGTATCTTAGGTTTTACACTTATTTAACTATTTGCCACTATCTTATAACCCATTTAAGATTTAGCCAGATTTTAACCCCAGTCCTTTTTCAATTTTAACCTCTTTTAAATTGACTTAAACCTTTAAATTGTGACCAGAATTAGATTGCAAAATTAACCACTTTTATTAACTTTAACTAAACAGGCTTAGATTCCAGAACTAACCACTCTAATGTTTCAGAAATGGCCAAGCCAATTACACAGTCCAAGTTATTTCAACAATAGCCAGACTAAATCATTTTTCAATAATAGCCAGATTACTAAACTAAAGAAACTATAGTTATATTTACAGCTATAACCAATACCACAAAGCACAATAGAATTCAGAATAGTATAACATATGAATCAAATTACAAATATAGCCAATTTATGTCGTTTTGCACACATAGCCCTAATCATAAATCATTCTTCAATTAACCAGAACTCAGAGGAAAATTTGATAATGGTTGAATCCCAGTCAATTAAATTGTAATTTTAGACTAGGAACAGTCAACAAATCACACATAAAGAATCATATTCAAACAAGATTCATGTGTTGAACTTATATAAAATCTTAAGGAGCTAAAACAAATCAGTTATGTGCAAAGAACTGGATAGATGAGATTATCATAGGCTAATAATAGAAATACTCAGAAGACTAACAGTCAAGAACATACGGATTATATACAGAAATCTTAGAAGACGGACAGTAAAAAGCATGCTAAAATCATATACAGAAGTCTTAGAAGACAAATAAGCAGAAAACATGCAAGAGATCAAATACAGAAAACTTAGAAGACAAAAGCAAAGAAGGCAAAGAACACGAAAACTTAGCTTGCAGGATTTGTCTCATGTTTTTCTCTTTATTCTTTCTTTTCTTTCTTTCTTTTTCTTTTTCCAAGCTTTAAGATTTTAAAAGACTTGAAGTCTGAGTTTTCCAGATTTTCCTCGAATGAGTTTATTTTTGGGGTTTTTAGTGGTAGAGGGGTGTTCCGGGTGTTATTGGGATGTATTTGGGGATGGGTTATGTTTGGGTGTTCGCTGGAGGTAGGGTTCCGGCGAACTTCTTTGCAAGATTCGAACAGTTCCAAAGTTATTCGAAGCAAACCAACAATATGGGGTGCAAGATCCCTTTAGAGTGGTCATAGGGTGTAAATTTGAAAGGCTAAGTCATAGGTTGAAGGTCACCGGCAAACGTTCCGGTGACCGGACTTTCAAGAAGGTAGGGTTTTTCTGGTTTTCTAGGGTTTTCAGGGTGGTCTTGGTGTGTGAGAGTGAAGGAAGAGAGGTTTGAGGTTGGTTTTGGCCGGAAAAGGCCATAGTTTCAGGCTGGTCTCCATTGGAGACAGTTGAAGAAGATG
The DNA here is from genome assembly GCA_032618575.1 of Nicotiana noctiflora. Classification (NCBI taxonomy): domain Eukaryota; kingdom Viridiplantae; phylum Streptophyta; class Magnoliopsida; order Solanales; family Solanaceae; genus Nicotiana; species Nicotiana noctiflora. The sequence goes on from JASVEL010012862.1 coordinate 203,396, forward strand.
AAGGAGAAGAAGACAGACGGCTAGGGTTTGAATGTATGTGTGTATAAGTGTGTGCGTGTTTGGTCTCTGAACGAGAGACGAGGTTTTTATACCTCTTTGAGCCTGGGCAATCCTGGTCTTTGGATCATTTATGATTAATGGCCAGGATTAATTCCCATTGAACGCCGTCGTTTCATTTATTGAGAGATAGCCTGGCCTCCGTTACATCTCCAAACTTGGACGGCCAGGATTTGTTCTTTATACTACGTCGTTTGATTTTCTTAAGAGACTTATCAACGTCCATCTGATCAACTTCTTTGGACGGCCAAGATTAAAGCCTTCAACGACGCTGTTTCTTTTTTATTCACCGCATCATGAGATCCGTTGGATTGATATATCAATGGTTGAGATTTGATTGCCCTTTACGCCATCGTTTTGATTAAGCGTTTGGATTGGACGACATATTTCTTTTGGGCTGTGATATTTTGGGCCTGTATTTTGAATTTTGGCCCAAATTTATTGTATTTTATGTATTTTTCTTGTATTTTAATTACTTTCTTTGTATTTTTCTTTTGTATTTTATTTTCTCTTTTCATATTCATTTTTAATTGTTGTTTTCCTTTTATTTTCCTATTTTTTCTAGTTTTTTTGGTATTTTTATGACATTTTTTGCTATTTTCTTTAATTTTCCGGTATTTTTGTATTTTTGTTAATTTTCTCTGATTTTCTTTATTTTTGTGACATTTTCTAATTAACTATTTTTTGTAGTTTTTTAATTTCAAATTATTTCAATCACAAACACACAATTATTTCAATTAAAAATATAATTACACATTAAAAATCTTATTTTATTTTTATATTGGAATTTTTTTGTTCAGGGCAAAAATCACGTGCTCACAGCTGCCCCTCTTTGCTCGGGAACACGAAGAGTTTTAGTGCAAAGATAAGTGAGCAGTAATGAGAGATTTTTTGACCACTGGCATATTCCGTAAGAAGTATTTTGAAAACCTTTTGACCGCACCCTGCCTCAGAGGTTGCCTACATATCCTAGGCTAAACAAGAATCGGGTCAGTGTAGTTCGGGAAGGTCTGGTAAGTTGAAACTACCAAGATTTTGCTGCTGCTGCTATTGTTGCTATAATCACTGACTAACTCCTTGTTACACCGGGATAAAATGGAAAATAAAGAAGTTATTCTAAGCTATGATCTTATGAATTACAATAATTCCTATCTATTTCTTGACTTCTTGTACTTCCTTGCTTCTCCACATCTTATGCTGCTATTTTATTTGCATCCTTTTTTGTGTATTTTTTGATTATTTTCTTGTTTCAGACATACTGCTTCCATCCCTTTGGTGTGACTTCCAATTGTGTTTCTTGTCCCCAGGTTGATACCCGTTAAAAAACAAAACAAAAACAAAGAGAACTTTTTCCTCTGCCCCAGTGTGGGCTTTTTCATATGTCATGGTGTTACTCATATTAGATAAAATAATTAAAAATGCAGAAATGTATTCCCTTGTTATACAGGTGGGCGCCTGAACAGAAATTAAAAATACTGAAACGTATTCCCTTGTTATACATGTGGGTGCCTAAACAGAAATTAAAAATGCTGAAATGTATTCCCTTGTTATACAGGCGGATGCCTGAACAGAAATTAAAAATGCAGAAAAATATTCCCTTGTTATACAGGTGGGCGCCTGAACAGAAATTAAAAATGCAGAAAAATATTCCCTTGTTATCAAGGTGGGCGCCTGATGCATGAAATGAAAAATGCAGAAAAATACTCCCTTGTTATCCAGGTGGGCGCCTGATCATGAAAATAAAAATGCAGAAATATATTCCCTTGTTATACAGGTGGGCGCCTGAACAGAAATTAAAAATGCAGAAAAATATTCCCTTGTTATACATGTGGCCGCCTGAACATAAATTAAAAATGCAGAAAAATATTCCCTTGTTATCCAGGTGGGCGCCTGATGCATGAAATGAAAAATGCAGAAAACTATTCCATTGTTATCCAGGTGGGCGCCTGATTCATGAAAATGAAAAATGCAGAAAAATATTCCCTTGTTATCTAGGTGGGCGCCTGATGCATGAAAATGAAAAATACAGAAAAATATTCCCTTGTTATCCAGGTGGGCGCCTGATGCATGAAAATGAAAATGCAGCAAAATATTCCCTTGTCATATAGGTGGGCGCCTGAACAGAAATTAAAAATGCTGAAATTTATTCCCTTGTTATACAGGTGGGCGCCTGAACAGAAATTAAAAATGCAGAAAATATTCCCTTAGTTTTATAACTAGGGTGTGAATTTTGAAAATATAATACCTCCCTCGCTGCTTGGGTAGGTTTCTTGTTGACTGAATAAGTCCTCCTCTGCGGAATCCTCCTTTTATTGCTGTATTTCTTTTTATGTTTTTCTTCTTCCACATTGGTCACATTCACTTTAAAGTGATTAGTGAGAATTTGAATGTTTTGTTCCTCTCTAAATCAGTGAACAATCTTATTAGTTATAAAATATTGGCAACTGGCATTTTTGTTGACTTTGCTTCCATTGCTTGCCTCTTCTTGCTTTATTCCTACTTTGTCGCTCATTGCCAGTTTTTCTTCAACTTTTCCTTTGTAATCCCTTTTTGCTTCCCTTTTTGTTTCTTTTTCTTTTCATTTTTCTTTGGCTTTGATTGCCATCCTCTCCTTTGTTTTTCTTTTATTTTCTCTTCGACCCAGTGTTATTACGCCTCTTAACATGAGAAGCTGGTAGTTAGTTTTCAATGGGCAACTGGTTTTTGATCAATGAAATGCAGAAAAATATGAATTTAAAAAGGGTAAGGATATTTTGGAGTAAGGACAGAACTTATCTGGGTTTGAAGGCTGATTCCTCTGACCATGCCATGTATTTATATTCTGACCCAGTCTGTCCAATCGAACTGTCGCTATCTTAACTCCATCTTTTTCTTCAACCCAAACCAATCTTATTTTTTGCTGTTTTTCTTCTTTCAACAAAATCTTCATTCACTTTCGCCTTATGTTGCCGGTTAAGGTTTTCACCAATAAGACTCTCTCATTTATTCTCTCTCATCTCACAATCGCCTTATGGTGCCGGTTAAGGTTTTCACCAATAAGACTCTCTCATTTTTATTCTCTCATCTCACAATCGCCTTATGGTGCCGGTTAAGGTTTTTACCAATAAGACTCTCTCATTTTTATTTTTGTTTTTGTTTATTGTTCAAACCACCGGGTACTGTCCATGCCATGTTTCTCCTTATTCTCATTGTATCATCATTTTCTTAAAATTGATTAGAAGGTCTTTCTTTGGACTGTAATGTGGCTTTTGGATAAGTTCAGAAAGAAGGGTATAAAGGCTCAAAATTTAACGAGGATTCAAAAATATTTACAACTCTTAGAATCATAAACATAACTTTTTCCCCAGTTTCAACATTTGGGGAATCTTGGATTTTATTTCTATCATGATTGAACCTCATTGAGGCTGCCTACGTACCCTTTCGGGATCAAGTCAGATGTAGTTCAGACTACGTTCATATTCATTGTTGCGTCTTGACTTTTTCCCGATTTTCTTTTTGTCTTTTGTATGCATTTTTCTTTGTTTTTCTTTTTTTTTGGCTTTTCCTCTCTTTTTCATTTTTCTTTTTCCTTGCATCATTTTTTTCTTTTTTTTTTGTTCATGATCGACTTCGAGAGAGGGATATGAAAGAATAAAGCAAATAAGGCTCAATGGGGATATCAATGGATAAAGTATTCGGATAGAGAATAAAATGCCTTCATCATTTCAATTCCAAAATTAAGACAAATACAATTATACATATGAAAAAGGAATCATACATAATATCTTTTGACTGCAACTGAGTTGATAGTAGTCTCTACACATTTTCCTTCAACACCTATGAAGTATAGAGCTCCGTTGGACAATACCCGTGACACCATGAATGGTCCTTGCCAATTTGGTGCAAATTTTCCTTTTGCTTCAGCCCAATGAGGCAAAATACGTCTCAGCACCAACTGTCCCACTTCAAATTTACGTGGACGTACTTTCTTATTGTATGCTCTGGCCATCCTCCGTTGATATAATTGTCCATGACAAACTGCCGCTAACCTCTTTTCGTCAATCAAACTCAATTGTTCTAGTCGGGCTTTTACCCATTCAACATCATCGATTTCAGCCTCAGCTATGATCCGAAGAGAAGGTATCTCAATTTCTACAGGTATGACTGCCTTTGTTCTATACACCAATGAGTAAAGTGTTGTACCAATTGAAGTACGTACAGTTGTACGATAACCCATGAGAGCGAACGGTAGTTTTTCATGCCATTGCCTTGACTCTTCCACCATCTTTCTGAGAATCTTCTTAATATTCTTATTCGCAGCCTCTGCTGCTCCATTCGCTTTAGGCCTGTAAGGTGTAGAGTTACGATGTAGGATTTTGAACCTTTGACATGCTTCTGCCATGAGGTGACTGTTCAGATTTGCACCATTGTCTGAGATAATCACCTTAGGAATTCCAAAGTGACAAATGATATTTGTATGCACGAAATCCACCACCGCCTTCTTTGTCACTGCCTTAAATGTCTTCGCCTCCACCCATTTGGTGAAATAATCAATTGCTACCAAGATAAATCTGTGTCCATTAGATGCTGCGGGCTCTATTGGTCCGATGACATCCATGCCCCAGGCAACGAATGGCCACTATGCAGACATTGTATGCAACTCATAGGGTAGAGAATGAATCAAATCTCCGTGTATTTGACATTGATGGCATTTCCTTACATATCTAATACAATCACGCTCCATGGTGAGCCAATAATATCCTGCTCTCAGTATTTTCTTGGCTAAAATGTATCCGCTCATATGAGGTCCGCAAGCTCCTGCATGTACCTCAGCCATAATCGTGTCAGCTTGCTGCGCATCTATGCATCTCAATATCCCTAAATCTGGTGTTCTTTTGTATACAACTCCTCCATTGAGGAAATATCCATTTGCCAATCGCCTTATAGCCCTTTTCTGGTCTCTTGTGACTTGTTCTGGGTACCTTCATGTCCTCAAATATTCTTTGATATCATGATACCACGGCTCACCATCAAGTTCTTCTTCCACGGAGAAACAATAAGGATTTTGATCGTGCACTTGTATCTGTAGTGGATCTATATAAGCTTTATCTGGATGGTTCAACATGGAAGATAATGTGGCCAAAGCATCTGCTACTTTATTGTGCATTCTTGGGATGTGTTTGAACTCTATAGATTGAAATTTCTGAGACAGTTCATGCAGACATTGTCGATAAGGTATCAACTTTAAATCTCTTGTCTCCCATTCTCCCTGGATTTGATGTATCAAAATATCTGAGTCACCCATGACCAAAATCTCTTGAACACCCATATCTATTGCCATCCTCAATCCCAATATGCATGCTTCATATTCGGCCATGTTATTAGTGCAAAAAAATCGAAGCTGAGCGGTAACAAGATAATGCTGACCCGTTTCTGAAATAAGCACTACTCCAATTCCAACTCCCTTACTGTTGACGGCTCCATCTAAGTACGTTCTCCAGCCTGGCTTATCATCTTACTCTACTTCTTCAACATTCATTGCCTCCTCGTCAGGAAAATATGTTTTTTAACGGCTCATACTCATCACAACTGGATTTTTTGCTAAATGATCTGCAATTGCTTGCGCCTTCATTGACGTACGTGTTACATAGATGATGTCAAATTCCGTGAGCAAAATTTTCCATTTAGCAAGTCTTCCTGTAGGCATAGACTTCTGAAATATATACTTCAATGGATCCAACCGTGATATCAAATATGTGGTATAAGCTGACAGATAATGTTTCAGTTTTTTAGCAACCCACGTTAGAGCATATATCACTTGCTCTTTCTTTCCCGTCTCGTCATGCTGCCCCAGTACGCAGCCAAAAGAATTATCTGGCACAGTCAAATACAAGATCAGAGGTCTTCCCGGTTCTGGAGGAACTAATAATGGAGGATTGGCCAAATATTCCTTAATCTTGTCAAAGGCTTCTTGGCATTCATCAGTCCAATTTACCGCAGCATCTTTCTTCAACAATTTGAAAATGGGCTCACAAGTTGACGTCAACTGAGCAATAAATCTACCGATATAATTCAACCTGCCCAATAAACTCATTACTTCTTTCTTCTTCTTCGCCGGAGGCAAATTCTGGATTGCTTTTATCTTGACGGATCCAATTCAATACCACACCAGCTTACTATAAACACCAGTAACTTTCCTGACGGCACCCCGAAAGCACACTTTGCTGGATTGAGCTTGAGATTATATCTACGAAGCCTCTGGAAAAACTTTCTCAAATCTTTGACATGGTCACATTGCTTTTTGGACTGAATGATTACATCGTCCACATATACTTCGATCTCTCTGTGTATCATGTCATGAAATATAGTAGTCATTGCCCTCATATATGTAGCCCCGACATTCTTTTACCCGAACAGCATCACCCTATAACAATATGTTCCCCAAGCTGTGATAAAGGTCGTCTTTTCTGCATCTTCTTCGTCCATCAAGATCTGGTGAAATCCCATATAACAATCCACAAAAGAACCGATTTCATGCTTAGCACAATTTTCGATCAATATATGGATATTTGGCAATGGAAAATCATCATTTGGACTAGCTTTATTAAGTTCCCGGTAATCAACACACACCCTGGTTTTTCCATCCTTCTTCGGAACTGGCACAATATTAGCTAACCAGGTGGGATATATAGTGACCCGTATGACCTTTGCCTCAAATTGCTTATTAACTTCTTCTTTTATTTTCACACTGATGTCCGTTTTAAACTTTCTTAGCTTTTGTTTTACTGGCCGGCATTCTGGATAAATGGGCAATTTATGTACCACCAGATCAGTACTGAGTCTGGGCATGTCATCATAAGACCAAGCAAATATGTCCTTGTACTCATGTAACAACTTGATTAAGTCTTCTCTGAGGGAAGCCTCTAAATGAACACTGATCTTTGTTTGTCAGACATTCTCCTCACTTCCCAGATTAATGGATTCTGTCTCATTTAAGTTCGGTTTGGGTTTTTCCTTATAATGATTCAAATCATTACTAATTTCCTCCAGTATTTCCTCATCCTCATATTCCACTTCATGTTCACTTTCAATTTCCTGTATAACTATTCGATTATCAAGACTGGACCGGGAATCCTTCATGCATGACATATCATTGGAATCAGCAAATATTGAACTGTACAAAAGAAGAAAAATAAAATAAGGCAAAAATGGAAGAAGAAAAGAAATTGCATTTCATTGATTTTTCAAAAAGGTAACAAGCATTGGATACATTTGTTTTTGATGGGATGTGGGATTACAAAACAAGACAACTTTTGGGGAAATGAAATATTTAAAGCTAACTACCACAACTCCCTCCTGATCGAAAGATGGGTAGCTTCTCAGTTATTAAGCGTGATACAGGGTCCCACGAACTCAACATCCATTTTACTTGTTCCTTCACCCATCTCCAACATATTCACATCTTCAAATAGCCTCTCGAACCTTGCTAGGAGTTCTGCATCCAGTTTTATTTTTGCGCGACTTGGCATAACAGTCGCCAGATGTCTCCGTGTACCAGGCATGGTAAAGGAATTGGATAATTTTGGAATAGGCTTTGGGAGGGACCAAATTTTCTTCTTCATTTTCTTAGCTCTTTGGATATCGGCAATGGTGGGCTCGAAACCCAAACCAAAGTGTCATTACTGCCCGGAAGGTAGATTGGTTGTGTTATACCTTGTAGAGTTACCCCTAAGCCTTTCCCCGGTGAAAACCCATTTCCTATCATTTCCTTGGAAACCATCACAGCTGTAGGAGCCACTGTGGGAATCAGAATGTTTTCCCCCTTGGATATTTTATTCACCACCACAGTGTCCACGATTTGATATACCCACGGGCCTTTCTCTCCTTCAGCTTCTTCGAATGGCATGATAGTATTGCAGACATCATCTTCTCCATGCACCATGATCTCCTGTTGTTCCCACTCAAATTTTACCATCTGATGCAAAGAGGATGGTACAGCTTTCGCCGCATGGATCCACAGACGTCCCAATAGAAGATTGTAAGATACAACAACATCTAGCACCTGGAACTCCATAGTGAAGTCCACCGGTCCAATAGTAATCTCCAGTATAATATCCCCTACAGTATTCTTGCCACCTCCATCAAAACCCCGTACACATACACTATTCTGATGGAATCTATCAGGATTGACCTTCAACTTTCCCAAGGTTGAGAGTGGCCAAATATTGGCGCTTGACCCGTTGTCCACCAGAACATAGGTTACTACAGATTCTTCACACTTCACTATGAGATATAATGCTTTGTTATGCTCCATTCCTTCAATCGGCAACTCATTATCTGAAAATGTTATCTTATTTGTCTCAAATATCTTGTTCGTGATTTTCTCTAGATGACATACTGAAATCTTCTCAGGCACATGGGTTTCATTCAAAATTTTCATCAATGCCTTTCTATGCTCATCCGAATGAATAAGTAATGATAACAATGAAATCTGCGCGGGCGTTTTTCTCAATTGATCCACTATTGAATAGTCCTGAGCCTTCATCTTTTTCAAGAACTCTTCTGCTTCCTCTTCAGTAATTGCCTTCTTCACATGAGCCGGGTTCTCCTTTACCACTTTTGTCTTCCTCAGTTCTTCCGGGGCAAAGCATCGACCAGAGCGAGTTAAACCATGTGTTTAATTGATTTCTCCTTTAACTTCCTTTCCCTTATACATCACTGTAACTTTATCAAAGTTCCATGGTATGGCCTTGGTATTCATGACTGGCATCTGTACCACTGGTTTGATAACCACCGGCTCCACATAAGCTCCCTTCACGATCATCAAAGGCTTCGCTCCCAGCACCACTACTTTCACAGGCTCAACCACTAATGGCTTCTTCGTTGGTAACTCAGTTGACACTTTCTCCTTTTCAACTTCCTCTTCCACCTTCTTGTTAGCTTTAATCATCATCACCGATTGAGAAGGTTTTCTACCGCTCTCTCCCTGCTCCAACTCTATCATATGCATCTCATGATGTGCTGGCAATGGGTTATGTGTGATATTCGGAGTCTCTGGAGCTTGTACTTCAATCCTCCTGGTATCAATAAGTTCCTGTATGGCGGAATTTAAATGCCAGCACTTTTCTGTATCATTGCCTGACGCCCCGGAACAATACTCATATCGGACTGATTGGTCTAGATTTCTGGGTGGTGGGTTGGGAATTTTTGGTTCAATAGGGCTCAACATCCCTAGTTCTCTCAAACGAAAAAACAAACTGGTATATGACTCCCCTAACAGAGTAAATGTTTTCTTTCTTTGGGCTCTATCTCCTCTTACTTCTGGATCTGGACGAAAACTGGGTCGATTTGGATTTCTATATATTTTGGAAGGCGGGTAGGCATTTTGTGCGTAGTAGACATTTTGTGGAGCTGGGGTAGGCCATGCATGTGGAGGCGGTGGGTAAGGTTGAGCATGTTGAATGGAAAAATATGGATTGGTTGGAGGATAATATGGTGGAGGTGGGTTATATGGTGCTGGTGGATATGGTTGGTACGGCCGAGGTGGATGATGATATGTATTGGGGCCTCGGGACCATGATCTACCTTCAATGACTGCAACTTCCTCCTTCTTATTCTTGCCAATCGATCCTCTAGTTCCAGTTTGTATTGCTTGGTTTGTGGCTTTAATATCCGAATAACTCATGATCTTATTTGTCTTTAGCCCTTCTTCTACAAAGCTTCCCATCTTGACCACCTCGTTAAAGGTTTTTCCAATTGCGGATACTAAGTGGCCATAGTAAGTTGGCTCCAAAGCTTGTAGAAAATAGTCCACCATTTTCGCTACTTTCATGAGAGGGTCTACTCGTGCAGCCTGTTCCCTTCACCTGAACCCGTATTCCCGGAAACTTTCCCCGGGTTTCTTCTCCATATTGGTTAATGACAACCTGTCAGGGATAATCTCTATATTGTATTGGAAATGGTTGGAAAACGATTGAGCTAGGTCATCCAAGATGAACCACCTGGTATGATCCTGTCGAGTATACCATTCCAACGCCGAACCACTTAAGCTCTGGCTAAAATAAGCCATAAGTAACTCGTCCCTTCCTCCTGCTCCGTGCATTTTACTACAGTAACCCCTCAGATGGGCTACTGGATCCCCATGACCGTCATACATAGCCAACTTGGGTAACTTAAACCTAGCCATGAGTTGTACCTCCAAAAACAAGCATAAATCTTTATACGCAACACTCACTTGGCCTCCTCCCATGTATGTTACGAAATGACTGTTCAAGACTTTTCATCTTATGGGACATCTCTTCCTGTTCCAAATTTTTGACAGGCTTTTCCTCTTCTATCATGTCTATAAGCGGTGTGTAGGAGTCATGTTGCCTGAAAGTTGGTTCTGGATAATAATGAGTGTCATGAACATGGAACACAGGTTCACTGGAAGATTTGTGTAGAACAGCGGGTGGCGGTGCCACGTATACTGGTGCGACTTGAGGTGGTGGTGGTGGAGCTTTTTTGGGCAATGGTGGAGGTGCTTGTGAGGTTGTAGCATAGTAATGCGGGTATGTGGATGACGAATTCATTGTGGGTGGTTCAGGATTTGGGTTTGTAGGAGGGATGTATGCTGGGATGGCTGGATAGGAAGGCAAAGGTTGACCCCTAGACTAGGCCTGGTACATCTCTGATATCTGCTGTTTTAATTTGTACATCTCTTCTTTCTTACTAGCCACGTCCACAACTTCTTCCTCCTGTACCGGATCCATAATAGTGGGCTCGATTTCCTGAGTCACTGCACTGGTCATGGCTTTTGAACGTTTATTGTAGCTGTGATGTGCCAGATGCCAGTTGCCAACTGAAAATCTGATACTCATCAACGACAAAACTCGTTAATAGTTAGCTCATAAGGGGTAAAATATCACAATTAAAAATCACAACTTTTGCCTTAGTCATTATGCATCATCCCGGCATTATTCCGCTTTGAACCACCAATTTTCTTTTTCACCTATGTTTTTCTTCCTTTCACTGCTTTTCCATTTATTTCTTTTTCTTATTTTCTTCTTTTCCATTTCTCTTTTTTTTCATTTTTTGTTTTTTCGTTCCTACATGTTTTCCTATCGCTCAAATAGTTTGCATAAAAGAAAAAATAACATCAACTTCTTTTGAATTTTTTCATTGATACTCAAACATTGGTTACAAATGATGTTGTATTACAAATGCATAAGAAAATACAAATACAAAATGCATGCCCTATGAATACATTAAAGCTCCTAGTGCCCGCGAGACATTGTTCGGTCTTGTCGCGGGCCTATATGCTAATCCACTTTGGAGTTTGTCCAGGTCGGTCATTACTTGCTTTACAAAGAACTTTACTGCTGATGTGAATGTTGACTGGGACATATCTTCACACAATTGGCATTTCTTTGTGATGTACTGAGCAATGTTGACGATTCTTTCCCTAATGACCCCTTTTTCCTGAAGCAACCTACCAATCTGTTCCGCATGAGCGTCTAAGGTTTGGTGGTTCTCCTTTTGCAGTTGTTGTAGCTCCAATTTTAACCGAGCCATATCCATGTAGCAATGTTCTCTCTCTACTTCAAACTCTTTGGTTTGTTTGCTACTTTTGACTTCGGCTGTAATGATTTTCTTTCTCAGTCGGGCTACCTCAACCTTGTGTTCATCTTGCAATCGCTGAACCATTCAAACTCTTTCCTCATTATTTCTGGCCAGTTGTTTCCGAACCCTGACTAACTCCTTTTCCGCTTTATCAAGATCAAAGCTATAGTCATTCACTTTTGCCAAAGATTTTCAATCAATTTCTCATCTCGGGCTAGGCGAACTGGGGTTTCGGCTGCCGTTTTCATCTTTGCAATCTGAGCCTTTAGGATTTCATTCTCTTTTCTCAGCTGTTTCTTTTCTCCCTCATCGGATGCCGCTTGTAAGCTGCTTTCGAATTTGAGGTCTTGGAATTGTTTCTCCAACAAGCTGATTCTGGCTCGGTACTCATTTTCTTTGGCCACCCAATCTTTGTGTTCCTTAGACTACTCGACCAACTCTTGGATGTGAGGCCTCTTCATTGGTCTATCATGCTCTACATCTCGATTATACCATACGACATACCCTGGTGATACTTCCCCTCGAGCTCGATTTCCCACACAAGTGTATACTCTCAAGCATTGGCATTCATTCCAGATCTGTCGAATCTTTGCTTTCGGGAATTGTCCACCCGGACTGATTTCTACGGCTTGTAAGCTGAGGTCCCCGTCTTTTGGTATGACCTGATATCTCCCAAGCTGCCGTATTACCCTGTACGGTGCATAATGCTGAATGCTTTTAAGACCCATTATCAGAAAATGCGATCCTTCTGTTGGCATGTATATCACATCGTTGAGGGGCAACCATCCGTATGCCCAATCAATTTGGCTAGCAGTCAACGATCGCAAGTATGTAATACAACCTTTTGATCCTTCTGGCAGCTTAACTTCTTTTGTTCTCATATAAAACTCTTCAATGCACGTCTTTTCAGACGACCCGTAACTCGAGAACGGAGGGTGACGACACAAATGTTCTATCAACCACATCTGGAGAAGCAAATTGCATCCCTGTCACGACCCTAGTTCACCAATCGTGAACATGTCATGACGGCACCCAGTACCTACGACTAGGTAAGCCTAACACATTGCGGAATATACAAGTTTATGAACATTAAATAAGAAATAGCGAAAAACGATATAAATAAGAATGTAATCTGTGCCGCTTGGCACATACACCCATCAAACACACTGTATAAACACCACCAAGACCCGGAATCCCACGGGTAACACAGACTAAGAGAAATACAACCGTGGCTCTATGTGTAAAGCGTATCTAAACAACGAGATGAAGGAAAAACATCTACTAGAACTATCAGAATAGAAGGATGGCCTCCGGATCCGCGGACGTAGCAGATCATACCTCGAGGTCTCCCAAAGTGCTGCTGAATCACCTAGTATGAGCCTGTCCCGATGTACCTGGATCTGCACAACAAAAGTGTGCAGAAAAGTAGCATGAGTACACCACGGCGGTACTCAGTAAGTGCCAAGCCTAACCTCGATGGAGTAGTGACGAGGAAGGTCAGGGCCCTACTAAGAGAAAACAATGACAAAAATGATAATAACAATAATAAGCACTTTAAACGATAATAATTCCGAATGACAACAATAAAATGATTACTGAAACCGTCTACAATTAACTAACAACAAATAACAAACTCAATTAATAAGTCCAGGACCTGTGGGAATTGAACCCACAGTCCCATTAACAGTACCCCTGGGTCTCCGGGAATCGAACCCGCAGCCCATGTCTCAATAGATCTCAGGATCTCCGGGAATCGAACCCGCAATCCACATTTCAATAATATATCAATAGCTCAGGATCTCCGGAAATCGAACCCGCAGTCCCTACAAGTAACTCAGGATCTCGGGAATCGAACCCGCAGTCCCTACAAATAACTCAGGATCTCGGGAATCGAACCCGCAGTCCCTACCAATAACTCAGGATCTCGGGAATCGAACCCGTAGTCCCTACCAATAACTCGGGATCTCGGGAATCGAACCCGTAGTCCCTACCAATAACTCAGGATCTCGGGAATCGAACCCGTAGTCCCTACCAATAACTCAGGATCTCGGGAATCGAACCCGTAGTCCCTACAAATATCACTTCGGGTCTCTGGGAATCGAACCCACAGCCCTGGGATCTCCGGGAATTGAACCCGCAGTCCACCAACACATCAAATCAAGAAAACACACAGGGAGAGTATAATATATTTAATTACAACTTCACCGAAGCTAGTGCCAACTATTTATCAAGAAGTTCAAGTAAGTCAATTAGGCAATTAAACATGTTGAATCCTAGCTAATCATGCTTTTCTAACTAATACCAGGTAAAGTAACACTTTTATCACCTAAGAGCAGGAATATCACTAATCGAACAATTCAAGTATGGTGTGTGTTACAACAACCAGCGCATGTACACGCCCGTCACCTCGCGTACAAGGCATTTAAACTATCACATAATATCCTAGGGGTGAAAGTTCCCCACACGAGGTTAGACAAGCCACTTACCTCGACTCCGGTACAAAACCGCTAAGAGACAACTCTCTTGCCGCGAATGTCGGCCTCCACAAGGTGTAGTATCTGATAAAAATCAATAGAATTATATCAAAATAGGTCAATTGGGCATTACCCAATCAAAACAACTCAAAATACACCAAAACCCACAAGTTGCCAAAACCCGATTTTTGGTACGCTTCTCTAAAAATTACGAAAGCTATATATTCAGGTTCCTTATCTCAACACGAGTCCGTGCATATAAAATTTATCAAAATCGAACTCCGTTTGCCCATTCAAATCAAAGATTTCCTAAAATTTAGGCCTAGGGCTCAAACCCTCCATTAATCCTCCATTAACAGTGAAATAATCATGGATAAACATTAAAATAAAGTTCTTATATTTACCTCCTTGATGAGACGAGAACAACACCGCGAAAATCACCTCAATCGGAGCTCTAGAACTCAAGATATGCCCAAAATACTAAACTTCTCGGTTTTAAACACTAACCAGGCCTATTTTCGCTTTTGCGGATAAGTTTCGCATAGGCGGGACCGCTTTTGCGTTTCTATTTCCGCTTTTGCGGTTCCGCATCCGCGGTCAAATTCCGCTTCTGCGGTTCTGACAGACACCCGCACTTTTCCTCGGCACGGAAATGAGCATAACTTCCTCATACGATGTCCAAATTCGACGATTCTTTTTGCTATGGCTCCGAAATTACGATACGGATCTAATGGTTCAAACAAAACCGAATTTGGAGAACATTTACCTAATATGGTACCCCTTTATGTTCAAAGAAGCAAAGGTTGAAACATCAAATAAGAGCGTGATCACAACCCGAAACACACCCGAGGCCCCCGGGACCCCAATCAATCATACCAACCAACCCCAAAACACATTACGAACTTGCTCGAGGCCTCAAACAACATCAAACAACTCTAAAACCAAGAATTACACCTCGATTCAAACTTTATGAACTTTGAAGTTTCCAACTTCTATTTCCGATGTCGAAACCTATCAAATCACATCCGATTGACTTCAAATTTTGCACACACGTCCAAAATGATATATCGAAGCTACAGAAACTTTCGGAATTCCATTCTGACCCTCGGATCAAAATCTCACCTATCAACCGAAATTCGCCAAAATACTAACTTTGCCAATTCAAGCTTAATTCTACACCGATCATCACAAAAATATTCCGGACATACTCCTAAGTCCCAAATCACCTAACGAAGCTATCCGAACCATAAGATTTGCATTTTGAGTCCGATATCAAAGTTTCCACTTCCGGTCAAATTTTCTCAAAAACCTTCAATTTTCTATCTTTAGCCAAACGACTCCAAAATGACCCACGGACCTCCGAATTCACTTCCGATCGCGCTCCCAAATCCAGAATAACCATACGGAGCTACTCCCGGTCTCGGAATCCCAAAAGGACATCAATAACACTAAAATGCATTTTAAGCCAAATTGATGCAATTTCTTCTAAAATGCTATCTTCCATAATATGCGCCAAAACGCTCCCGGGTTATCCAAAACCCGATCCAGGCATACGCCCAAGTCCGAAATCATCATATGAATCTGTTGGAACCTTCAAATCTCAATTCCGAGGTCGTATACTCAAAATTCCAATCCTAGTTCATTTCTTCAATTTTAAGCTTTGGAAATGAAAATTTTTATTTAAATTTGACTCCAAACTTCTTGAATTTTAATTCCTGACCATACACACAAGTCAATATACTTGAGATGAAGTTTCTCATGGCCTCAAACTGCTGAATGACGCGCCGTATCTCAAAACGACCGGTTGGGTCGTTACATTCTCCCCCACTTAAACATACGTTCGTCCTCGAACGTGCTGAGAACTACACTGAAGTAGTCTAAAATCACTGGTTTAACATCTCATGCAACTTCATGTGCTTCCACAACTCATTTGAGCACATTAGCTCGATAACTCTATAGATATACTCCTTTATTCGAGTAAATAAGCCATTAGACCCAATTCCAACATCCGGAATTTCCTGCCTAGCATGTTTCCATCATACAACCACAATATCATTCTTCACACGTTGTACCCATACATGACTGCATAACTTTTTTGAATTCACACTTTGCATCACTTTACTCATGGGACCACAATAATATTCTTTAAATATAATAGTCGAAATTCCACAAATCTAATGCTCTCATTGCATCTCATGACCTACATGGGTCTTGCTCTAGCTTTTACAACACCGATACGACGGAAGAGATGTGCAGGAATTCATATTTAGTTGCCAAGTCAACAAATCATTCAGTCTATACTTCTAACAAGATCCATTACCTTGTCCTAAACTAGAGAATGTTATTTTCCTCTATAATATACTTCATATAATCAGTTTGCACCGACCCCAAATCCCATAACCTCATCTCACCAAGTACGAACTGCTCAGGCGATAAGCCACCTCAGACATAATCAAAAGTCCTACAAGATGACACAATGTGCCAGTAGGCTACTAATTCGTATGTAATACAAAAGGAAGGCGAACACTAGAGAGAACTATTCAACTCTCACACTAACATAGACTTCCTCAGAAAAATAGGAAACAGAACACATAAAAGCAATTATGGACACTGAAATAAACATCACACTGTTGCGACGTGCAACCCGATCCCAACAATATACCCATGGCGGCGTGCCACCCGATCCAAACAATATAACCATGGAGGCGTGCCACACGATCCAAACAATATAACCATGGCGGCGTGCCACACGATCCAAACAATATAACCATGGCGGCGTGCCACCCGATCCCTGTATAAAACTCACACAAGGAGCCATACGTCGAGCTGAATAACTCATCACATCAAAATGCTGAATATCGATCATAAGCATACTAAGGTGCATAATATCAGACACAATGAAACATATAGCGCTATAGGCTACAAACTCAAGCACAACTGAGGTGCGATATAAGATCTGAGTCTCAAGAGCCATCATGTTCATATAACATCACCGATGAGCGGAAGCCCAACACATAAGGAACTTACCAAGCCATCTCACACCCATACGGTACAATATATCTTTACATGAATTAACTAACCGCGAAAATAAGACCGCGACTATCCCTCCACAAAGGGCGCATTGCTGGAAGAAACACAACCGGCCTGATGCAAGGCTCACTTCCACATTTAAATCTATCCACCGACCTTAAGTCTATCCCGGTCGTGCCAAGCTAAGTCAATAATATTTCACAGGTCTATAACCCAATAAGCAGAGTGCCCTCCAACATAAATTCTCAATTGAATGATATCACCAAAATCCTCATACTTGGTTTAAATTTCTAACCAATCAAGTGACTACAAGTCACACCTATACAATCTTCTTGTGGGTCAAGCTCCCACTATCTTCCGAATAATTAAACGGGCCTGCACATTCAACCCACCGGCTGCACTAACACTGAAAAGCAATCAGGAGTCCCTAACCGAGATGCAAAGCCTTTCTCACAGGACACCGACCTCAAATGATACCTGATGTTAATACCCATCTTACTCAAAACACTGAAACTCCTTTCCTGCTCATCCGAGCTCTTTATATCACATTTATTGACCAAACTGTGACCTTGGTCCTTACTTCAAATTTCATACTACTCACTGCACCCCACGTGCCAATATACGATACACACAATTTCCATCATAGCTCTAGAACTGACGATAGGCTAATACTTCATCACATAAGACCTTCCATTTAACTCACTACAGGAGAGCTATAACAACATACGGCGAATTCTCATAGCCATCGAATATGCCAATATCTAAGTAGTGGTCCAAGCCACCATAACCCTTTCCAAGATCCGCCTACTCATAACGGGCCCTAACAGAAGAATACTTCAGAATAACACCAATCAATGCGGCCGACAAGCCTCAAATGCACTGCCACAAATCACATGCATAACTCGATCACGCTGCATGAACCGATCACTGACACCAATATGCCAACTCAACTATGGCTAATCAATCTACTTCCTTCCAATTTATCCTTGATTGCCTTAGAAATATTAATATCTCCCTTCAATACCTAACTTATTCCAACCGCACTCACCCCAAGTGACCTTAAATCATGAGGCCATGCTATCTCAAGAACGACGACCATTTCATGTCTCTCAAATACTACACCACAAGTCAAAACATCATAGATCGTTTTTTTGCCTTTTTTCATAAGTTGCTTCAAAAGCTTGAGCCTTAACTGTACTTATAGACTCAGAATTATCAGGCACCACACTTTACCTCTTGAATTCACTAGGACCGCTATTGAGAACCATCCGGTTCTAACTTGCCCCAATACGCAACCAACTCTACTGAATTTCTTTATAACATATGAGTACCCTCTCGATAAAGCACCCAGCGGAATCACTTCCCGCGAAGCCTGCACCTATACGAGGCATAAATCATGAATTTTCCCTCAAGTTTGAACATGAGCCAGTAAGGCTAACCATAACATGCATTCAACAATTCATATACTCAAATTACCACTCATGGTCTTTTTCCGTAGCTGCAATAACCCATTAATACGCTAATATCCAGAATTCACACAGGTAATTAACCATGCAACCCAATCTTAAGCGGCGTTCCCACTTAGCTCAAGGCCACAATTACACAACTCTCGAACACATTTTAACCATTCTCTCAAGTCATTTACTCTTATTCAACTGCAATTCACTTGATCCAACGAATATATCCACCTGTGCTCTATTAGCATTCTGACAACATGAGGTATGACCTCATCCCAATACAGCCAAACATTTTCCCGCTCCATGCACCGAGCATTCTCTACCAACGACATCTTAAAACATACTATGATCCTCACACGCCTACGAAGCACCATGTAGCCTTTGTCGAATATTTCCCTGCTGATAATAAAATGTAGAGTTTATTAGGGACATAGGAACATCAAAAGTCCCAACATCATACCATACGAGCCCCAACTCTTGCCCATCCGCAAGTTTTCAAGAACCTTTTGAATAGCACCTAAATACATCGCAGGCCAAATCCGATACGACACATGACCCATAATTACATCGTTGATAGTGAAATCCTTGCACTTGACACGAAGTCTTAAGATACATCTTGCTAATCCATGATACTAGCCCTTAACATTCGTACGTCTTCATCATAAAACAAGACCAAGGCATTCGTTTGGTACATGTCCTTCTTAAGACAGTTAAACTCATTTTCCCCAGTATCTCTGCTGGCTGAATCCTTCGCTAAATAGATATCTCATATGAACCATATAATCTTTATTACAACCAACTATTTTTAGATCTATATCCACCTTGTGATTCTACCATTGCTGTGACGATTTGGCAGTTAAGTAAACCTTGTCACGACCGTACTATCAACCGAATGCCATAACCTAGTGCACCCCCATGTGCACAATTGAAGATCTCTCAATTCTCTTGCATTATCGATATGGACGACACGCGGTAACAATAGTTGAGTAAATTCTTGACTCCCTTGAGATCTCTCTGCAACGTCACGAACCGTCGGTGCATACTTGATACCGAGTGCGCAATTTCAATACACGAGTGGATACAAAAGAACATATGACATAGGCTTCAACTGAATAAATGACGCACGATAAGGAATTCAAAGAATTGAAGAGTTTCCTAAACAGTTACATAGCCTCTCGTAGATAAATACAGACGTCTCCGTATCGATCAGCGAGACTCTAAGTAACCGGTCCGTGTCCCGTGACTCCTATGAACCTAGAGCTCTGATACCAACTTGTCACGACCCTAGTTCACCAATCGTGAACATGTCGTGATGGCACCCAGTCCCCACGACTAGGTAAGCCTAACACGTTGCGGAATATACAAGCTATGAACACTTAAATAAGAAACAGCGGAAAAATAGCATAAAAAGATATGTAATCCGTGCCGCTTGGCACATACATCCGTCAACACACTGTATAAACACCACCAAGACCCGGAATCCCAAGGGTAACACAGACTAAGAGAAATACAACTGCGGCTCTATGTGTAAAGCGTATCTAAACAACGCGATGAAGGAAAAACATCTACTAGAACTATCAGAATAGAAGGATGGCCTCCGGATCCGCGGACGTAGCAGATCATACCTCGAGGTCTCCCAAGGTGTTGCTGAATCACCAAGTATGAGCCTGTCCTGATGTACCTGGATCTGCACAACAAAAGTGTGCAGAAGAGTAGCATGAGTACACCACGGCGGTACTCAGTAAGTGCCAAGCCTAACCTCGATGGAGTAGTGACGAGGAAGGTCAGGGCCCTACTGAGAGAAAACAATGACAAAAATGATAATAACAATAATAAGCACTTTAAACGATAATAATTCCGAATGACAACAATAAAATGATTACTGAAACCGTCTACAATTAACTAACAACAAATAACAAACTCAATTAATAAGTCCAGGACCTGTGGGAATTGAACCCACAGTCCCATTAACAGTACCCCTGGGTCTCCGGGAATCGAACCCGCAGCCCATGTCTCAATAGATCTCAGGATCTCCGGGAATCGAACCCGCAGTCCACATCTCAATAATATATCAATAGCTCAGGATCTCCGGGAATCGAACCCGCAGTCCCTACAAATAACTCAGGATCTCGGGAATCGAACCCGTAGTCCCTACCAATAACTCAGGATCTCGGGAATCGAACCCGTAGTCCCTACCAATAAGTCTGGATCTCGGGAATCGAACCCGTAGTCCACATTTCAATAATATCAGGATCTCGGGAATCGAACCCGTAGTCCACATTTCAATAATATCAGGATCTCGGGAATCGAACCCGTAGTCCACATTTCAATAATATCAGGATCTCGGGAATCGAACCCGTAGTCCACATCATTATCACTCCGGGTCTCTGGGAATCGAACCCACAGCCCTGGGATCTCCGGGAATTGAACCCGCAGTCCACCAACACATCAAATCAAGAAAACACACAGGGAGAGTATAATATATTTAATTACAACTTCACCGAAGCTAGTGCCAACTATTTATCAAGAAGTTCAAGTAAGTCAATTAGGCAATTAAACATGTTGAATCCTAGCTAATCATGCTTTTCTAACTATTACCAGGTAAAGTAACGCTTTTATCACCTAAGAGCAGGAATATCACTAATCGAACAATTCAAGTATGGTGTGTGTTACAATAACCAGCGCATCTACACGCCCGTCACCTCGCGTACAAGGCATTTAAACTATCACATAATATCCTAGGGGTGAAAGTTCCCCCACACGAGGTTAGACAAGCCACTTACCTCGACTCCGGTACAAAAACGCTATGAAACAACTCTCTTGCCGCGAATGTCGGCCTCCACAGGTGTAGTATCTGATAAAAATCAATAGAATTATATCAAAATAGGTCAATTGGGCATTACCCAATCAAAACAACTCAAAATACACCAAAACCCACAAGTTGCCAAAATCCGATTTTTGGTACGCTTCTCTAAAAATTACGAAAGCTATATATTCAGGTTCCTTATCTCAACACGAGTCCGTGCATATAAAATTTATCAAAATCGAACTCCGTTTGCCCATTCAAATCAAAGATTTCCTAAAATTTAGGCCTAGTGGCTCAAACCCTCCATTAATCCTCCATTAACAGTGAAATAATCATGGAGAAACATCAAAATAAAGTTCTTATATTTACCTCCTTGATGAGACGAGAACAACACCGCGAAAATCACCTCAATCGGAGCTCTAGAACTCAAGATATGCCCAAAATACTAAACTTCTCGGTTTTAAACACTAACCAGGCCTATTTTCGCTTTTGCGGATAAGTTTCGCATAGGCGGAACCGCTTTTGCGTTTCTATTTCCGCTTTTGCGGTTCCGCATCCGCGGTCAAATTCCGCTTCTGCGGTTCTGACAGACACCAGCACTTTTCCTCGGCACGGAAATGAGCATAACTTCCTCATACGATGTCCAAATTCGACGATTCTTTTTGCTATGGCTCCGAAATTACGATACGGATCTAATGGTTCAAAAAAAACTGAATTTGGAGATCATTTACTTAATATGGTACCCCTTTATGTTCAAAGAAGCAAAGGTTGAAACATCAAATAAGAGCGTGATCACAACCCGAAACACACCCGAGGCCCCCGGACCCCAATCAATCATACCAACCAACCCCAAAACACATTACGGACTTGCTCGAGGCCTCAAACAACATCAAACAACTCTAAAACCAAGAATTACACCCCGATTCAAACTTTATGAACTTTGAAGTTTCCAACTTCTATTTCCGATGTCGAAACCTATCAAATCGCATCCGATTGATTTCAAATTTTGCACACACGTCCAAAATGATATATCGAAGCTACAGAAACTTTCGGAATTCCATTCTGATCCTCGGATCAAAATCTCACCTATCAACCGAAATTCGCCAAAATACTAACTTTGCCAATTCAAGCTTAATTCTACACCGATCATCACAAAAATATTCCGGACATACTCCTAAGTCCCAAATCACCTAACGAAGCTATCCGAACCATAAGATTTGCATTTTGAGTCCGATATCAAAGTTTCCACTTCCGGTCAAATTTTCTCAAAAACCTTCAATTTTCTATCTTTAGCCAAACGACTCCAAAATGACCCACGGACCTCCGAATTCACTTCCGATCGCGCTCCCAAATCCAGAATAACCATACGGAGCTACTCCTAGCCTCGGAATCCCAAACGGACATCAATAACACTAAAATGCATTTTAAGCCAAATTGATGCAATTTCTTCTAAAATGCTATCTTCCATAATATGCGCCAAAACGCTCCCGGGTTATCCAAAACCCGATCCAGGCATACGCCCAAGTCCGAAATCATCATATGAATCTGTTGGAACCTTCAAATCTCAATTCCGAGGTCGTATACTCAAAATTCCAATCCTAGTTCATTTCTTCAATTTTAAGCTTTGGAAATGAAAATTTTTATTTAAATTTGACTCCAAACTTCTTGAATTTTAATTCCTGACCATACACACAAGTCAATATACTTGAGATGAAGTTTCTCATGGCCTCAAACTGCTGAATGACGCGCCGTATCTCAAAACGACCGGTTGGGTCGTTACAATCCCTCGCAGAAGTCATGCTCTACTTTAAAAGATGTGAGGGCATGGAAGATATCAGCTACAATCATCGGTGCCAGTGTGCTATTATCTTGCACAAGAAGAGTACTGACAACCCCGGCGACCCTTATATCAATATTTCCATCTTTCCTTGGAAATATGACCAATCCCAAAAATGCCACCATAAATGCAAATTGCCTATGTTCTTCCCACTTGACTCTGTTAGATTTACTACAGAGCTTGCTCCTAGGATCGTTAAATCACACAATATGACCATATTTGTGGTAGATGAAACTCAAATTACAAGACCCCTGAGCCAAGTCTTCATTATGAACGTTCCTGGCGATTTTCATGGAATTAAGGAATCTGTGCACTGTAATAGCCCTTGGAGCCACCGGGTATTTATCCTTTAGGGGAACCTCACCTTTCCCGATGTAATAAGCAATTTCTTCTAATGTAGGAGTGAGCTCAAAATCTGAGAAGTGTAGAAAATTATGCGCAGGATCCCAACAAGCAACGAGAGCCTGAATAATATCACCCTGGGGTATTATGTCCATCAACCCAGTAAGATCTTTCAGATACCGGTTGACCCAAACCTGTCCCTCTTAGCCCAGATCGTTCCACCATAATCTCAACTCCAAAGGGATTTTCTTTATTAAAGCAAAGGGTTCATTTTGTACTTGTAACGACCCGGCCGGTCGTTTTAGAAAATTATGCCCCAATCCCCAATTTAACTGGTTTCCTAAGTACATTTCTGCTATTGTGGTTTGCCGGGAGAGTCGGTCCTGAAATTTGGAGTATTTTGGGACACTTAGTCCCTAAATGAGAGCTTTAAAGATAGAAAATGATTCGCAACCGGAACAGTGTTAAGACGATCTCGGAACGGAAATCCGATGGTTCCACTAGCTCCGTTGGGTGATTTCGAGGTTGGGAGCGCGTTCGGAATGTATTTTGGAGGTCCTTAGCTCAATTAGGCTTGAAATGCCGAAGTTTGAAATTTTGGCGAATCCGAACGATAGGTGAGATTTTGATCCGGGGGTCGGAATGGAATTCCGATAGTTTCTGTAGCTTCGTTATGTGATTTTGGATATGTCCGTAAATTTTCAGGTCATTCGGACGTCGTTTGGTCGAGTTTTTGATCGAATGTGCAATTCGGAAAGTTTTAAGTAATTTAGGCTTGAATTCGATGTGAATTATGGGTTTTGATGTTGTTAGATGTGTTTTTATGATTGGAACAAGTCCGTATCGTGTTTTGGAATATGTTGGTGGTTTTCGTTGGGGTCCCGGGGGTCTCGGGGTGTTTTCGGATGGTTAAACGGGGGAAAACATGAAAAATTGCAGGTTTGGGTTCTGTTCTGTTGTTTTCGCTCCTGCGGAAATGGGAGCGCAGGAGCGAGTCCGCAGGAGCGGACAAGTGAACGCAGGAGCGGAAGTGATCGCTGAAGCGGATCCTGGTCCGCAGAGGCGGCATCGCTGATGCGGAAAGAGGATCGCAGAAGCGGTCCAGGGTCGCGAAGGGGAGTTCCGCAGAAGCGGAATATTGACCGCTTAAGCGAGTCCGCATGAGCGGACTCCGAGGCGCGGAAGCGGAATATTCCGCAGGAGCGGAAGAGATTTCGCAGAAGCGGCCTCGCGGAAGCGACCCTAGGCTCGCAGAAGCGAAATGGGCCAGCCAGGCCTGGAGTTCGCAGAAGCGACCACGTGGTCGCAGAAGCGGTTCCGCAGAGGCGGAAATGGTCCGCAGAAGCGAAAATCGCAGATGATTAATTGTATCAGAAGTTAGAAAATTTCAGAAACATTTCACATTTGGGGTCTCGGCTTAAGAGGCGATTTGGGCAATTTTTGAGGGGGATTCAATGGAAATCATCATGTAATCATCTATGGACTCATCTTATGATTAGTATTGATAATATTATGCAATTATATCATGAAAATGGAGGAATTTGGGGTAATTTATGGAGGATTTAGCCCTAGGCCTAAAATTTAGGAAATCTTTGATTTGAATGGGCAAACGGAGTCCGATTTCGATAATTTTTATATGTACGGACTCGTATTGAGATAAGGAACCCGAATATATAATTTTTGTGATTTTTCGATAAGTGTACCGAAAGTCGGGTTTTGGCAACATGTGGGTTTTGGTGTGTTTTGAGTTATTTCGATTGGGTAATGCCCAATTGGCCTATTTTGATGTGATTCTATTGATTTTTATCAGATACTACACTTATGGAGGCCGACATTCGCGGCAAGAGGGTTATTTCTTAGCGGTTTTGTACCGGAATTGAGGTAAGTGGCTTGTCTAACCTCGTGTGGGGGACTTTCACCCCTAGGATATTATGTGACACTTTAAATGCCTTGTACGCGAGGTGACGGGCGTGTACATGCGCTGGTTGTTGAACACATACTTTACTTAAAATGCTCGTTGAGTGATATTCCTGTTTTTAACTGTTAAATTCGATATTCCTACCCTGTAGCAGTTAGAAAAGCATGATTAGGTAGTATTTAAGTGTCTAGTTGCCTAATTGTCTTACTTGAGTTTTCTTGGTAATCGCCGGCGCCGTTTATCGGTGAAGTTATAGTTAAACATATTATATTTCTCTCTGTGTATTCCTTTACTTGCTGTGTTTGTGGACTGCAGGTTCAATTCCCGAAGATCCCAGGGCTGTGGGTTCGATTCCCAGAGACCCGGAGTGATAATGATGTGGACTACGGGTTCGATTTCGGAGATCCTGAGATTTATTGGTAGGGACTACGGGTTCGATTCCCGAGATCCCGAGATATTGGTAGGGACTACGGGTTCGATCCCAGAGACCCGGAGTGATATTGGTAGGACTACGGGTTCGATTCCCGAGATCCCGAGTTATTGGTAGGGACTACGGGTTCGATTCCCGAGATCCCGAGTTATCGGTAGGGACTACGGGTTCGATTCCCGAGATCCTAAGTTATTGGTAGGGACTACGGGTTCGATTCCCGAGATCCCGAGTTATTGGTAGGGACTACGGGTTCGATTCCCGAGATCCCGAGTTATTGGTAGGGACCTGCGGGTTCGATTCCCGGAGATCCCGAGTTATTGATTATTTATTGAGACATGGGCTGCGGGTTCGATTCCCGGAGACCCAGAGGTACTGAGAATGGGACCGTGGGTTCAATTCCCACAGGTCTTGGACTTGTTTATTTGAGTTGGTTACTTGTTGTTAGTTTAATTGTAGACGGTTGTAGTAATCATTACATTGTTGTTATTTCGGAATTGATGTCATTTAAACTGCTTATTATTATTATTATTATCGTCATTATATTATTGTTTCTCAATAGGGCCCTGACCTTCCTCGTCACTACTCCATCGAGGTTAGGCTTGGCACTTACTGAGTACCGCCGTGGTGTACTCATGCTACTCTTCTGCACACTTTTGTTGTGCAGATCCAGGTACATCAGAGCAGGCTCGTGCTAGGTGATTCCGCAGCTTTCTGGGAGACTTCGAGGTATGATCTGCTACGTCCGCGGATCCGGAGGCTTCCCTTCTATTCTAGTAGTACTAGTTGACATTTTTCCTCATTTCGTTGTTAGATACTCTTTACACATAGAGCCACAGTTGTATTTCTCTTTTAGTCTGTGTTACCGTGGGGTTCCGGATCTTGGTAGTGTTTTTATTCATTGTGTGACAGATGTATGTGCCCAGCGGCATGGATTACATATCTCTTATGCTATTTTTCCGCTGTTTCTTATTTAAGTGTTTATAACTTGTATATTCCGCAACGTGTTAGGCTTACCTAGTCTCGTAGACTGGGTGCCGTCATGACAGGTTCACGATTGGTGAACTAGGGTCGTCACAAGTTGGTATCAGAGCTCTAGGTTCATAGGAGTCACGGGACACGTACCGGTTACTTAGAGTCTCGCTGATCAATACAGAGACGTCTGTATTTATTTACGGGGGGCTATGTAACTGTTTAGGTAACTCTTCAATTCTTTGAATTCCTTATCGTGCGCCATTTATTCAGTTATAGCCTATGTCATATGTTCTTTTGCATCCACTCGTGTATTGAAATTGCGCACTCGGTATCAAGTATGCGCCGACGGTTCGTGATGCTGCAGAGGGATTTCAAGGGAGTCAAGAATTTACTCAACCATTGTTACCGCGTGTCATCCATATCGATAATGCAAGAGAATTGAGAGATCTTCAATTGTGCACATGGGGTGCACTAGATTCCGACATTCGATTGATAAGTACGGTCTTGAGAAGACTTACTTAACTACCAAATCGTCACAACAATGGTAAAAATCACAAAGTGGACGTAGATCTAAAGATAGTTGGTGGTAATAAAGACTATATGGTTCACATGAGATATCTATTTAGCGAAGGATTCAGACAGCAGAGATACTGGTGGGAAATGAGTTTAACTGTCTTAAGAAGGACATGTACCAAACGAATGTCTTTGGCTTGTCTTATGATGAAAACGTACGAATGTTAAAGGCTAGTATCATGGATTAGCAAGATGTATCTTAAGGCTTCATGTCAAGTGAAAGGATTTCACTATCAATGATCTAATTATAGGTCATGTGTCATATCAGATTTGGCCTGCGATGTATTTAGGTGTTATTCAAAAGTTCTTGAAAACTTGCGGATGGGCAAGAGTTGAGGCTCGTATGGTATAATGTTGGGACTTTATATGTTCCCGTGTCCCTAATAAACTCTGCATTTTATTATCAGCAGGGAAATATTTGACAAAGGCTACATGGTGCTTCGTGGGCGTGTGAGAATCATAGTATGTTTTAAGATATTGTTGGTAGAGAATGCTCGGTGCATGGAGCGAGAAGATGTTTGGTTGTATTGGGATGAGGTCATACCCTATGATGTTAGGGTGCTAATAGAGCACATGTGGTTATATTCGTTGGATCAAGTTAGTTGCAGCTGAATAATAGTAAATGACTCGAGAGAATGGTTCTAATGTGTTCGAGAGTCGTGTAATAATGGCTTTGGGCTAAGTGGGAGAGTCCCACCACTTAAGATTGGGTTGCATGGTTAATTACCTGTGTGAATTCTGGATATTAGCGTATTAATGGAGTATTGCAGCTACGGAAAAAGACCATGAGTGGTAATTTAAGTATATGAATTGTTGCATGCATGTTATGGTTAGCCTTACTGGCTCATGTTCAAACTTGAGGGAAAAATTTATGATTATGCCTCGTATAGGTGCAGGCTTCGCGGGAAGTGATTCCGCTGGGTGCTTTATCGAGAGGGTATTCATATGTTATAAAGAAATTCAGTAGAGTTGGTTGCGTACTGGGGCAAGTTAGAACCGGATGGTTCTTAATAGCGGTCCTAGTGAATTCAAGAGGTAAAGTGTGGTGCCTGATAATTCTGAGTCTATAAGTACAGCCGAGGCTCAAGCTTTTGAAGCAACTTATGAAGAAAGGCACAAAACGATCTATGATGTTTTGACTTGTGGTGTAGTATTTGAGAGACATGAAATGGTCGTCGTTCTTAAGATAGCATGGCCTCATGATTTAAGGTCACTCTGGGTAAGTGCGGTTGGAATAAGTTAGGTATTGAAGGAAGATATTAACATTTCTAAGGCAATCAAGGATAACCTAGAAGGAAGTAGATTGATCAGCCATAGTTGAGTTGGCGTATTGGTGTCAATGATCGATTCATGCAACGTGATCGAATTATGCATGTGATTTGTGGCGGTGCATTTGAGACTTGTCGGCCGTAGTGATTGATGTAATTCTGAAGTATTCTTCTGTTAAGGGCCTGTTATGAGTAGGCGGATCTCGGAAAGGGTTATGGTGGCTTGGACCACTACTTAGAGATTGGCATATTCAACGGTTATGAGAACTCACTGTGTGTTGCTATAGTTCTCCTAAAATGAGTTAAATGGAAGGTCTTATGTGATGAAGTATTAGCCTATCGTCAGTTCTAGAGCTATGATGGAAATTGTGTCTATCGTATATCGGCACGTGGGGTGCAGCGAGTAGTATGAAAATTGAAGTAAGGACCAAGGTCACAGTTTGGTCAATGAATGTGATATAAAGAGCTCGGATGAGCAGGGAAAGAGTGTCAGTGTTTTGAGTAAGATAGGTATTAGCATCGGTATCATTTGAGGTCGGTGTTCTATGAGAAAGGCTTTGCATCCCGGTTAGGGACTCCTAATCGCTTTTCAGTGTTAGTGCAGCCGGTGGGTTGAATGTGCAGGCCTGTTTAATTATTCGGAAGATGGTGGGAGCTTGACCCACAAGAAGATTGTATAGGTGTGACATGTAGTCACTTGATTGGTTAGAAATTTAAACCAAGAATGAGGATTTTGGTGATATCATCCATTTGAGAACTTATGTCTGGAGGGCACTCTGCTTATTGGGTTATAGACCTGTGAAATATTATTGACTTAGCTTGGCACGACCAGGATAGACTTAAGGTCGGTGGGTAGATTTAGATGTGAAAGTGAGCCTTGCATCAGGCCATTTGTGCTTTTTCTAGCAATGCGCCCTTTATGGAGGGATAGTCGCGATCTTATTTCGCGGTTAGTTAATTCAAGTAAAGATATATTGCGCCGTATGAGTGTGCGACGGCTTGGTAAGTTCCTTATGTGTTGAGGTTCCGCTCAGCGGTGATGTTATATGAGCATGATGGCTCTTGAGACTCATATCTTATATCGCACCTCAGTTGTGCTTGAGTTCATAGCCTATAGCGCTATATGTTTTCATTGAGTCTGATATCATGCACCTTAGTGTGCTTATGATCGATATTCAGTATTTTGATGTGACGAGCTATTCAGCTCGACATATGACTCCTTGTGTGAGTTTTATATTGTTGGGATCGGGTGGCACACCGCCATGGTTATGTTGTTGGGATCGGGTGGCACGCCGCCATGGTTATATTTTTGGGATCGGGTGGCACGCCGCCATGGGTATACTCTTGGGATCGGGTTACACGCCGTAACAGTGTGATGTTTATTTCAGTATCTATAATTGCTTGTATGTGTTCTGTTTCCTATTTTTCCGAGGAGGTCCATGATAGTGTGAGAGTTGAATAGTTCTCTCTAGTGTTCGCCTTCCTTTTGTACCACGTACGAATTAATAGCCTACTAGCACATTGTATCATCTTTTGGGACTTTTGATTATGTCTGATGTGGCTTATCGCCTGAGTAGTTCGTACTGGGTGAGATGAGATTATGTGATTTGGGGTTAGTGCAAACTGATTATATGAAGTATATTATAGAGGAAATGATCATCCTCTAGTTTAGGACAAGGTAATGGATCCCGTCAGGAGTATAGACCCAATGAATTGTTGATTCAGTAGTTGGTTATGGATATCGTCACATCTCTTCCGTCGTGTCAGTATTGTAAAAGTTGGAACGAGACCTATGTAGATCGTGAGGTGCAATGGGAGCATCCGATTCGTTGAATTTTTGGCTAATTTGATCATAAAATATTATCGTGGTCCTGTGGATTTTGTGTTGTAAGGTAAGAATCCAGCAAGGTTATGCAGTCATGTTTGAGGACGGCGTTTGAGGAATATTGAGTGATCTCTTGATGAAAACAAGCCTCACACATAATTTCGGATGTTGGAATTAAGCTCTAAGACTTAATTGTTTGAACAAGAGGGAATATCTTCAGATTATATCAGGCTAATGTGCCCAGCTGAGTCCTAGATTTATTGGCCCTTTTGAGATTTTGAGGCATGTTGGGGAGTTTGCCTATGAGTTAGCCTTACATCCTAGTCTAGCTGGAGTTCACCCCGTATTTCATGTCTCCATGCTACGGAGGTACCATGGTGACCCGTCGCATGCGTTGGATTTTACTTCTGTTCAGCTAGACAAGGATCTGTCTTATGTTGAGGAGCCAGTAGCCATTCTAGACAGGCAGGTCAGAAAGTTAAGGTCAAAGAACATCGCTTCGGTAAAGGTTCGGTGGCGGGGCCAGCCGGTCGAGGAGGCGACTTGGGAGACCGAGCAGGATATGCGCAGCCAGTACCCTCATCTTTTCACTACTCCAGGTATGTTTTCTATGCTCGTTCGAGGACGAACGAATCTTTTAAGGGTGGGAAGATGTAACGACCCGGCCGGTCGTTTTAGAAAATTATGCCCCAATCCCCAATTTAACTGTTTCCCTAAGTACATTTCTGCTATTGTGGTTTGCCGGGAGAGTCGGTCCTGAAATTTGGAGTATTTTGGGACACTTAGTCCCTAAATGAGAGCTTTAAAGATAGAAAATGATTCGCAACCGGAACAGTGTTAAGACGATCTCGGAACGGAAATCCGATGGTTCCACTAGCTCCGTTGGGTGATTTCGAGGTTGGGAGCGCGTTCGGAATGTATTTTGGAGGTCCTTAGTTCAATTAGGCTTGAAATGCCGAAGTTTGAAATTTTGGCGAATCCGAACGATAGGTGAGATTTTGATCCGGGGGTCGGAATGGAATTCCGACAGTTTCTGTAGCTTCGTTATGTGATTTTGGATATGTCCGCAAATTTTCAGGTCATTCGGACGTCGTTTGGTCGGGTTTTTGATCGAATGTGCAATTCGGAAAGTTTTAAGTAATTTAGGCTTGAATTCGATGTGAATTATGGGTTTTGATGTTGTTAGACGTGTTTTTATGATTGGAACAAGTCCGTATCGTGTTTTGGAATATGTTGGTGGTTTTCGTTGGGGTCCCGGGGGTCTCGGGGTGTTTTCGGATGGTTAAACGGGGGAAAACATGAAAAATTGCAGGTTTGGGTTCTGTTCTGTTGTTTTCGCTCCTGCGGAAATGGGAGCGCAGGAGCGAGTCCGCAGGAGCGAGTCCGCAGGAGCGGACAAGTGAACGCAGGAGCAGAAGTGATCGCTGAAGCGGATCCTGGTCCGCAGAGGCGGCATCGCTGATGCGGAAAGAGGATCGCAGAAGCGGTCCAGGGTCGCGAAGGGGAGTTCCGCAGAAGCGGAATATTGACCGCTTAAGCGAGTCCGCATGAGCGGACTCCGAGGCGCGGAAGCGGAATATTCCGCAGGAGCGGAAGAGATTTCGCAGAAGCGGCCTCGCGGAAGCGACCCTAGGCTCGCAGAAGCGAAATGGGCCAGCCAGGCCTGGAGTTCGCAGAAGCGACCACGTGGTCGCAGAAGCGGTTCCGCAGAGGCGGAAATGGTCCGCAGAAGCGAAAATCGCAGATGATTAATTGTATCAGAAGTTAGAAAATTTCAGAAACATTTCACATTTGGGGTCTCGGCTTAAGAGGCGATTTGGGCAATTTTTGAGGGGGATTCAATGGAAATCATCATGTAATCATCTATGGACTCATCTTATGATTAGTATTGATAATATTATGCAATTATATCATGAAAATGGAGGAATTTGGGGTAATTTATGGAGGATTTAGCCCTAGGCCTAAAATTTAGGAAATCTTTGATTTGAATGGGCAAACGGAGTCCGATTTCGATAATTTTTATATGTACGGACTCGTATTGAGATAAGGAACCCGAATATATAATTTTTGTGATTTTTCGATAAGTGTACCGAAAGTAGGGTTTTGGCAACTTGTGGGTTTTGGTGTGTTTTGAGTTATTTTGATTGG
Source organism: Nicotiana noctiflora (assembly GCA_032618575.1). Taxonomy (NCBI): domain Eukaryota; kingdom Viridiplantae; phylum Streptophyta; class Magnoliopsida; order Solanales; family Solanaceae; genus Nicotiana; species Nicotiana noctiflora. Next base: position 236,113 of record JASVEL010012862.1, read on the forward strand.
GTAATGCCCAATTGGCCTATTTTGATGTGATTCTATTGATTTTTATCAGATACTACACTTGTGGAGGCCGACATTCGCGGCAAGAGGGTTATTTCTTAGCGGTTTTGTACCGGAATTGAGGTAAGTGGCTTGTCTAACCTCGTGTGGGGGACTTTCACCCCTAGGATATTATGTGATACTTTAAATGCCTTGTACGCGAGGTGACGGGCGTGTACATGCGCTGGTTGTTGAACACATACTTTACTTAAAATGCTCTATGAGTGATATTCCTGTTTTTAACTGTTAAATTCGATATTCCTACCCAGTAGCAGTTAGAAAAGCATGATTAGGTAGTATTTAAGTGTCTAGTTGCCTAATTGTCTTACTTGAGTTTTCTTGGTAATCGCCGGCGCCGTTTATCGGTGAAGTTATAGTTAAACATATTATATTTCTCTCTGTGTATTCCTTTACTTGCTGTGTTTGTGGACTGCAGGTTCAATTCCCGAAGATCCCAGGGCTGTGGGTTCGATTCCCAGAGACCCGGAGTGATAATGATGTGGATCGCGGGTTTGATTCCCGGAGATCCCGAGATTTATTGAGTAGGGACTACGGGTTCGATTCCCGAGATCCCGAGATATTGGTAAAGACTACGGGTTCGATTCTCGAGATCCCGAGATATTGGTAGGGACTACGGGTTCGATTCCCGAGATCCCGAGTTATTGGTAGGGACTACGGGTTCGATTCCCGAGATCCCGAGTTATTGGTAGGACTACGGGTTTGATTCCCGAGATCCCGAGTTATTGGTAGGGACTACGGGTTCGATTCCCGAGATCCCGAGTTATCGGTAGGGACTACGGGTTCGATTCCCGAGATCCCGAGTTATTGGTAGGGACCGCGGGTTCGATTCCCGGAGATCCCGAGTTATTGATTATTTATCGAGACACGGGCTGCGGTTCGATTCCCGGAGACCCGCAGGTACCGAGAATGGGACCGTGGGTTCAATTCCCACTGGGTCCCGGACTTGTTTATTTGAGTTGGTTACTTGTTGTTAGTTTAATTGTAGACGGTTGCGTAATCATTACATTGTTGTTATTTCGGAATTGATGTCATTTAAACTGCTTATTATTATTATTATCGTCATTATATTATTGTTTCTCAGTAGGGCCCTGACCTTCCTCGTCACTACTTCATCGAGGTTAGGCTTGGCACTTACTGAGTACCGCCGTGGTGTACTCATGCTACTCTTCTGCACACTTTTGTTGTGCAGATCCAGGTACATCAGAGCATGCTCGTGCTAGGTGATTCCGCAGCTTTCTGGGAGACTTCGAGGTATGATCTGCTACGTCCGCGGATCCGGAGGCTTCCCTTCTATTCTAGTAGTACTAGTTGACATTTTTCCTCATTTCGTTGTTAGATACTCTTTACACATAGAGCCACAGTTGTATTTCTCTTTTAGTCTGTGTTACCGTGGGGTTCCGGATCTTGGTAGTGTTTTTATTCATTGTGTGACGGATGTATGTGCCAAACGGCACGGATTACATATCTCTTATGCTATTTTTCCGCTGTTTCTTATTTAAGTATTTATAACTTGTATATTCCGCAAAGTGTTAGGCTTACCTAGTCGTGGGGACTGGGTGCCATCACGACATGTTCACAATTGGTGAACTAGGGTTGTGACAAGTTGGTATCAGAGCTTTAGGTTCATAGGAGTCACGGGACACAGACCGGTTACTTAGATTCTCGCTGATCGATACAGAGACGTCTGTATTTATCTACGGGGGGCTATGTAACTGTTTAGGTAACTCTTCAATTCTTTGAATTCCTTATCGTGCGCCATTTATTCAGTTAGAGCCTATGTCATATGTTCTTTTGCATCCACTCGTGTATTGAAATTGCGCACTCGGTATCAAGTATGCGCCGACGGTTCGTGATGCTGCAGAGGGATTTCAAGGGAGTCAAGAATTTACTCAACCATTGTTACCGCGTGTCATCCATATCGATAATGCAAGAGAATTGAGAGATCTTCAATTGTGCACATGGGGTGCACTAGATTCCGACATTCGATTGATAAGTACGGTCTTGAGAAGACTTACTTAACTACCAAATCGTCACAACAATGGTAAAAATCACAAAGTGGACGTAGATCTAAAGATAGTTGGTGGTAATAAAGACTATATGGTTCACATGAGATATCTATTTAGCGAAGGATTCAGACATCAGAGATACTGGTGGGAAATGAGTTTAACTGTCTTAAGAAGGACATGTACCAAACGAATGTCTTTGGCTTGTCTTATGATGAAAACGTACGAATGTTAAAGGCTAGTATCATGGATTATCAAGATGTATCTTAAGGCTTCATGTCAAGTGAAAGGATTTCACTATCAATGATCTAATTATAGGTCATGTGTCATATCAGATTTGGCCTGCGATGTATTTAGGTGTTATTCAAAAGTTCTTGAAAACTTGCGGATGGGCAAGAGTTGAGGCTCGTATGGTATAATGTTGGGACTTTATATGTTCCCGTGTCCCTAATAAACTCTGCATTTTATTATCAAGCAGGGAAATATTTGACAAAGGCTACATGGTGCTTCGTGGGCGTGTGAGAATCATAGTATGTTTTAAGATATTGTTGGTAGAGAATGCTCGGTGCATGGAGCGAGAAGATGTTTGGTTGTATTGGGATGAGGTCATACCCTATGATGTTAGGGTGCTAATAGAGCACATGTGGTTATATTCGTTGGATCAAGTCAGTTGCAGCTGAATAATAGTAAATGACTCGAGAGAATGGTTCTAATGTGTTCGAGAGTCGTGTAATAGTGGCTTTGGGCTAAGTGGGAGAGTCCCACCACTTAAGATTGGGTTGCATGGTTAATTACCCGTGTGAATTCTGGATATTAGCGTATTAATGGAGTATTGCAGCTACGGAAAAAGACCATGAGTGGTAATTTAAGTACATGAATTGTTGAATGCATGTTATGGTTAGCCTTACTGGCTCATGTTCAAACTTGAGGGAAAATTTATGATTTATGCCTCGTATAATTGCAGGCTTCGCGGGAAGTGATTCCGCCGGGTGCTTTATCGAGAGGGTATTCATATGTTATAAAGAAATTCAGTAGAGTTGGTTGCGTACTGGGGCAAGTTAGAACCGGATGGTTCTCAATAGCGGTCCTAGTGAATTCAAGAGGTAAAGTGCGGTGCCTGATAATTCTGAGTCTATAAGTACAGTTAAGGCTCAAGCTTTTGAAGCAACTTATGAAGAAAGGCACAAAACGATCTATGATGTTTTGACTTGTGGTGTAGTATTTGAGAGACATGAAATGGTCGTCGTTCTTGAGATAGCATGGCCTCATGATTTAAGGTCACTCGGGGTAAGTGCGGTTGGAATAAGTTAGGTATCGAAGGAAGATATTAACATTTCTAAGGTAATCAAGGATAACCTGGAAGGAAGTAGATTGATCAGCCATAGTTGAGTTGGCGTATTGGTGTCAATGATCGATTCATGCAACGTGATCGAATATGCATGTGATTTGTGGCGGTGCATTTGAGACTTCTCGGCCGCAGTGATTGATGTAATTCTGAAGTATTCTTCTGTTAAAGGCCTGTTATGAGTAGGCAGATCTCGGAAAGGGTTATGGTGGCTTGGACCACTACTTAGAGATTGGCATATTCAACGGTTATGAGAACTCACCGTGTGTTGCTATAGTTCTCCTAAAATGAGTTAAATGGAAGGTCTTATGTGATGAAGTATTAGCCTATCGTCAGTTCTAGAGCTATGATGGAAATTGTGTCTATCGTATATCGGCACGTGGGGTGCAGTGAGTAGTATGAAAATTGAAGTAAGGACCAAGGTCACAGTTTGGTCAATGAATGTGATATAAAGAGCTCGGATGAGCAGGGAAAGAGTGTCGGTGTTTTGAGTAAGATGGGTATTAGCATCGGTATCATTTGAGGTCGGTGTTCTATGAGAAAGGCTTTGCATCCCGGTTAGGGACTCCTGATCGCTTTTCAGTGTTAGTGCAGCCGGTGGGTTGAATGTGCAGGCCTGTTTAATTATTCGGAAGATGGTGGGAGCTTGACCCACAAGAAGATTGTATAGGTGTGACATGTAGTCACTTGATTGGTTAGAAATTTAAACCAAGAATGAGGATTTTGGTGATATCATCCATTTGAGAACTTATGTCTGGAGGGCACTCTGCTTATTGGGTTATAGACCTGTGAAATATTATTGACTTAGCTTGGCACGACCAGGATAGACTTAAGGTCGGTGGGTAGATTTAGATGTGAAAGTGAGCCTTGCGTCAGGCCAGTTATGTTTCTTCCAGCAATGCGCCCTTTATGGAGGGATAGTCGCGGTCTTATTTCGCGGTTAGTTAATTCAAGTAAAGATATATTGCGTCGTATGAGTGTGCGACGGCTTGGTAAGTTCCTTATGTGTTGAGGTTCCGCTCAGCGGTGATGTTATATGAGCATGATGGCTCTTGAGGCTCATATCTTATGTCGCACCTCAGTTGTGCTTGAGTTCATAGCCTATAGCGCTATATGTTTTCATTGTGTCTGATATCATGCACCTTAGTGTGCTTATGATTGATATTCAGTATTTTGATGTGACGAGCTATTCAGCTCGACATATGACTCCTTGTGTGAGTCTATATTGTTGGGATCGGATGGCACGCCGCCATGGTTATATTGTTGGGATCGGGTGGCACGCCGCCATGGTTATATTTTTGGGATCGGGTGGCACGCCGCCATGGGTATACTCTTGGGATCGGGTTGCACGCCGTAACAGTGTGATGTTTATTTCAGTATCTATAATTGCTTGTATGTGTTCTGTTTCCTATTTTTCCGAGGAGGTCCATGATAGTGTGAGAGTTGAATAGTTCTCTCTAGTGTTCGCCTTCCTTTTGTACCACGTACGAATTAATAGCCTACTAGCACATTGTATCATCTTGTGGGACTTTTGATTATGTCCGATGTGGCTTATCGCCTGAGCAGTTCGTACTGGGTGAGATGAGATTATGTGATTTGGGGTCAGTGCAAATTGATTATATGAAGTATATTATAGAGGAAAGGATCATCCTCTAGTTTAGGACAAGGTAATGGATCCTGTCAGGAGTATAGACCCAATGAATTGTTGATTCAGTAGTTGGTTATGGATATCGGCACATCTCTTCCGTCGTGTCAGTATTGTAAAAGTTGGAACGAGACCTATGTAGATCGTGAGGTGCAATGGGAGCATCCGATTCGTTGAATTTTTGGCTAATTTGATCATAAAATATTATCGTGGTCCTGTGGATTTTGTGTTGCAAGGTAAGAATCCAGCAAGGTTATGCAGTCATGTTTGAGGACGGCGTTTGAGGAATATCGAGTAATCTCTTGATGAAAACAAGCCTGACATAGAATTCCGGATGTTGGAAATAGGCTCTAAGACTTAATTGTTTGAACAAGAGGGAATATCTTCAGATTATATCAGGCTAATGTGCCCAGCTGAGTCCCAGATTTATTGGCCCTTTTGAGATTTTGAGGCGTATTGGGGAGTTTGCCTATGAGTTAGCCTTACCTCCTAGTCTAGCTGGAGTTCACCCCGTATTTCATGTCTCCATGCTACGGAGGTACCATGGTGACCCGTCGCATGCGTTGGATTTTACTTCTGTTCAGCTAGACAAGGATCTGTCTTATGTTGAGGAGCCAGTAGCCATTCTAGACAGGCAGGTCAGAAAGTTAAGGTCAAAGAACATCGCTTCGGTAAAGGTTCAGTGGCGGGGCCAGCCGGTCGAGGAGGCGACTTGGGAGACTGAGCGGGATATGCGCAGCCAGTACCCTCATCTTTTCACTACTCCGGGTATGTTTTCTATGCTCGTTCGAGGACGAACGAATCTTTTAAGTGTGGGAAGATGTAACGACCCGGCCGGTCGTTTTAGAAAATTATGCCCCAATCCCCAATTTAACTGGTTTCCTAAGTACATTTCTGCTATTGTGGTTTGCCGGGAGAGTCGGTCCTGAAATTTGGAGTATTTTGGGACACTTAGTCCCTAAATGAGAGCTTTAAAGATAGAAAATGATTCACAACCGGAACAGTGTTAAGACGATCTCGGAACGGAAATTCGATGGTTCCATTAGTTCCGTTGGGTGATTTCGGGGTTGGGAGCGCGTTCGGAATGTATTTTGGAGGTCCTTAGCTCAATTAGGCTTGAAATGCCGAAGTTTGAAATTTTGGCGAATCCGAACGATAGGTGAGATTTTGATCCGGGGTTCGGAATGGAATTCCGACAATTTCTGTAGCTTCGTTATGTGATTTTGGATATGTCCGCAAATTTTCAGGTCATTCGGACGTCGTTTGGTCGGGTTTTTGATCGAATGTGCAATTCGGAAAGTTTTAAGTAATTTAGGCTTGAATTCGATGTGAATTATGGGTTTTGATGTTGTTAGACGTGTTTTTATGATTGGAACAAGTCCGTATCGTGTTTTGGAATATGTTGGTGGTTTTCGTTGGGGTCCTGGGGGTCTCGGGGTGTTTTCGGATGGTTAAACGGGGGAAAACATGAAAAATTGCAGGTTTGGGTTCTGTTCTGTTGTTTTCGCTCCTGCGGAAAAGGGAGCGCAGGAGCGAGTCCGCAGGAGCGGACAAGTGAACGCAGGAGCGAAAGTGATCGCTGAAGCGGATCCTGGTCCGCAGAGGCGGCATCGCTGATGCGGAAATAGGATCGCAGAAGCGGTCCAGGGTCGCGAAGGGGAGTTCCGCAGAAGCGGAATATTGACCGCTTAAGCGAGTCCGCATGAGCGGACTCCGAGGCGCGGAAGCGGAATATTCCGCAGGAGCGGAAGAGATTTCGCAGAAGCGGCCTCGCGGAAGCGACCCTAGGCTCGCAGAAGCAAAATGGGCCAGCCAGGCCTGGAGTTCGCAGAAGCGACCACGTGGTCGCAGTAGCGGTTCCGCAGAGGCGGAAATGGTCCGCAGAAGCGAAAATTGCAGATGATTAATTGTATCAGAAGTTAGAAAATTTCAGAAACATTTCACATTTGGGGTCTCGGCTTAAGAGGCTATTTGGGCAATTTTTGAGGGAGATTCAATGGAAATCATCGGGTAATCATCTATGGACTCATCTTATGATTAGTATTGATAATATTATGCAATTATATCATGAAAATGGAGGAATTTGGGGTAATTTATGGAGGATTTAGCCCTAGGCCTAAAATTTAGGAAATCTTTGATTTGAATGGGCAAACAGAGTCCGATTTCGATAATTTTTATATGTACGGACTCGTATTGAGATAAGGAACCCGAATATATAATTTTTGTGATTTTTCGATAAGTGTACCGAAAGTCGGGTTTTGGCAACTTGTGGGTTTTGGTGTGTTTTGAGTTATTTTGATTGGGTAATGCCCAATTGGCCTATTTTGATGTGATTCTATTGATTTTTATCAGATACTACACTTGTGGAGGCCGACATTCGCGGCAAGAGGGTTATTTCTTAGCGGTTTTGTACCGGAATTGAGGTAAGTGGCTTGTCTAACCTCGTGTGGGGGACTTTCACCCCTAGGATATTATGTGATACTTTAAATGCCTTGTACACGAGGTGACGGGCGTGTACATGCGCTGGTTGTTGAACACATACTTTACTTAAAATGCTCGATGAGTGATATTCCTGTTTTTAGCCGTTAAATTCGATATTCCTACCCTGTAGCAGTTAGAAAAGCATGATTAGGTAGTATTCAACTGTCTACTTGCCTAATTGTCTTACTTGAGTTTTCTTGGTAATCGCCGGCGCTGTTTATCGGTGAAGTTATAGTTAAGCATATTATATTTCTCTCTCGTGTATTCCTTTACTTGCCGTGTTTGTGGACCGCGGTTCAATTCCCGGAGATCCCGTGGCCGTGGGTTCGATTCCCGCAGGACCCGGAGTGATAATGATGTGGACCTGCAGGTTTGATTCCCGGAGATCCCGAGATTTATTGGTAGGGACTACGGGTTCGATTCCCGAGATCTCGAGATATTGGTAGGGACTACGGTTCGATTCCCGAGATCCCGAGCTATTGGTAGGGACTACGGGTTCGATTCCCGAGATCCCGAGTTATCGGTAGGGACTACGGGTTCGATTACCGAGATCCCGAGTTATTGGTAGGGACTACGGGTTCAATTCCCGAGATCCCGAGTTATTGGTAGGGACTACGGGTTCGATTCCCGAGATCCCGAGTTATCGGTAGGGACTACGGGTTCGATTCCCGAGATCCTCGCTTATTGGTAGGGGCCGCGGGTTCGATTCCCCGAGATCCCGAGTTATTGATTATTTATTGAGACACGGGTCGCGGGTTCGATTCCCGGAGACCCGGAGGTATCGAGAATGGGACCGTGGGTTCAATTCCCACGAGTCCTGGACTTGTTTATTCGAGTTGGTTACTTGTTGTTAGTTTAATTGTAGACGGTTGCAGTAATCATTACATTGTTGTTATTTCGGAATTGATGTCATTTAAACTGCTTACTATTATTATTATCGTCATTATATTATTGTTTCTCAGTAGGGCCCTGACCTTCCTCGTCACTACTTCATCGAGGTTAGGCTTGGCACTTACTGAGTACCGCCGTGGTGTACTCATGCTACTCTTCTGCACACTTTTGTTGTGCAGATCCAGGTACATCAGAGCAGGCTCGTGCTAGGTGATTCCGCAGCTTTCTGGGAGACTTCGAGGTATGATCTGCTACGTCCACGGATCCGGAGGCTTCCCTTCTATTCTAGTAGTACTAGTTGACATTTTTCTTCATTTTGTTGTTAGATACTCTTTACACATAGAGCCACAGTTGTATTTCTCTTTTAGTCTGTGTTACCGTGGGGTTCCGGATCTTGGTAGTGTTTTTATTCATTGTGTGACGGATGTATGTGCCCAGCGGCACGGATTACATATCTCTTATGCTATTTTTTCGCTGTTTCTTATTTAAGTGTTTATAACTTGTATATTCCGCAACGTGTTAGGCTTACCTAGTCATAGGGACTGGGTGCCATCACGACATGTTCACAATTGGTGGACTAGGGTCGTGACAGTACTATGCTCATCCTGCACATTTATTAAAGGCGATTTTATTCAGAAAAAAGGAAAATATTTTTTTAAAGACAATTTTTTATTATTTTTTTGAAAGAATTAGCCTTTCTGGGCTATTTATTTTAGAAAGAAAAAGACATGACTTCAAAGTGACCATTTTTGCAAAAATAGCCTTTCGGCGTCCTTTCGGAACATTCGGCTATTTCCAAAATAGCAATCACTTTGATTTATTGAAAACTAAAATTCGATAATTTTTGGTCATTTTCTAAAAGGGTGGTTGGACCCGTCAAGGGTTGCTTACGTATCCCACATAATGGCGAGAATCAAACCTACGTAGTTCGGTCAGATTATTTTGTGACCAATTATTTTAACAACATTGTTCCACCTATTCTCACACTTTCTTTTTAGGTTTCGAACAAATTTTGATATTTTCTATTCTAAAATTTTCTTTCTTTTTGTTTTTCAGGAATTTAACCGGTCCGCATAATAATCCAGGACAAATAAATGCAACATATAACATGCTCGATCTTTGCTATTTTGGGTCACCTATCCTAGACGGACCCAACCCCCGTGTTGAGTCCCCTAAGTCAGATATGATGCAAATAATCGTCCTAGATCTAGGTTCAATATCATGATGTTTCAGTGGTACTAGACCATGTACCCGAGTGGACAAATCAGATCGAGGAGGAGGCTACGTACCGAGGACCCGCGGGGTCGTTCGGCTTTGTAACTTATCCGGCCTCAATTTCTTATTTTGGGTGTGACATTTAACAGAAAGGGGAGTCTTAACCAGTAAGCACATCCCCGGAGGTAAGAAGAGAAGGGTTTTCGGCACAATTTTATATACAATCCACGTAATATCAAAGCGGTAAACACGTAACACACACTACTAAAAAACATCAATTTGTGACCGAATTTTCTGACTGAAAATTAAGTAGTCGCTAATGGGACGACTTTTGCGACCGCAATAGTCGCAAAGGGATTGAATTTTTATTACTTATTTGTTTTTTTAAAATACGACTATTATTCCGACGAAATCCGTGTGAAAGTAGCGCGCCAATTTCCCGCCTTAGACTTTGCGACTGATTCGGTCGGAAATTAAAAAGTCAGAAATTTCTGTTGACCCACTAAGCGACTACATCGATCGCAAAATTAAAATTAAAATGATTAAAGTATTTTAATAGGGTTTGCGACTACCGGGGTCACTAATATTAATCTAGTCAGAAATTCCTTTTGACCCACTAAGCGACTACGTCGGTCGCAAAATTAAAATTAAAATGATTAAAATATTTTAATAGGTTTGCGACTAAGGCGGTCACTAATATTAATCTAATATTTCACACGAAAACCCTATTTCCCCAATTTCATCTATCTCTCTCTCCTCAATCGCCGATTTTGTTCTGGGGACCCAATGCCAATTTGTGTTTTGCCTTTCTCTCCAGCTTTCTGTTGCCTTGTTTAAAGGTAAATCACTATCACTCAACTCTCCCCCTTTATTCTCATACTGTAATTTTTTTTTCCTTTCCAATTTAATTTTTTTGGTCATATGAATCTCTTCCAGTTCGCCTAAGCGGTCGCCCTCCTTCATCGATCCAGCACCGTCGACGACGTCTCTGGTGAGTTTTCCTTTTTCTGTTTATTTACAAAGTGGCTGATTTAGTATTTGTTTAGTCTAACTAGTTTAAGGCCTTAACTGCATGGTGTGTTTGTTTATAATCATTAGGTTATTTTGTTAGTTTGATGGTTCAAGTCTAGTTATCTGATTTTGCACCTTTGAGTTTGAAACAATAATTTTGTTTGATATTGATTTGTGAGGATAGTAGAAGGTACTTGAGTGTAGGGCCTTTGTTAATTTATTTTTACTGTGCGGAGACTGTTGGGAGTGCAATTCTCCAAAATTCTGTCCACAGTTTGTAAGGAAAAATTTTCATTGGACAAAATTCTAGTTTTCAATAGAAAATCTATCATTTTGGACATATTTTTGGCCAAACAAAATCTGTCACAAGGTCTTTTCTCCGAGTTATTTCCCCATTTACCCACATCTTTTACTCTAAAAAAATACATCTTATACATTCTGGACAATCCATAAAATACTAGTTCATTTAAAAGTCTATTTTCTGGTGTAATTCCTTGAAAAAAGATTGTTGTTTCTGGGTTCGTTTTCGGAGATTCTTCAGCTGCTTTCTGCTGTTGTTTGAGTTGCTGCTGGTTGGATTTTCTCACTACTGTATTTAAATTTTTCTGCAACATAGGTAAGTCTTAAACCTCTATAATACAGATTTTTCAATATTAATGGACATGTCATGTGTTTTAGCATGCTCCAGTGTTATCTAGATAAAAGGAAAAGAGACGAATACTGGATGGTTGTTTCTCTCGGGTTTGTTTTCCCTCTTGGGGTTTGATTTCCCAGCTCTATCTTGAATGTTCAAGACCTGAAAATCTTGAAGCAAGTGTTGTTATTTTTTAATGATGCAGTAATGCACATTAATCACATTATAAGACAAGTGATGGTTTAGAAAAAATACATCACGTGACATCAAAGAAGTATAGATGGATAAAAAAACGTAAAAATATTTATATCAAATAAACAAAATAATATAAATGAGGTAAACTAGCTTACTTATAAAATATACTATATAGATGGCTTGTGTTATACGATCATAATACTACTTAATATGTATTGTTTTACATATCTTGAATTTATTTTGTGTAGATGGAGCTTGCACATCGTAGATGGATGTATAATCGAACTTATCCTAATCGTAGTGGGTTGAGGGAGGAATTTATAGAAGGGGTTGCCGAATTCATAGCTAAAACAAAAACACTTCATGAATTTCTTAGTGAAGGGGTGATTAGGTGTCCTTGTATACAATGCAAATGCGGAAAGTTATTACAACCAGATGTTGTTAAAGTTCATCTTTATAAAAAAGGGTTTATGGAAAACTATTACGTGTGGACTATTCATGGAGAGGATGTTGCTAGTGTTGGTAACGTCGGTTTTCAATATGTCTTTGATAGTGAGGGTAGTCCATTAGCAGAGAATAATGGTGAAAATTCTCGATTTAGTGAAATGGTTAGGGATGCTTTTGTGATGCACCCGGGGGCTCAGAATGAACCAAATGATGATGCTAGGCGCTTCTATGAACAGTTAGAGGAAGCAAGCCGTCCATTGTATAAAGGATCAATGCATTCTAAGTTGTCTGTCGCAGTTAGATTATTAAGTATTAAATCAGATTCAAGTATTTCTCAAGCGGGCATGGACTCTATCATTGGCCTTATGAATGAACTTAATCCGAATAAAATTGACCTACCCAAAGATTTCTACACAGCAAAGAAATTGGTTTCTAAGTTAGGACTTTCATCAGAGAGGATTGATTGTTGTGAGAAAGGTTGCATGTTATTCTATAAGGATGATGCAGCCTTACAGAATTGCAAATTCTGTAACCAACCTCGTTACAAGAAAGCCATAAATTCAAAAAAGAAGAAGGTTCCAGTTAAGGCGATGCATTACTTACCCCTTATACCTAGGTTAAAGAGGTTGTATGCATCAATGAGCTCTACTCCTCATATGAGATGGCACTATGAAAATAGAAGGCCACCTGGTATTTTGTGTCATCCGTCAGATGGAGAAGCATGGAAGCATTTTGATAGGTTGTTTCCAGATTTTGCTAGTGAACCTAGAAATATTAGGTTGGGTTTATGTGCAGACGGATTCACACCTTTTTCTGTCTCTGCTGCACCATATTCATGTTGGCCAGTGTTTGTTACGCCGTATAATCTTCCTCCCGAGATTTGTATGACAAGTCCATATTTGTTCCTAACTTGCATTGTTCCAGGTCCACGCAATTCGAAAAGTTTGATTGATGTATACATGCAACCTTTAATTGATGAGTTAAAGTTATTATGGCATGAAGGTGTGGAAACATATGACATATCAACTAAACAAAACTTCAGATTGCGTGTTGCTTTGATGTGGACTATAAATGATTTTCCTGCTTATGGAATGTTGTCCGGGTGGTCGACAGCAGGAAAGTTAGCTTGCCCAACTTGTATGGAAGACACAAAAGCATTCACGTTGAAACATGGAGGAAAGAATACATGGTTTGACTGCCACCGTCGATTCTTGCCTATGGATCATGAGTTTAGGAGAAATACTAGTGCATTTATGAAGAACCAAACTGATTTTGAGGAGCCACCATCACCATTGTCGCCAGAAGAGATTTGGAACAGAGTTAGGTTTCTACCAAAGGTAACAGAGTCTCCAATGTCTAATAAAATACCTGGTTATGGTGTTACGCACAATTGGAATAAACAAAGCATATTTTGGGAGTTACCTTATTGGAAGCATAATCTTCTTCGACACAATTTAGATGTCATGCATATCGAGAAAAACTTTTTTGACAATTTGTTTAATACAATAATGGATGTCAATAACAAGACAAAAGATAACTTAAAGGCTAGGATGGACTTAAAAGAATATTGTAGGCGAAGTGAGTTGTACCTGACATACTTGAACAACAAGATTCAGAAGCCTAAGGCCAGTTACACATTCACTTTGGATGAGAGAAGAGAAATTTGTGATTGGGTTAAGAATTTGAGGATGCCTGATGGATATGCGTCAAACTTATCCAGGTGTATTGACATGAAAGAAGGGAAGTTGACGTCTATGAAGAGCCACGATTGTCACATTTTCCTCGAATCTTCGATGCCCATTGCATTAAAAGCCTTGCCTGATAGAATATGGAAACCCATTACCGAGATAAGTTTATTTTTCAAGGAGTTGTGTTCTAGCACATTGAAGGTGGAGAACTTAGCTTACATGGAGAGTAACATTTGCTTAACTTTAAACAAGCTGGCGAAATTTTTTCCTCTTGGGTTTTTTGATGTAATGGAACATCTTCCAATTCATCTTGCACAAGAGGCACGACTTGGTGGGCCTGTACAATGTAGATGGATGTATCCTTATGAGAGGTAATGACTTTAAATTATTTTCCTCAGTACACTTCAGGTCCTACTACCTCATCTGTGCCATTAATGGGTCCTCATCATCATCCTTCTCCACCTCCTCCCCCTCCGCCTCCTCAGCAGACTTCAGTGCCACCTGGCTTTTTCACTTTGCCCCCTTGTGATCCAGTTCGATATAATCCTATGTCTAATTCACATAGCATGCACACTATACCATCTTCTTCGCCAGCTTATCGTACTAGTCAGCATGGTGGCTGCTCATCTATGCCTCCGTCTTCATTCCCTCCATACCCAAGCTACCATGTTAGTCAGAATGGTGGTTCAACATCTATGGCTCCATCTTCATCTCCATCATCATCCATTCCTAGTGTTTCTAGGCCGCATGTTGGAGACTCTACCATACCGTCATCCCCATCCGTTGGCACATCTACACCTGCTCTTGATGATACACAGACTCAGACTTTTGAAGAGATTGTATCATATGATTCCCTTAATAGACTGATTATCATTCCTGATGGGACTACTGGGTAAGAAAGTAATTTATTATTCGTTTGAATTGTTGAATATATTTGTAACATATGTTAATTTTAATGCAACTTTGTTCCCTCCAATGAATCTACGAAGGTGGTTGTGGATTGTGTTAAAGCATTTTATCGAGATGCTTGGAGTAAATGGTCAGATATACCGTATTTGTACAGAGAACAAATGTGGAATCAATTTAGGGTACAAATTCCATAAATCTTGTATTATTTATCAAACCACCCTTATTTAATCTAATGTTTTAAATAATTTCCAGACAAGGTGTGCATGGATTCCCAAATACCATCAGCAAATAAGTCATAATTTTGAGAAAAAAGCTGCTGATCGGCTTAAAAATCTTCTTTATAAAGCTCGAGAGAAGGGCGAGAGGCCCGGTTGGATACTACAAGACTTTTGGGATAGACTTATTGTGATATGGACGTCTGAAGACTTTAAGAAGAGGAGCAATGCTGCAAAGGCTGCCCGAGCCTCCAATACAGGTGGCTCATTGCACACTGGGGGTTCAATTAGTATGGAGACCCATCGAAGGAGAATGGTAACTTTCTTATTTTATTTGTTTTGATTTTAACTAGATGCAATTGAACTTTATCTAACTTAATATTTTTTTCTTTTTGCAGGAAAAGGAAAAAGGGAGACTTGTGACTTATGCTGAGGTCTTTGAGGACAAGCATTTGAAAAAGAAAAAGGATGGGACAAAAGAATGGGTCGAGCCGCGTGCTGCGAGGGTATATGTAAGATCCTTATTTTTCTTTTTTGTCTCTTCTTTTTTCTTCTTCTTTTTTGATTTGTTGGGGTTGATGATTCTTTGATTTGTTGGGGTTTAAAAAATTTAGCCCTAACACTCATATAGCATTTTTTGGACTGTTACCTGCCGTTATATCTAGAAACTCTTGATCTTCAATATATCCAGAAACTCTTGATGATCAACCCAGAAGTCCTAATCCTTGAAGTATTTTGGACTGTCAGCTATGACAGTTTTTGAAGCTGACTAATCCCCTGACTAATCCCCTTTAGCAGATGCATTTTGCTAGAAATTTTGACAGTGTAGCAAAGTTAGTGTTTATGTACATTTCATCGGTACTGTGACTCAGACACCAATATTTTGCTAGAAATTTTGACAGTGTAGCAAAGTTAGTGTTTATGTACACAGTGTAAATTGGACTGTCCTAATCTGATTGCATTATGCTATCTCTAATAACACCTCTAGCACCACATACACCATCAATATATGAGCAATCGCTGTTGAGTTTAACAAAAAGGATTGCAGGTTTAACCATAGTAATAGAGACCTCATTGAGAGCAGCAATACTACTTCTTTAAACACTTAGAACTTGTAGTTGAGTCTACTGGTGAAAAGCAACTAGATGCTTGAAGAGGAATGGGTTGGCTGAGTCTTGGAACTTGCACTAATGCATAAACTAATTGATTGTAAAGATTCTGAAATTCTCCCTTAAACAAACCTACTAACGTGACTCATAAAGTACCATTAACGAATACTCCTACAACAGAACTGATAAATTTCATCAATATGCATATAAAATATTGTAAGCTAATTGCAAACACCAGACATAAAGTAAGGTTAATAATAAACAACTAATTAAGTTGTAATTCAACAAGTTGTTATCACCTGAGTGCTAGCTTCCATTGTATTCCCATTGTGTCCTTTTAAAAAGTTTAGTTATTGTTATTATAAATACGCAAGAATTTAAAATCTTTTGTTTTAATATCAAAATGAAGTGTCGAAATGGTAATTGGCATGAATTACTTCTGAAAATATTTAATTGTTTGTTTTGAGAGAACAATGAATTACTTCTATTAATAAACTTCAATTTCAATAGTTTCTGTCATCTATCATTTAATTTCAGGAAGCCTATCAACAACGTTTTGAGGAATGGCGTCAAAGTCAACCCGATTCCGAGGATGGTAGCTCAACCCAAGTGTCACTCAATGATGTAGCTTCAATATGGACGCAGGTGGTTGGTGGCGCAAAGAAAGGGAGAACCTACGGTCTTGGATCTCAAAATTCTATAGGTCGTTCTACGACTTTGTTGTCTGGTGATGCCAGTTGTTCTCAAGATCACGAAGAGGTGGAAGCGTTACGAAAAGAAGTTGAAGAGTTGAAGGAGGAACGAAAAGAAGATCGCGCAAATTTTAATAAATTGCAGAGTATAGTGGAAAAATTTATGAGTGCACGTCCATTTCCTCCTTCCAATGGCGAGAATGGCAGGGATAGTGAGTTTTAGTTTATTTTGATATGTTGTAGTTGGATGTTTAGACTTGGTAATATTAATACTTGACCATTATTGTAATATTTTAGACTAAAATTGAATGGTGCTAGAATGTTTAACTCTAGATGTTTTAGTTATAAATATTTATGTTTTGCTTATGGATTTAATTAGTTGCAATAGTGGATTGATTGGTTAGTATGGTAGATTAATTGGTTGTTGTATATTTGAATTGTATAGGTGATATTGCTTTGAAAGCCCTAGAATTTAGTCAAATATCCCAATTTTCTGAGCAAAACGCGTCCAGATTCAGGAACATTTGCGACTATTGTAGTCGGAAACATGAATAAATAAATAGTATTAAATTAAATTTTGCGACCACGGTAGTCAGAATATTAAATAAATAAATAATTTAAATTAGATTTGCGACTACCGTAGTGGCAAATATCAAAGAGAATTGATTATTATTATAATTATACATACCATTTGCGACCGAAGTAGTGGGAAAGTTAAGTAAAATTTAAATTTAAATTAAATTATTTGCGTCCGTGTCAGTAGTAAATTTGCGACCGCCATAGTCGGACAGTTGGCGTCATTTGTCAGTTGTCTTATTTTTGATTGTGCGACTACTGTAGTCGCAAATTACCGACTAATTCGGTCGCTAAATATTTCAGACCAGCTATTCAGCGACTACGCTATTTCGGTCGGAATGCAGTCAAAAATTAGCATTTTCTGACCGCATTGCGACCGTTTTGGCAGTCGCAAAACAACTATTTTCTAGTAGTGACATTGATCAAAGCATATAATAAAGTCAAATAGTAACAAGAACGGCAATTCAATCGAACTCGAATTCTTAAACCCTGAACCGAAGTTCTGGATTGCTTATCCCTAGCAGAGTCACCAGAGCTGTCACACCTCCCTTTTTACTACCTCTTTTTCCGAAAAAGGAATAAGGTATACCTCATTAATTACTAATACACCCGAAAAAGAATATAATAATAAAAATGAGGAAGGAGTTTTTCCACTTTAAGGACAATCGGAACGGGATTTTATTTAGAGTTTCAGAGTCGCCACTTGGGAAGATAATGGTGTCCCTAGTCACCGGTTAATCCCAAATCCGAGGAAATTGACTTTTTTTAAACAATCTGCGAAACTAGAAATCCGGATAAGGAATTCTGTTAACCCGAGAAAAGGTGTTAGGCACTCCCGGTTTCCGTGGTTTTAGCATAGTCGCTCAACTGTCATTTTTGACTTTATTTGATTTTGTTATATGCTTTTATAAAATGTGAATGTTTTGTTTTGTTATTTTAGCGACTTGCGAGAACGCATTTCGAGTCACACCGCAACCAGTACGCCTGTGACTTTAATACATTCCAGCTTCGCCGGGATTTAAGATTTGAGTCACATAAATGTGCACTCGTGTTAAGGAACGTATATTTTTAGATCGTGCCTATAACGACTACGACTTATTATTTTTTAGGAAAGACCGTGAAATTCGCTAACGGCCTTCCCGAGTCTATCATTTATTAACGTTCATATGGGGGCCCCGCGTATTTTGTTCCTATACGAGGCTCATCCCGTTATTTTAGAAGTCCAATCCTATTGAGTACTATATTGTCTATTTTTGGTTTTTCTCCTACTTATATCACTGTTTTTTTTGTATTTTTTTAGAATTATGTCCAGGCCCATTATTCCATTTCTTGGCCTGGACATTGTAGACCGAATTTAATAGTCCAGTTCACACAACTGGGTTTTAGAAACCCAATATATGTAAAAGACGTTATTCGAGGCCCGTAGATGAATCCAGTTGTATATGGGCCTATACTATCTATTAAGCCCAAATCAGACGAGAGTAATACAAAACAGAATCGAGATTTCATACTAACATACAAATATTCATGAAATGATAGAATAAATCAACCAATGGCATTTTTTATTTCATAAGGAACTGGAGTACATGCGTATCAATATTAATTCTGAATTCTAATTATTACTAATAGAACTTAAACAATAAACTACTATCTCAGCCACTTAAAACAGTGATACGATATTTAACAGTGCGAATTTGAATTGTTATTACTTACTGATTCTAACTTATACTATTCTAGATTGTTATTAAGCCAACTGAAGTGATGAAATAGGCTGTAACTAAGTTAATCATTTATAATTATCATGTTATAAATAATGAGGTTAATATGATTACTGTTCATATTACAAAGCCAGTTTTAGCTAGATGAGTTAAAGTTACGAATTAACCTGTTTTTAAACTAAATTTCAGGATGATTATATCTACGCGTGCTCCACCCTACTCTATCTATTATATTGTTTCAGTTTCGTACATATTTAGCTATTACAAATATTCATATCAAATTACAGGAGGTCTAATACACAATAAACATAAAATCTATAAAATGCGGCAGAAGATTTCATCCGAACAACTCATAGAATTTTCATTTCTTCAATTAGCTGGCAATTACATTTTTGGGTAGAAAAGTGTACCTGGTTCAGGAAAAGAAACTTATACGTCTAGGCAATGAGATGAAGAAGAGTCAACGATTACAGCAGCAGAACAGTAGAAGAATAATCACAGCAAAGCAGCAATATAACAGCCAAGTATAATCTTTAAACCCAGTAATCAAGCAAGCTAGCAAACAGAATTGAAGAAATCCAATAGAATCCAGTAATATAGAACAACAGAAGACTCTAATTGAACTCCAGAATTTGTAACACTCGACTTAACTTTTGATTCAACTCAGAATTTTCTACTCTCTATCTATAATGTCTAATCCTTGATTTGGTAACCCAGAATGTTCAACCCTAATTCAGGCTTAAGTGAAGCCTATTTATAGGTGATTTGTGTGAAATTTTGAGGGGAAAATTCAAAATTCTTATTCTTAGTTCCCTCCCCTTAATTCTCTTATTAATTACACTTTGGTACCTTCATTTTAAGCTCGAAATGCCTTCCAGCCCTTGCAATAAGGTTTTAGGAATTCTTTTTGATTCTATTAAGGGTATATTACTAGGCTGTCCTCACTTGCTAAAGGTTATTATAGTTATACTTTTTACTAGGCCTATTTTACCCTTTATTTTTTGTCTAATTACAGGAATACTAAGCATTAAAGTCCGTTTTGTCCTTATAGGCTCTATTAAATTCACAGTTATACCATTTCTTATTCCCCTTATACCCTTATTGTTATTTATTATTTACCCGACCTACTAAGGTCAGGGTATCTTAGGTTTTCTACTTATTTAACTATTAGCCACTATCTTATAACCCATTTAAGATTTAGCCAGATTTTAACCCCAGTCCTTTTTCAATTTTAACCTCTTTTAAATTGACTTAAACCTTTAAATTGTGACCAGAATTAGATTGCAGAATTAACCACTTTTATTAACATTAACTAACCAGGCTTAGATTGTAGAACTAACAACTCTAATGTTTCAGAAATGGCCAAGCCAATTACACAATCCAAGTTATTTCAACAATAGCCAGACTAAGTCATTTTCAATAATAGCCAGATTACTAAACTAAAGAAACTATACTTATCTTTACAGCTATAACCAATACCACAAAGCACAATAGTATTCAGAATAGTATAACATATGAATCAAATTACAAATATAGCCAATTCATGTCATTTTGCACACATAGCCCTAATCATAAATCATTCTTCAATGAACCAGAAATAAGAGGAAAATTTGATAATGGTTGAATCCCAGTCAATTAAATTGTAATTTCAGACTAGGCACAGTGAAAAAATCACACATAAAGAAACATATTCAAACAAGACTCATGCGTTGAACTTATAAAAAATCCTAAGGAGCTAAAACATATCAGTTATGTGCAAAGAATAGGATAGATGAGATTATAATAGGCTAATAATAGAAATACTCAGAAAACTAACAGTCAAGAACATGCAGATTATATACAAAAATCTTAGAAGACGAACAGTAAAAAGCATGCTAAAATCATATACAAAAGTCTTAGAAGACAAATAAGCAGAAAACATGCAAGAGATCAAATACAGAAAACTTAGAAGACAAAAGCAAAGAAGGCAAAGAACACGAAAACTTAGCTTGCACGATTTGTCTCCTATTCTTTTCTTTATTCTTTTCTTTCTTCCAAGCTTCAAGATTTTAAAAGGCTTGAAGTCTGAGTTTCTAGATTTTCCTCGAATGGGTTTATTTTTGGGGTTTTTAGTGGTAGAGGGGTGTTGCAGGTGTTGTTGGGATGTATTTGGGGGTGGGTTATGTTCGGGTGTTCGCCGGAGGTAGGGTTCCGGCGAACTTCTTTGCAAGATTCGAACAGTTCCAAAGTTATTCGAAGCAAACCAACTATATGGGGTGAAAGATCCCCTTACAGTGGTCATATGGTGTAAATTTGAAAGGCTAAGTCATAGGGTGAAGGCCACCGACAAAAGTTCCGGTGACCGGACTTTCAAGAAGGTGGGGTTTGTCTGATTTTCTAGGATTTTCAGGGTGGTCTTGGTGTGTGAGAGTGAAGGAAGAGAGGTTTGAGGTTGGTTTTGGGCAGATATGGCCACAGTTTTAGGCTGGTATCCATTGGAGACAGTTGAAGAAGATGAAGGCGAAGAAGACATGCGACTAGGGTTTGAATGTATGTGTGTATAGGCATATGTGTGTTTGGTCTCTGAACGAGAGACGAGGTTTTTATACCTCTTTGGGCCTGGGCGATCCTGGCCTTTGGATCATTTATGATCAATGGCCAGGATTAATTCCCATTGAACGTCGTCGTTTTGTTTATTGAGAGATGGCCCGACCTCCGTTAGATCTCCAAACATGGACGGCCATGATTTATTCTCTATACTACGTCGTTTAATTTTCTTAAGAGACTTATCAGCGTCCGTCTGATCAACATATTTGGACGGCCAAGATTAAAGCCTTTAACGACGCCGTTTCTTTTTTATTCAAACTGCCTCATGAGATCCGTTGAATTGATATATCAACGGTTAAGATTTGATCACCCTTTATGCCGTCGTTTTGATTAAGCGTTTGGATTGGACGACATATTTCTTTTGGGCTGTGATATTTTGGGCCTGTATTTTGAATTTTGGCCCAAATTTATTGTATTTTATGTATTTTTCTTGTATTTTAATTACTTTCTTTGTATTTTTCTTTTGCATTTTATTTTCTCTTTTCATATTCCTTTTCAATTGTTTTTTCCTTTTATTTTCCTATTTTTTCTAATTTTTTTGGTATTTTATGACATTTTTTGCTATTTTCTTTAATTTTCCGGTATTTTTGTATTTTTGTTAATTTTCTCTGATTTTCTTTATTTTTGTGACATTTTCTAATTAACTCTTTTTTGTAGTTTTTTAATTTTAAATTATTTCAATCACAAACACACAATTATTTCAATTAAACACATAATTACACATTAAAAAATTTTATTTTATTTTTATATTGGAATTTATTTGCTTAGGGCAAAAATTACGTGCTCATAAGTTTGCTCGGTAGGTTGAATTATATCAGCAGGTTCATTGCTCAGCTTACGTCAACTTGTGAGCCTATCTTTAAATTACTGAAGAAAGATGCTGCAGTTAAATGGACAGATGAATGCCAAAATGCATTTGACAAAATCAAGGTATAGTTGGCCAATTCACCTGTATTGTTTCCACCTGAGCCAGGAAGACCTCTAATCCTTTATTTGACGGTGTTGGATAATATATTTAGTTGTGTATGGGGACAACATGATGTTACAGGGAAGAATGAGCTTGCAATTTATTACCTCAGCAAGAAATTCACATCTTACGAGGTAAAATACACTCGATTGGAGAGGACATGTTGTGCTTTGACTTGGGTGGCACATAAGTTGAAGCATTATTTGTCCGCCTATACCACTTATCTTATTTCCCAGTTGGATCCGTTGAAATACATCTTTCAGAAGCCCATGCCCACACGGATGCTTGATAAATGGCATATCCTGCTCATAAAATTTGATATTGTTTATGTAACCCGCACTGTGATGAAAGCACAAGCAGTGGCTGATCACCTAGCGGAGAATCCAGTTGATGATGAATATGAACCGTTGAAAACATATTTTCCTGATGAGGAAGCAATGTACATTGATGAACTAAAACAAGATGAAAAACATGGCTAGAAGCTATTCTTTGATGGGGATGCCAACAACAAAGGTATCGGGATAGGAACAATACTTATTTCAAAGAAGGGACAACATTATCCTGTCACATGTCAACTCCGTTTCTTCTGCACCAACAATATGGCTGAATATGAGCCATGTATATTGGGCTTGAGGATGGCTATAAATATGGGTGTCCAAGAGATCTTGGTCATGGGTGACTCAGATCTTTTGGTACATCAAATTCAAGGAGAATGGGAAAAACGGGATTTAAAACTTATACCATATCGGCAATGTTTACATGAACTATGCTAGCAGTTTCAGTCCATAGAATTCAAGCACATTTTGAGAATCCATAATGAAGTTGTAGATGCTTTGGCCACTCTGACATTAATGTTACATTATCCGGACAAGGCTTACGTGGACCCATTACAAATCCAGGTTCGAGATTAACATGCTTATTGCAATACGGTGGCAGAGGAGCTTGATGGTGAGCCATGGTTCCACGATATTAAAGAGTACCTCAGAATGGGAGTGTATCCGGTACAGGCCACATAGGATCAGAACAGATCTATCAGATGATTGGCAAGTGGATTTTTCATTAGCAGAGGGGTTTTGTACAAAAGAACTCTAGATCTTGGTTTGTTAAGGTGTATGGATGCAAAAAAGGCTACAACAATTATGGCCGAAATACATGCGGGATTCTGTGGACCACATATGAGTGGGTATGTATTGGCAAATGAAATTCTCAGAGTAAGATACTACTGGCTTACTATGGAACAGGACTGTATCAGCTTTGTGTGCAAGTGTCGTCAGTGCCAGGTACATGGAGACCTGATGCATTCTCCACCATCCGAGTTGCATACAATGTCGGCACCATGGACCTTTGTTGCTTGAGGCATGGATATCATTGGGCCAATCGAGTCAGTGGCATCTAATGGGCATAGGTTTATTTTGGTTGCCATTGATTATTTTACTAAATGGGTTAAGGCAAAAACGTTCAAGTCGGTGACCAAGAAAGTTGTTGTTGATTTTGTACATGCAAACATCATTTACTGGTTTGGAATTTCGAAGGTGATTGTCACAGAAAATAATGCCTATCTTAACAGTCATTTGGTGGCATAGACATGTCAGAAGTTTAAAATTATACACTGCAATTCAATACCATGTCGTCCTAAGGCGAATGGAGCAGTTGAAGCATCCAATAAGAATATTAAGAAAATACTTTGAAAAATGGTAGAAAGATCGAGGCAGTGGCATGAGAAATTACCATTTGCTTTGCTGGGATATCACACTACTGTTCGCACTTCAGTAGGAGCAACTCCTTACTCATTGGTGTATGGCACGGAGGTAGTGATGCATGCAGAAGTTGAAATACCTTCCCTTCGAATCATTGCAGAGGCATAAATTGATGATAATGAATAGGTCAAAGCACGGCTGGAATAATTAAGCTTGATTGATGAAAAGAGATTGGCAGCAGTATGTCATGGGCAATTGTATCAACAGAGAATGGCCATAGCTTATAATAAGAAAGTGCGTCCACGAAAATTTAAAGTCGAAAAATTGGTATTGAGGCGTACTTTACGTCATTGGGTTGAAGCAAAAGGAAAGTTAGCTCCCAACTGGCAGGGGCCATTTGTTGTATCACAAGTGTTGTCCAACTGAGCATTATATCTAACAGATGTGGAAGGGAAATGTGTAGAAATGACTATCAATTCTGATGCAGTCAAGAGATATTATGTATGATTTCATTATCTTTATATGTCTGATTGTATTTGACATATTTTGAGATTGAAATGATGAAGGCATTTTGTTCCTCTATCTAAACACTTTATCCATTGCTATCCCTTCGAGCCTTATTATATTTTCTTTCATATCCCTCTTTCCGAATCAATAACAAAATCAAGAATTGAACGGGGAAATCAAGCGAAGAAAACAAAAGAAGAAAGAGAAAAGAAAAGAAGAAAAAAAGAAAAAAAAAGAAGAAGAAAGAAAAAGAAGAAGAAAGAAAAAGAAAAGAAAATAAGAAAGAAAAGAAAAGAAAAGAAAAAGATAAGAAAGAAAAGAAAAGAAAAAGAGAAAAGAAGAGAAGAAAAGAAAAGAAAAGAAGAAGAATGGAAAGACGGAAACATCGCAACAATGAAGCGATTTTATGACTTGAACTACGTTTGACTTGATCCCGAAAATGGTACATAGACAGCCTCACTGAGGTTCAGTCATAGCAGAAGAAAAGTCCAAGAATCCCTAAGAATGAAACTGGGGCAGAAGATTTGTTGTGGAAGATATAATTCCGAAAGTTGTAATTTTGGAGCCCATGTTGAAATATGTGAGCCTTTATACCCTTCTTTCTAAACCCATCCAAAAGCTACATTAAGGTCCAAAGAAAGACCTTTTGATCAATTTTAAGAAATGTCGATACAAGCAAGTAAGGTGATTCATGTTGTGTTACAACACCCCGGTACCAGAAGATGAAAACTGAAAATGAGAGAGTCTTATTGGTGAAAACCCTCACGGTCACTGTAAGGCGATGTGAGTTGAGAGACATTAAAATGAGAGAGTCTTATTGGTGAAAACCCTCACGGGCACCGTAAGACGATGTGAGTTGAGAGACATTAAAATGAGAGAGTCTTATTGGTGAAAACCCTCATAGGCACCGTAAGGAAAAAGTGAGTTTCCAAAAGTGGGCAAATGAAAGAAGTTTTTGGTTGAAAGGTGGCAAAACAAGCAAGGTTTGGGTTTCGGTGAAGATCGGGTTGTGAAATATGGAACGGTAAATGTGGCAATTGACAGTTAATTGGTTGGACAGACTAGGCTGGTTAATCCGAAATGCATGGCATGATCAATGGAATCATCCTTCCCACTCAGATAAGTCCTATCCTCCTTTTCTTTTTAGAGTCTTTCTATCCTCAAAACTTCAAGGTCATTGCATTTCATTTCCCTTGAAATCTGTCTACAAGACATTTGTATTCAAAGCTAATAACCATCTTCCCAGCTGTATGACACAATGAGATCAGGATTTATTAAAGGACAGTGAAACATGAAGGATCAATGTAAAATAAAAAAGGGGTAATTAGATGATTGGAGAAAGAAGCAAAAGTTCACAAGAAAAGTGAGAAAAAGAAACACCAAGACAGTAACATGAGAAAAACATTTGGGTCATCAGGATCAGAAAGTTTGAAAGTTAGCCGGGAAATTAAGGCAAGACAAAACAAGTTCAAAGAAGCAAGGCGGATCAAGTTCAGAAGCGGGATAATGGACAATAAGAGTGCCAGCAGCTAACCACCATTTTATACTAACAAATTGTTCTTTGATTAAAACAGGGACAAAAGATTCAAATTCCTACTAATAGCTTTAAAAAGAATGTGACCAATGTGGATAACAAAGGAGCACAGAGAGCTTCAGCAATAAGGCACCCACCTAGAGAACAAGGGAGGACAGTTCAAGTTTTAAGGGAAATCAGCAATGTTCAAAGGAAGGCATTTCAAAGTTTCAGCAGTCAGGCACCCACCTGGAGAACAAGGGAAGTACATCAATTTTAAATGTCAGTTTTAATATTTGATAACACGTTGTACCCAACTACGAAACTGGGGCAGAAACTTTTATTTATTTTGTATGTTTGCTGTAAGCAGGCGCTCACCTGAAGAACAAGGAAATATATTTTAAATTCAGCAAGCAGGCTCCCACCTGAAGAACAAGGGAATACATTCCAAAATTCGGCAAGCAGGCGCCCACCTGAAGAACAAGGGAATATATTTCAAATTCAACAAGCAGCCGTCCACCTGAAGAATAAGGGAATACATTCCAAAATACATCAAGCAGGCACCCACCTGAAGAACAAGGGGAGTATAATACAACTTTTATCTCTCAAGTTAACATTCATGTAACATCATGCACCTAGTTATCAAACTGTGGCAAAAAAATTTCTTTGTTTTCTATGTTTGTTGTAAGTAGGTGCCCACCTGAAGAACAAAGGAATACACTTAAAAATCAGCAAGCAGGCGCCCACATGAAGAACAAGGGAATACATTTCAAAATCAGCAAGCAGGCGCCCACCTAAAGAACAAGGGAATACATTTCAAAATTAGCAAGCAGGCGCCCACCTGAAGAACAAGGGAATATCTTTCCAAATGCAGCAAGCAGGCACCCACCTGGAAAACAAGGGAAGTACAATCCGAATTTTAACCTTAACATTTGATAACATGATATGTCCCGTCACCATACTGGGTCAGAAAAATTTCTTTGGTTGTCTATTTTTATAAGCAGGAGCCCACATGGAGAACAAGGGAATACATTTTAAAGCAATCGTTAGCAGGAGCGCACCTGAAGAACAAGGGAATATTTTTTTTTCAAGCAATAGAAAGCAGGAGGCCACCTGAAGAATGGACATATACTCCAAACACAGTCAAGGCAACAACCCAAACTCTATTGAAAGAATACAAGATTAAGGATCAAGGAAATTTAAGAACACAAGATACCAGGCATAGATATGATTTTATAACTCATAGAGCATAGCTTAGGCTAGCTTCTTTTTATCTTTACATAGTCAGTAAGCAGTAACATCAGCAAAAATAGTGAAATCACAGCTTCCTGGTAGTCCCAGCTACCAGACACTCCTGAACTACACTAACCTGATTCCTGTTTAGCCCGGGATATGTAGGCAACCTATGAAGCAGGGTGCAGTCAAACCTTTCAAAAATGCTTCACATGTGTCTTTCCACGAAAATTCTTCGTGTTTCCAGGCAAAAAAGAGCAGCTGTGAGCACGTGATTTTTGCTGATATTTGTGGCATTTTTGTGTTAATTGGTTGCATAATAACTCATGTTAAAAATATAAATAATATGCATTAATTCATTTTAACAATCTAAAGAAAATCACAGAAATGGTTTATTTTGGCATTTTATTATTTTAATTGGAAATTGCTACAAAAACGTTATTAAATAATTTTAGATTTTAATTAGTTTAATTGTTAGTTTAATCTCTCAATTTTATAAAATCAAGAAAAAATACCAAAAATATATATATTACAAATTGAAAATAAATACAAAAAGCAAAAGAAATAAAAGAAAACAAAGGAGTAAAAGGGATTTGTTCTTAAAAAAAACCTATTTGGGCCAAGACCAACAAAAGGAGCCCCAGCCCAAACACATATAGCCCAACCCCCCAACCATACCCACGCCCAGACACCCTCAAACCCGACCCACCTGTCAACCCAACCCATTTCCTTAAAAATTATCAGATCCTTCACACAATAGAGACACGCAAATTGCGCGACTCTATGTATCTCCATCTTCAACGCACACTCTGCTCTATTTAGTGGGAAGAAGAGGATTGGCGTGGGAGAAGAAAAATTTCAGAGGAAAAAATTTTGAGAGGAGGGGGGAATTTCAGATTTGAAAAATTAAGATTCTAGGGTTCTTAAGGTCTTCTGATTTTTTCATTTTTTCTATCATTGTTTGTTCTTCTTCCATTTTTCATCATGGAGTTCGATTGAGCTGGAGTTGATTTCTGAGTTCGTCGCTGTTGCTGTTTGGTGCAGATTCCATTCGATGCTTCCCGTTTTCTCTCTAGCGATTCTAGCTGAAAGTTCCTATTGAAGATTTATTACATTCGACTTGAATCATTTGCTGTAATTATTGAGCTTCTATTAATCAAAAGCTTATTTTCAAGTTCATTTTCTTTCTCCTATTCTGTTTTGGTTGTTGAAAATATGATAAGAGCCATAGAAATTGGGTTTGTAATCTATAATTTGACAGTTCATAAGTTTTTAACATTGAGAGTGTAGAAAATCATACTTGAATGCTCGTTACAGATTCAATTTGTTTGAAAGTGGTTGTGTTTGAATATTGCCTCAGAGTTTGTGTTGCACTCGACCATGATTTCCGGATTTGTCCCCTTTGTTCTTTTCACTTTAGTTTTAGTAGGAAACTCGACATTTGTATCATATATGCCTCTGTTTAACTTGGTTAAAATTCAGATCCGTACCTCTATTTTTGTTCTGTTTGCTTCACAATATGATAGGCTCAATGACAGTTAATTGTATGTTTGATCGTGTATGACTTGAAGTTTAAAAGTTCAGCAGCAAGTTTAGATTGAATTATTTCGACCATAGGTCGATTGGAAAATGGACTCGCGTGGAATAATTTGATTTTCATGAGTAGTCGCTAGCATAATTGAACCTGAGCATGATAAGTTGATAGATTTGGACAGCCGGGGTGTTTGTTGAAACTGAATATGAGTAGCTGCTGATGTAATTGAAGCATCTAGCCTCAGATTTGTATGATAAAATCCTTAATATATCATATGGTTTGTTGATTTTTGAGGTCGCTTGACTTATTTTCTAGTATGACACTAGTTTATATCGCACCTGGTTTTGTCTCTGCGATAAAATCTTTTGTTGGTTTCCCTAGCAAAGAATTTCCTTCCTTTTCCTTTCTTCTTCATTCCCCATCTCCAATGCAGTTGTGAAAACCTTTCTCCATTTTTATCTCACCTCACTCACTCACCTTCCTAGATTCAAGCCTATTCACACTCACCTTACAATTTGAACCTCATTCTCATGCCTTCACTGAGTTGAAGTAAAATCTCAAAATTTAAGAAAACTAGATCTAACACACACAAACGCTTCAAACACAAGGAATGAAAGGGATCTAGCTGGTTGTCTCAATTTTTTCTTGTTTTGCATTACAATTTCTAAAGCTTTCAAGGTGTAACCGGGGTAGAACTACCTTATTCCTACTGCTCTATTTTTCTGAGTATTGTTTTTAAAGCTGGAACGATTTGGAAATCTGTTACTGCTCTACTTGGAAATCCAATACTGAACACCATCATTTGAATTCAGGAAATTTATTTGGTCACATCAATTGTTCCTTTCGCTATCGGGTACATTCTGACCCTACACAATACTCTATAACTAAGGTCTAACGTAGAAATCTCCGAATGCAAATGTTGCGCTAGTTATTCCTCTGTGTGTTATGGCTGATAAATTTTGTGAATAGCATGCTTAATGTGAAGAATCTGCAAATTCGATTTATAGCTGGCTATACCTATTTTCTCAATATGTTTGGAAATTTCCTGAAAGCATGTTGTTGCTCTTTCATCATAATTTTGTGGTATCGTGTTTTGAACGTCATACAATTGAAACGAAAAGGCTGGGTATGTAATTAAGAAGTGGCCAGGATATTCTTAGAGTTATAAAAATGAATTCATGTGAATGTCCTTGCAAATTGATAATGGGTGCAAGTTGAGTAGTTAATTCCACTTTATTTAATAGTTTCAAGACTGATAGTGAATTTCAGTTACTAGTTTTAATCTGATTGTTCAATTGTGAAGGTATTTAGAAAGTTCATTAACATGTTTAAATAACGGCTGCCTCGTTGCTAACTATCAAAAGGAATATTAAGTATTACTGTGAAGGTTCGGTACAGACTGGTTGTGGGCTGGTCTCCATTCATGCTTGGGATTCGATTGTCCATTCAGTTGTAGGTTGCCTGGTTTTGCTAACTAATTTGGGCTATTCTGTCACGACCCAAATCCGATCGTGATGGCGCTCAACACTAAAGCTAGGCCAGCCAGACCAACAATTGTTTCCACAATGACATATTAGTCCCAAATGGACAACTCAAGAAGAATATACGAGTCAAGAGAAACTCCAATAATAATAATATGAATAAATACAGAGAAGTGCGAAAACGAACTAACACTCCCAAAGATCTGGGGTCACGAGTGTAGAGAGAGCCTCTAAACAAAGCCGAATAATAATAGATAATGCTGAATGAAATAATCAAATCTGAAACATATAATAGTAACTGAATGGAATGAGAAGCTAGGTTTTGCGAACGTCGGCAGCTACCTCAGCAACTCGAAATAACTCTGTAGAACCTAGAGTGCTCGTCTATCTCTCCTGTGTACCTGAATCTGCACACAAAGGTGCAGGGAGTAGGGGTGAGTACTAAGTACTCAGTGAGTAATAAATATATATATATATATATATAGCTAAAAGTAAGAAAACCACAGAATACCACAGGGTAAAGATAAACTACAGTCTGATTCCTCCTATGAACTAGCAACAACAGTACATTACAATTTTCACAGATAATTTAACAGATAAAGATGCAATGTAATGCACATGACCGCTACGACGTGTAGCCCGATCCATTTAACGTCGACGGCGCTTACTGGGGGTGTGTACAGACTCCGGAGGGGCTCCTTCAGCCCAAGCGCAATATCATATTATCTGCTGCGGCATGCAGCCCGATCCTTATATCATCTGCTGCGGCATGCAACCCATCCATCCTCAGTCCACAACATGCATATGAGTTACACAATAGCTCAAATTATTTATTTCCAGGTTCCAGTTCATTAATAATGAAAATGCTTAATTTTTATTTAATTTTCCAAGAACAGGTGACTTAGCATTTCATAATAGTGATTTCAAACTAGAACATGTGACTTAGAATTTCATAATACTGATTTCAAACCAGGACTGAGATCAGTGATTAAGCAAACCAAGCTATCACATATATATCTATCCCCTAAGGATTCTACAGGTCGGCACAAGGCCCCAAACATGGCTTACAGCCCACAAATATATCTAACACAGTGTGCGTTTCAACCGTATATAACATATTATTCATATCCCGGATGGACCAAGTCTCAATCCCCAGTCATAATCAATCCCGCACCTGCCATGGGGTGCGAGCCGCGCCCTACTAGCGTCACAATGTGCTAAGCCGGGGTTTCGAACCCTTAGGCTACCATATACACTAACTACTCACCTTTAGCCGGTCGTGGACTCGTCCGCGATGCCTTTTCCCTTTGAAGTTTCCGCCTCGTGCGTCGAATCTAGTCAAAACCACAGTAATTATATCAAATACGGGTCAAAGAAACATAACCCAATTCAATTTACTCGAAATACGCAATAATACACCAAGTTGGTAAAACCCGTACCCCGGGCATGCTTGTCAAAAAATTCCAAAATTCATACCAACAGATTCCTTGTCTCGCCATGAGTTCGTGCATATAAAATTTATCGAAATCGGAGTTCGAATGACCTTTCAAAAGTCAAAATTTTGTTTTCATAATCTAGGCCCTAATTCTTCCACAATTTCTACGCAAATTCATGAGTTTTGATGTTAATTCTACCATATAATCGTGTTTTTGAGTCAAGAAACTTACCTCCAATGTTCCCCGTTGATTTCTCTCTTCACAGCTCCCAAAACCCTCTGTAAACGAAGAGAAATTAGTGAAAATATGATTAGGGTCGCGTCTGAAATTAATTAAATCTGTTTCTGCTCAGACGTCTCCTTCTATGCGATCGCAATGACTCTATGCGATCGCATAGAGTTAAATTTTTCATCCATTTTTCCCTTTTATGCGATCGCAGCACATTTATGCGATCGCACAGAATAATATCCCCGGGCCACAAGTTCTTCTCTGCAATCGCAACACTGGGTATGCGATTGCACTGTGCAGTCTGCTAAGCCTATGGGATCGCACCCTCTGCTACGCGATCGCATAGTGAATTTTCTCACACCCTCCAGGCTCTTCTATGCGATCACAGTGACTCTATGCGATCGCATAGAGCAATCACTGACTGCAATTTCATGTTCAAAATTTGCCCGTTGGCCATCCGAAATGATGTCGAGACCCCCAGGACCTCAACCAAAGCCACCAATACATCACATTACCTCATTCAAACTTGCTCGTAACATAAAAACGCCGTCGTAAACATCAAAATCACCATTTTCACACGGATTCAAGCCTAAGTTTCTTTAAAACTTTTGAAACTAACGATCGATCTAAAACCTGACCTAAACACCTCCGAATGACCTGAAATTTTGCATGCATATCCAATATCACCTAACGGAGCTAGTGCAACTCGAATTTCATTCCGAGCAGATCAAAATCTCACCTACCGGTCGAATTTCGCAAAAATTCAACTTTAGCCAATTCAAGCCTAAAACTACACCGGACCTCCGAATTCGATTCCGATTGCTCTCCTAAGTCATAAATGATCCCCCAAAACTAGTCGAATCATCAGAATTCAATTCCGAGCTGTCTAAATCATCGGTCAACATTCAGTTGACTTTTCCAAACTATCTTTTTCATAAAGAGGTTTATGGCCTCATTTCTATCTAAATTCCTTCCAATTTGCTTCTAACTTTTCGAGCACATATAAATTAGTATATTGAAGTGTTAAATGAAGAACGGGACGATAACTTCCGTAACGACGAGTCGGGTCGTTACATTCTCCCTAACTTAAAGAAACGCTCGTCCGCGAGCGGGTTAAGAAACATACGTGGAGTCTCAAATAAGTGTGGATATCTGCTCCGCATCTCCTGTTCGGTCTCGTAAGTTGCTTCCTCCATGGGACGACCTCTCCACTGCATTTTTACCGAAGCTATGTCCTTGGATCTCAGCTTACGAACCCGTGGACCCAAAATAGCTACCGGCTCCACATCATAGGTCAAGTCCTCATCTAACCGTATCTTGCTGAAGTCTAACACATGTGATGAGTCTCCAACATACTTCTGGAGCATAGATACATGGAATACCGGGTGAAATCCCGACATGCTGGGTGGCAAAGCAAGCATATAGGCCACCTCCCCAACTTTCCTAAGCACCTCAAAAGGTCCAATGAACCTTGGTCTCAACTTTCCTCTCTTTCCAAACCTCATAACGCCCTTCAAAGGCGAAACCTTCAGCAACACCTTCTCACCTACTGAATAAGACACATCTCGGACCTTCCGGTCCGCATAACTCTTCTAACGCGACTGAGCTGTGCGAAGTCTCTCCTGAATCACCTTCACCTTGTCTAAGGCATCCTGAACTAACTCTGTCCCCAACAATCTAGTAGCGCCGAGCTCAAACCAACCGACTGGAGACCTACACCGCCTCCCATATAAAGCTTCATACGGTGTCATTTGAATGATGGACTGATAGCTATTATTATAAGCAAACTCTGCAAGAGGCAAGTAATCAGCCCATGAACCACCAAAATCAATGACACAAGCACGCAACATGTCCTCCAGTATCTGAATAGTACACTCGGATTGCCCATCCGTCTGTGGATGAAATGCTGTGCTCTGCTCTACCTGTGAACCCACCTCTTGCTGAAATGTCTCCAGAACTGAGAAGTGAACTGGGTACCTCTGTTTGATATGATAGAAATGGGAACTCTATGCAATCTCACAATCTCGCGAATGAATATCTTTGCCAACCGCTCCGAGGAGTACGTAGTACACACTGGAATGAAGTGGACTGACTTGATCAGCCTATCCACAACCACCCAAACTGAATCAAACTTTCTCGCTATCTGAGGGAGTCCACTAACAAAGTCCATAGTTATCCTTTCCCACTTCCACTCGGGAATATCAATACGCTGGAACACACCTCCGGGCCTCTGATGCTCATACTTGACCTACTGACAGTTTAGGCACCGTGCCACATGATTCACAATATCTTTCTTCATCTTTCTCCACCAGTAATGCTGCCTCAAATCCTGATACGTCTTTGCGGCACCTGGATGAATAGAATACCGCGAGCTGTGGGCCTCTTCTAATATCAACTCACAAAGGACATCAACATTGGGCATGCATATCCGACCCTGCATCCGCAACACACCATCACTATCAATAGTGACATCTTTGGCATCATCATGCTGAACTCTGTCCTTAAAGATAACCAAGTGTGGATCATCATACTGTCGTTCTCGAATACGGTCAACTAAAGAAGACTGAGCTACCACGCAAGCCATCACCCGACTGGGCTCAGAAATATCCAGCCTCACCATCTGATTAGCTAACGCCTGAACATCAACTACAAGGGGTCTCTCCTCAACTGGAATGTATGCCAAGCTTCCCATACTAATAGCCTTCCGGCTCAATGCATCGGCCACTACATTGGCCTTCCCGGGATGGTACAAAATGGTAATATCATAGTCTTTAAGCAATTCGAGCCATCTCCGCTGCCTCAAATTGAGATCTTTCTGCTTAAACAAATGCTGAAGGCTGCGGTGGTCTGTATATACATCACAAGATACACCATACAAGTACTGCCTCCAAATTTTCAAGGCATGAACAATAGCAGCTAACTTGAAGTCGTGAACAGGGTAGTTCTTCTCATGGGGCTTGAGCTGACGAGAAGCATATGCAATAACTCTACCCTCCTGCATTAATACACAACCGATCCTAACTCTCAAAGCATCACAATACGCCGTATAAGACCCTAGAGCTGATGGCAACACAAGTACCAGAGCTGTGGTCAAAGCCGCCTTGAGCTTCTGGAATCTCTCCTCACATTCATCAGACCATACAAATGGAGCATTCTTCTATGTCAACTTAGTAAAAGGTGAAGCAATAGATGAAAAACCCTGAACAAACCGGCGGTAGTAGCCTGCCAAACCGAGGAAACTCTAAATATCAGTAGCTGAAAAAGGTCCGGGCCAATTCTGCACCGCCTTGACCTTCTGTGGATGAACCCGAATACCATCATTGGACACTACATGTCCCAGAAAAGTCATAGTATCAAGCCAGAACTCACACTTAGAAAATTTTGCATAAAGCTTTTCTTCTCTCAACCTCTGCAATACCACCCTCAAGTGCTGTGCGTGCTCCTCCTGGCTGTGTGAATACACCAGGATATCATCAATAAACATGATCACGAAAGAATCAAGGTACGACCGAAATACACTATTTATCAAGTGCATGAATACGGCTGGGGTATTGGTCAGCCCGAAAGACATCACCAGAAATTCATAGTGCCCATATCTTGTTCTGAATGTTGTTTTCATAATGTCAGAGTCCCTAATCTTCAACTGGTGATAACCCGATCGAAGGTCAATCTTAGAGAATACACTAGCTCCCTGGAGCTGATCAAACAAGTCCTCAATACGAGGCAATGGGTACTTATTCTTTATTGTTACCTTGTTCAACTGCATGTAATCAATGCACATTCTCATTGTTCCATCTTTCAAGGTGACATACTCGGGCATATGAACCCATTATCTAAGAGTTCTTGAAGTTGTTCTTCCAATTATTTTAACTCAGCTGGCGCCATGCGATAGGGAGGAATAGAAATGGGCTGAGTGCCCTACACCAAGTCAATACCAAAATCAATATCCTTGTCAGGCGACATGCCCATCAGGTCTACTGGAAATACATCCGGGAAATCCCTCACAACGGGGACCGAATCAAGACTGGGTGTCTCAGCCTTAATATCTCTAATGAAGGCTAAATAGGATAAAGAACCCTTCCCAATCATTCGTTGGGCTTTTATATAGGAAATCACCCTGTCAGATACATAATCAGTCAAGCCATGCCACTGGATCCTCGGATTACCTGGAATAGCTAAAGTCACTGTCTTGGCATGACAGTCCAGAATTGTATGGTAAGGAGATAACCAATCCATGCTTAGAATCACATCGAAATCCACCATGCCCAATAGTAATAAGTCAACTCGGGTTTCCAAACCCCCAATAGTAATAAGACAGGATCGATATACCTGATCCACAATAACTGTATCACCCACCGAGGTAGACACATGCACGGGAAAGGCAAGAATACCACGGGTCATACCCAAATGATGTGCAAAATATGAAGAAATGTAGGAATAGGTGGATTCAGGATCAAATAAGACAGAAGAATCCCTGTGGCAGACTGAGATAAAACCTGAAATGACAGCATCTGATGCACTAGCGTCCTTCCTATCCGGAAGAGCATAAAAACGAGCCTGGCCTCTTCTAGTACGATCCCCGCCCCCTAGGGCGACCCCTGGCTACCTAGCCACAACTCCTAGCTGACTGTACTGGTGCTGAAGAAACAGGAGCAGAAGACAAGGGCTGGTCCCTCTACTGAGACCGCTTACGAAGCCACTAAGGACACTCTCTCCTGATATGGCCAAACTCGCCACACTCAAAGAAATGACCTAAAGCTGGCGGAAGAGACTGCTGAGGACCCCTCGCTACAGATGAATCCTGAGCTGAAGAAGTAGGAGCAGAGCTCTGAGCTGGAAGGGCGCTCAATGCAGGCTGACTCTACTGACGACCCTGCCGACCCTGATGGCCCTGATGGCCCTGATGACCACGATCCGATGAAGCTCCACTGGACTCTGCACGTCCTGACTGAGTAGTTTTGAAAGAATGACCCATGATATGCTGGGGCTGGCCCCTAGACGGAGCACCACTATAACTACCAGTACCACGAGGCCTCTTAGCCTCCCTCTCCTCACTCTCTCGGCGGCGATCTGTCTCAATCTGACGAGCCGCATAAACCACCTCATCAAAGGTAACTATCTAAGCACTCTCTCTAGTCATCAATATACGGATAGGATATATGAGACCATCTATAAATCTCCTGATCCTCTCTCGGTCCGTTAGGGATCATCCATGTGGCATGCCTAGCCAACTGTGTATATCTCAGCTCATACTGTGTCACTGACATGTCGCCCTGTACCAGCCACTCAAACTGGCGATGAAGCTCCTCACGACGGGACCGAGGTACATACTTCTCCAAGAAGAGAGTAGAAAACTGCTGCTAGGTGAGAGGTGCTGCTCCCGCACGTCTACGCCTCTCAAACTCCTCCCACCAATCGAACGCTGGTCCTGTGAACTGGAAGGTAGTGAAAGCAACACCGTTGGACTCCAAAATGCGCGCAGTGTGAAGCATACGCTGGCACTTATCCAGAAAACCCTGGTCATCCTCGCCCTCAACACCACTGAATGCCGGAGGCCGTAGCCTCTCAAACCTCTCCAACCGATGCTGCTCATCATCAGGCATAGCTGGAACCACATGAGCTGGGGCTGGTGCAAAAAGTGCAGCTGGCTGAGCTGGAGCTGCCTCAGGGGCCTGTAAACCCTAAACTACCTGCTCGGATGTGCGATCCACGGGGGTCTGATTCCCTCCCCTTGCTTGTGAAGAAGCCGCTGCAGTAGATGCTGCAACCACCTGAGCTAACCTAGTGCATACTGATAAAATCTGGGCCAAAGTCTCTTAAAGACCCGGTATCCCAATAGAAACGACCGGTGCCTGAACCTGAGTTGCTGGGGTGCTTGCAGCTGGAACCTGATCCTGAACCTGGGCCACCGGCATTGGAATCTAACCCTGAGTCTCGTTAGCTGGTGGGTCAGCAGGTACTGGCACTGCCGCCCTACCTCTACATAACCACGACCTCTGGGTGCCATTGGTGGTCGTCCGTCACGTCCGCTAGCACATGTTCTCGCCATCTTCGAGAGAATAGAATATGGAAAAGTTTAGTTTCACGATAACACAAACCGTACGATATGAATCCAAGAAAAGTGAAGTTTTTCCTAAAGTTCTGTAGCCTCTCGAGGATAGATACGGACGTCTACGTACCGATCCGCGAAAGCCTACTAAACCGACTCATGACTCGCGAGTCCTAGTAACCTAGGCTCTGATACCAACTTGTCACGACCCAAATCCGATCGTGATGGCGCCAAACACTAAAGCTAGGCCAGCCAGACCAACAATTATTTCCACAATGACATATCGGTCCTAAATGGACAACTCAAGAAGAATATATGAGTCAACAAAAACTCCAATAACAATAATATGAATAAATACTGAGAAGTGAGAAAACGAACTATCACTCCCAAAGATCTGGGGTCACGAGTGTAGAGTCTCTAAACAAAGTCGAATAGTAATATAGATTACTGAATGAAATAATCAAATCTAAACATATAATAGTAACTGAATGGAATGAGAAGCTAGGTTATGCGAACGTCGGCAACTACCTCAGCAACTCGAAATAACTCTGTAGAAGCTGGAGTGCTCGTCTATCTCTTCTGTGTACCTGAATCTGCACACAAAGGTGCAGGGAGTAGGGTTGAGTACTAAGTACTAAGTACTCAATAAGTAATAAATATATATTAATAGCTAAAAGTAAGAAAACCACAGAATAGCCAGAGTAAAGCTAAACTACAGTCCGATTTCTCCTACGAACTAGCAACAATAGTACATTACAATTATCACGGATAATTCAATAGATAAAGATGCACTGCAATGCACATGACCGCTACGGCGTGTAGCCCGATCCATTTAACGTCGACGGCTCTCACTGGAGGTGTGTACAGACACCGGAGGGGATCCTTCAGCCCAAGCGCAATATCTTATCATCTGTTGCGGCGTGCAACCCGATCCTTACATCATCTGCTGCATCATGCATCCCGATCCATCCTCAGTCCACAACATGCATATGAGTCACACAACAGCACAAATTATTTATTTCCAGGTTCCAGTTCATTAATAATGAAAATACTTAAATTTAATTTAATTTTCCAAGAACATGTGACTTAGCATTTCATAATATTGATTTCAAACCAGGACTAAGATTAGTGATTAAGCAAACTAAGCTGTCACATATATATATCTTTCCCCTAGGGATACTACAGGTCGGCACAAGGCCCCAAACATGGCTTACAACCCACAAATATATCTAACACAATGTGCGTTTCAACCGCATATAACATATTATTCATATCCGGGATGGACCAAGTCTCAATCCCCAGTCATAATCAATCCCGCACCTGCCATGGGGTGCGAGCCACGCCCTACTAGTGTCACAATGTGCTAAGCCGGGGTTTCGAACCCTCAGGCTACCATATACACTAACTACTCACCTCTAGCCGTCCGCGGACTCATCCGCGATGCCTTTTCCACCAAGTTGTTAAAACCCGGACCCTAGGCCTGCTTCTCAAAAAATTCCGAAATTCATACTAACGGATTCCTCGTCTCGCCACGAGTCCGTGCATATAAAATTTATCGAAATCGGAGTTCGAATGGCCTTTCAAAAGTCAAAATTCTATTTTCATAATCTAGGCCCAAATTCTTCACAATTTCTACCCAAATTCATGCGTTTTGATGTTAATTCTACCATATAATCGTGTTTTTGAGTCAAGAAACTTACCTCCGATGTTCCCCGTTGATTTCTCTCTTCACAGCTCCCAAAACCCTCTCTAAACGAAATGACATTAGTGAAAATATGATTAGGGTCGCGTATGAAATTAATTAAATATGTTTCTGCTCAGACTTCTCCTTCTATGCAATAGCAATGACTCTATGCAATCACATAGAGTTAAATTTTTCAGCCATTTTTCCCTTATATGCGATCACAACACATCAATGCGATTGCATAGAACAATCTCCCAGGGCCACAAGTTCTTCTCTGCGATCGCAACACTGGGTATGCGATCGCACTGTGTAGTTTGCTAACCCTATGTGATTGCACCCTCTGCTATGCGATCATATAGTGCATTTTCTCACACGCTCCAGGCTCTTCTATGCGATCGT
This sequence comes from Nicotiana noctiflora, assembly GCA_032618575.1. Taxonomy (NCBI): domain Eukaryota; kingdom Viridiplantae; phylum Streptophyta; class Magnoliopsida; order Solanales; family Solanaceae; genus Nicotiana; species Nicotiana noctiflora. Next base: position 276,258 of record JASVEL010012862.1, read on the forward strand.
AGTGACTCTATGCGATCGCATAGAGCAATCACTTACTGCAATTTTTCTGCTGCAATTTCATGTTTAAAATTTGCATGTTGGCCATCTGAAATGATCCCGAGACCCCCGGGACCCACCAATACATCACATTACCTCATTCAAACTTGCTCGTAACATTAAAACACCATCGTAAATATCAAAATCACCATTCACACGGATTCAAGCCTAAGTTTCTTTAAAACTTCCGAAACTAACATTCGATCTAAAACCCGACCTAAACACCTCCGAATGACCTGAAATATTGCACGCATATCCAAAATCACCTAACGGAGCTATTGCAACTCTCGGAATTTCATTCCGAGCCCCGGATCAAAATCTCACCTACTGTTCGGATTTCACCAAAATTCAACCTTAGCCAATTCAAGCCTAAAACTACACCGGACCTCCGAATTCGATTCCAATTGCTCTCCTAAGTGATAAATGATCCCCCGAAACTAGTCGAATCATCAGAATTCAATTCCGAGCTGTCTAACTCATCGGTCAACATTTGGTTGACTTTTCCAAACTATCCTTTTCATAAAGAGGTTTATGGCCTCATTTCTATCTAAATTCCTTCCGATTTGCTTCTAACTTTCCGAACACATACAAATTAGTATATTGAAGTGTTAAATAAATAAACGGGATGATAACTCCCGTAACGACGAGTCCGGTCGTTACATATTCCGAGGCCCAAAATCCGTGGCTATTGGGGCTTGTTGTCCAAATGTATCTATATTATGTGGTTTGGATTCTTTGGGCCCAAGTTTGAAATGGCAATTGATTTGTTCGTTGTTTGGGGACTATTTTGGGCCATTGAGTTAGGTAGCACATTTGAGCTAAAAGGTGTTAGCTTTTGTTCAAATGTGGACTTGAACTTGAAGCCCAAATTCCTTGCTCACTTTGAATAAAACATTAAGACTATATTAGGAATACAAGGTATTAATTTGTAATATAAAATTAGATTCTTAATTAGGTAGCGGGCTCAAGCTAAAAGGTATTCCCTTTTGTTTGAGTTCAGACTTGAATTGGGAATTCGAATTTATATTCGTGGATTAATTGACCTTTAGATACAAAACAAAAAATAGAAAATTTAGATTCTTTAGCTTGGTCTTATTAAAAATGAGATGACCCTCGCCAAATTAAATACACAATTGCAGGGCCCTCATTAATGGCTTACTAAAATACTTAGTATTCGGGATAGGCCGTTTAACGAATTTCACGGCCTTCCCAAAAGATATAACACGTTAGCCACCTTAGGCGCAATTTTTTTAATGATATTACTTTCCTAATACGGGTGTGCATTTCATGCACCCCAAATCCAAATCCGAAAATGTCGAATAAGAATGTATCGAGGATCCGGGTGCATTTTATGTGACGTGATCCAACAATATGTTCTTAAACGACGTTCACTTTCTTAAAATAAAATAATTTGACAAAGCGTTAATTAAATCTAAAAAATGCACAAATAGGATAACATGTATTAAAATCAAATATTTTAGCCAAATATCACAGTTGAGCGACCGTGCTAGAACCATGGAATTCGGGAGTGCCTAACACCTTCTCCCGGGTTAACAGAATTCCTTACCCGGATTTCTAGTTCGCGACTATTAAACTGAGTCAAACCCTTCCTTAATTAGAGATTCAAACCGGTGACTTGGGACACCATAAATTTTCCAAGTGGCGACTCTGAACCTTTAATAATTAGAAAAACTCCTTTATTACTATATCTCTTCCGAGGGTGTAGTAAAAGCCTATAAAGCTTCGGAAAAAGGAGGTGTGACACCATAAAAGTCATAACGACCTTCCCCCTGAGAAGCATCCTACACAAGCCTGAGTTGTCGGGCAAGCTCGCCAGATGGGCCATAGAGCTCAGCGTGCACGACATATCCTATCACCTAAGTAATGACATTAAATTACAGGTACTTACATATTTTGTCACCTATTTCAGTATAGAGATTCTGCCGGAAGCAGAACTAGAGGCCATTTATGCCACTCCTAGTACTGACCTCTGTATTCTCTACACTGATGATGCTTCCAACGCCTCGGGCTTGGGACTGGGACTCATACTCGAGGTTCCCGCAGGCAAAATAATTTGTCAGTCCATATGATGCCCCGAGTTGACTAGCAATGAGGCCGAGTACGAGGTTGTGATTGTAGGTATGAGGTTAGCCATCAAGTACGGAGCTCGACGACTCATCCTACATTGCAATTCTCAACTCGTGGTGAACCAGGTCACCGAGACTTACCAGATTAAGGAACAGAGGCTACAAATATCAATCAAAAATTCACAAGTTGATGCCCGAGTTCGACGAGTGCCGCTTGGAACAAATCCTGATGGCGCAAAACGTCGAGGCAGATGGCCTAGCAAAATTAGGTGCAGCCACCAAAAACATCAACAAGGGAAATATAGTCACCATCCTCAATTCAGCCATAGATCACATCGAGGTACTCCCTTTAAACCTAACTTGGGACTGGCGCAGCCAGTTTATCTCCTATCGGCAGGATGGGACACTCCCAGTCGACAAAAAAATAGCCAAAAATCTCTACATACAAGCCACCTGATACTGCCTAATAAATTACGATATGTACAAAAGAAAGTTTAGCGGACCCCTCGTTAAGTGCTTGGGGATGTACCAAACAAGGCAAGTACTCGAAGAGGTACACGAGGGCCACTGTGGCGCACATAACGACAATCGCGCTCTCGTCCGTTGCATCATCCGAGCTGGGTAATATTGGCCCACAATGAAAAAGGAGGTAGCTGAGTATGTTCGTAGGTACGAACAGTGCCAAAAGTACACCCTCATGATACATCAACTGGGAGAGCCCCCAGACTCAGTAACATCACCTTGGCCCTTCATCAAATGGGGAATGGACATATTCGACCCCCTGCCAGGAAGTCGGGGAAAGATATGGTTTCTGTTAGTTTTGACTAACTACTTCTCCAAGTAGGTAGAAGCAGGTGTGTACGCCCAAATATGAAAATAGGAAGTCATTGCCTTCATATGGAAAAATATCATATGCCGCTTCGGCATTCCCAAAGAAATCAACTGCGATAACGACCCCAAATTTATCGGCAAATAGATAACGGAGTCCTTTGACAAATGGCACATCAAACGGATACTCTCAATGCCATATCACCCCGCCGCCAATGGCCAAGTAGAATCCACTAACAAAACAATATTGAACATACTAAAGAAGAAACTTGAAGAAGCCAAAGGGCTCTGGCTTGAATTACTACTAGAGGTACTATGGCCATAGGAGAAACACCGTACTCGCTGGTCTCGAAACCAACGCGGTTATACCAGTCAAAATTGGAGAACCACGCTTGAGATATTCACAAACAGTGGAGCATACAATGACATGGGTAGGCTTCAAGACCTCGACGAGGCCGAAGAACTAAGGGATATGGCCCACATAATAATGACGGCTCAAAAGCAACATGTCAAAAGGTATTACAACAAAAAAGCCAAAATACGACCACTCAAAGTAGGCGACTACGTCCTCAAAGCAAAAACATTAGTGTTAAAGGACCCGCCCGAAGGGAAATTGGGCACCAATTGTAGTGGGCCATATAAAATCACAGCAGATGCAAGCAAATGAGTATTATAGTTGGAAATAATGGAAGGAAAAACACTCCAAAACAATTGGAATGTCACCCACCTCAAATGTTTCCATTTTTAAAGGACCTCTCCCTAGTCGTAATCTTTTTCCCTTACCCGAGTTTTGTCCCAATTGGGTTTTCTCGGAAGGTTTTTAACGAAGCGGCAAAAGGGGACACCCAAGGGCGTATGAAGACAGGTTTATCATATCGTCCATTTGACGCATTCTCCAGGCCGATATAATAAAGAGACTAGCCTAGTTGATTCTCCATTATGTATGCGTCTAAGTCCACCTTCTCCATCAAGTAAGCGGCTAAGGTCACCTTCTCCACTGTGTAACAGCTATGACCATCACCAGTGAGCGTCGACCCTACTCGACGATGACAGATAAAACTCTAACGATAGTTGAAGTTACATCCTATGGGACAAAGGCCATCGCCAGTGATCATCGACAGATAACATTCAACGATAGTTGAAGTTATATCCTATAGGCCAAAGGCCATCCCCAGTGATCGTCGGCCCTGCTCAACAATGACGGATGACACGTTAACAATAGTTAAAGTTACATCCTATGGGCCAAAGGACATCGCCAGTAATCGTCGACCCTGCTTGACGATGACGGATAACACTTCAATGACAGTTAAAGTTACATCCTATAGGCCAAAAGTCATTGCCAATGATCGTCAAACCAGCTCGATGATAAGGATAACACTTCAACGATAGTTGAAGTTATATCTAATGGGCCAAAGGCCATCGCAAGTGATCTTTGACCCCTTGACGACGAAGGATAACACTTCAACGACAGTTGAAGTTACATCCTATGGGCCATGGGCCATCGCTAGTGATCGCTGACACTGCTCAACAACGACGGATAATACTTCAACGACAGTTGAAGTTACATCCTATGGGCCAAAGGCCATCATTAGTGATCGTCGACCCCGTTCGACGATAATGGATAACACTTCAATAATAGTTTATATTACATTCTAGAGGCCAAAGGCCATCGCAAGTAATCATCGACCCTGCATGATAATGGCGGATAACACTTCAATGACTGTTGAAGTTACATCCTATGGGACAAAGGCCATCACCAATGATCATCGACCTCGCTGGACGACGACAAACAACACTTCAATAATAGTCACAACTGATGCACCGGCCAAGGTCGATGGTGAAAAACAATGCATAAACAAAGAACAACACAAAAGAATAGCATAAAAAGTATATTCATTCACTATGACCAAAATTATATACCTTTAGTCCCATGGAGGACTCCCATTACATTCCCAAAAAAGGCAAAACCTATACAAGTCTTAAGGAGCTCCACCAGATTTACCATCGCTATCTGCCTGCTCTCCTTCTCGACCATCGCCACCGAGGCGGCAAGTCTCATTAAACTAGGGGTCAGACTCGAGCCGGTTGTCATCCTTCGAAGTATAGCCCTCTCGGTCAGGAGAGTCGGAGATGTACCATTAAGCTACATGAGCGGCATGAGGCTCGCACCACTACTCTTAAACTTCTTCCTCAGAGGCACGTTTTGCAACAAAAAGTTTTTTATACACGTCCAATTTGGCCTTCGTATACATCCATATCTTGTGGGCATCTTGGGCCGCGTCCCCGGGCCGTGGAGGGCTAGTACGCCTATGGACTGTCACACCTCCTTTTTACTTACCCGAAGGTATGTACCACTAATTACTACTACACCCCGAGAAGGGATATAATAATAATAGGGAAGGAGTTTTTCCAATTAAAGGACATTCAGATCGGGATTTATTTAGTAATTTTCAGAGTCACCACTTGGAAAAATAATGGTGTCCCAAGTCATCGGTTTAATCCCGAACCGAGGAAATTATGACTATATTTAATAGTCCGCGAAATCAGAAATTCGGATAAGGAATTCTGTTAACCCGGGAGAAGGTGTTAGGCACTCCCGGATTCCGTGGTTTTAGCACGGTCGCTCAACTGCCGTATTTGTTTTTAGCCGATTTCCTTATATGATTCAATTTTCATGTATTATTAATGTCTCGCTTTGTCATTTTTAAAAATTGCTACGTCACGAAAATGCATTTTGAGTAACACCGTACCAGTACGCCTGTGACTTTAGTGCATTTCAGCTTCACCGGGATTTGAGATTTGGGTCACATAAATGTGCACCTGTATTAGGAATGTAATATTATTAATCGCGCCTAAAGCATCTACGTCTTTATTAACTTTGGTAAAGACTGTAAAGTTCGCTAAATGGTCCTTCCGAGTCTAGAATTTTATGTTGAATTATTTGAGGGCCCCGTGTGTTTTCATTTTTTGTAATGAGCCTCATCCCTTATTTTTTAAAGTCCAATCCTATTCATGCACTATATTTTCTATTTTTTGTTTTTTCATTCTTAATCCATAACTATTTTTGTATTAATTTTTAGACTTATTGATATGGGTGTTCAGGCCATTATTTATTTTGGGTCTGAATTTTAGACTGACTAGCAGTCCATAATCAGAATATAAATGGGCCTCTGAGAGCAACGTGTACTTCTGATCCTAATCTAAGGCATGAATGCTACATTAATTCGATTCAGGCCTGGTTCCTATTAAGGCCTAAATTACTCACATTTAAAGAATAATAAGGGCTAATTATCATTTTTAAACAGTACTTATGAGTGTAACAGTTAATAGATTAAACATCAAATTGCACTTAGTTGCTACCGATTTCAATATTTAACAATCTATTAAGAATTCTTGCACAGAGATTTGTATGCGTGTTATTACTCTATACGGCAACCTGATATTCAAGTAGTTATCATGGTACTAGTTTGCAGGGTTATTATTGTCACTTTATTTTATCTGAAGAAAAACCGTATTCTGATTCTAACTAAGCATGCTTGAACTACTGTTTACGAAAATCACAAAGTTTAAAAGCGAATTTGTAGATAACTCATATTCAATAGATATAAACAGTAATACAAGATGAAATACTTATACTTTTTGAATTAAACGGTTCTAATTCAGATTTCAAAATGGCTAAGTACCAATTTTATATGTCTAGTTTCAGAACATATTTATATTTAAGTGTATTAGCATGTGTCTTAGCAGGTTTTAGTTTTAGAATTACGTGGTAATTATATCTAACCTACTAAACTACGTTTAGCTATAGCATTAGTTATTTCTACTTTAATCTAGATCGAATTCATATAGTTATTTACTTATTACAACCATTCTCAATGAGTTACAACGGAACTAAGTTTATAACTACAAATATAAGAAAATAGATACAGCTTCAGCAAAAATCAGTCTAATATTTCACCTTCATCACATTTTCAATTACACCTTCGAAAGATAGTAGTGTACCTGATCTAATGAAAATAAACTCATGAGTCCTAAGAGATGAAGGAGAAGAGAAAGCCAACAATAGCAGCAGCAGAATATCAACAGCAAACAGGAGCAAATAACAAGCTTCCAAAATTAGTAGATAACCCAAAATAACTCGAACCAAACATAAATCCAAGCCAAGTTGAGATGAACACAACAGAGAAACAACCAGCAAGGATTCTAGGAATAATACTCGAGTTGAAAAAAACTAAGTAGAAGACCAGTAGAGTTCTGAGGATTAGAACTCTAGTTTGAACCCTCAAACTCTGAAATTCAGAGCTTAGAACCAAAATCTGACCTAATTTCGAATTTCTAAAGCTGGAAATCCCAAAAGGTGAATCCCAGAATATAGCCTAATATGTGAATTTTTGAACTCCAAAATTCAAAACCCCTTTTTCAGGCTTGTAACAGCCTATTTATAGAGTAAATTTGGGGGGGGGGGGGAATTTTGAATTGATTATTTCTATTTCCCTCCCCCACTCTTTTCAATTAAATTCATTAAGGTCTAGTAGAATTTTAACGGTATGCATTTGAACCCCTACTAGAAGGTTCTAGGTTGTTCTCTATTGTTCTATTGGGCATATTTTACCTAGTTGCCCTCACTTGCTAAGGTTCATTACACAATTATCTTTTAGCTATGCCTAGTCTACTCTTTATTATTCAAGTATTTTCCGAAAACCTAGGACTGAAGTCGTTTATATCCCCATAGGTTCTATGTAATCTATAGAAATACCATTTGCTTTTCCCCTTTTACCCTTTACATTTAGTCATATTTACCCGACCTACATTAGGCCTGTCAAGACTTGGGTAATTGACTGTATTTAACATATAGCCCCCTAAGACTTGTTTTAAAAATTAACCAATGTCAGACTATAGAACCTTTTCAATGTTAGCCACTTTTACAAAGATAGCCACTCACCAAAACTCATGCTATGTTGCAAACATAACCAACAAAAGGCATTTACACATATAATCTAAATATGCATAAGCATTCAGAAGTTCAGAAGAAACTAACATACAAATCATATTGCAAATGTAGATATATTCATGTTGTTTTGCACAAGTAGCCCTAATTACGACTTAACTTTTAAATTAATCAGAACTCAGAGAGACAAGTTGATAATGGTTGAATTCCAACTAATTAAAATCCTAGTCGAGACAGGATCTATTGGACAATAACATGAAAATAGCTAACAGCACATGATTTACAGGTAGCTAATATCAGAATTTAAGAACAGTTAGACGATTTCAGGCACACATGAAATAAGCTTCAGGGCTAATATGAACAAGTATGAACAAGATATAGAACAAAGATAGATTCAGGTTTTTTAACATGCATAGGAATATATTCAAGTTCTAAACAGATAAGCACATAAAAAAGACTAAACAGAAACAAGTTTCAAATAGGTAAGAACATAAAAGCCACTGAGCAAGACAGGTTTTTAGGGTACTTAGCTTTTTAGGGCTTTTCTTTCTTTTTCCTTTTCTTTCTTTCTTTTCTTCTTTCTTTCTTCCTTCTTTCATTTTCTTGATTTTTTTAGTGTTTCATAGACTCCTGGTCTCCTAAGTGTCAGATCTCCAAAACAAGCCTCTTGGAAGTTTGATTTGAGTAGGAGAGGGGTGTTTGGGGACTTAGGGTAAGGTTTTGAAGGATTCTTATTTTGGGTGATCACCGGAGTAGGGTTCCGGCGAGACGTTTTCTAATATTCGAAAGGTTGGGGTAATATTCGAGGTATATGGTTATGGTGGGGTGATAGATCGTCTCAAGACGGTCATATGATGTTAAGGTGGGGGTCTGGTTCATACTTTGGTGGTCGCCAGCTAGGGTTCCGGCGACCGGAATTTCAAGAATAGAGACTGGTGGGTTTGTGGGGTAGGGTTAATGGAGTATTGGGGTGTTTAAAGGTGGAGATGAGTGTTTGGGGGTTGGCCTGAGTCGGGGAAGATGATAGGAGACTGGCCACCGGTAGGGTTCCGGTGGTCTCCATGAGAGAAGGGGGGAGAATAAGGGGTTCTCATGGCGGTTAGGGTTTGTGTATGAGGAGAGGGTTAATGGAATAATAAAGAATGAACGGGGAGGTATCATATATACTGAAGTGGTAACGTTGCTTCTCAAACGTTAGATTCAATCAGATGAACGACCAAGATCTTTTATCCTCAAAACGACGACGTACAGTTTAATGAGGTCTCCTATTATGTCCGTTGGATTAAATGAGATTGATTGCCTTAGGCGACGTCATTTGGTTATGTGATACACTAGCCTCGTCTGTTTGATTAAGTGATGGACGGTTGTGATTAATTCTCTTAACGTCAACATTTTATAAATAAAGGCACCGCCTTACTTGGTCTGTTGATCAATTGCATCAACGGCACAGATTTAACATTTCACACGCGCCGTTTGGCCTTGCAACTGGGCAGACCGACTAAAATAGCCTGGGCCTGGTCTGTGAGGTATTGTATTTGGGCTGAGTATATGTATTTGGCCCAATTCAATATTCCACATTGTATTTTTGTATTTTTGTTATTTTTGAATTGTATTTATTTAAATTTCTTATATTTTATTTTGTATTTTATACTTATTTTCCTTGTGTACATTTTACATTGATGTATTTCTTTTATTTTCCAATTTTGTATTTTTCCTTGATTTTCCATTTTCTTTGCTTGATTTTCTAATTTCCTAGTATTTTACTCTATAATATTTGTGATATTTTCTCATTAATTTCCTTTTTTTGGTATTTTCATTTCAAATTTTATTTTTAGCAATTAAAAACAACACTGGTATTTTGTACACACAAATCAAAACAATTGCAAACAAAATTATTTTTGTATTTTTTTATATTTTGGAATTTTAATTGCTTGGGGCAAAAATCACGTGCTCACAACTGCCCCACTTTGCTCGGGAACCCGAAGAGTTTTAGTGCAAAGACAAGTGAGCAGTAATGAGGGATTTTTGCCCACTCGCATATTCCGTATGAAGCATTTTTGAAAAGGTTTTGACCGCACCCTGCTTCAGAGGTTGCCTACATATCCTGGGCTATACATGAATCATGTCAGTGTAGTTCGGGAATGTCTGGTAGTTTGAAACTGCCAGGGAAGCTGTGATTTCACTATTGTTGCTGTTGTTATTGCTGTTACTGCTGACTGACTCCTTATTACAAAGTGGTAAAAAAAGAAGCTAGCCTAAGCTATGGTCTATGAATTACAAAAATCCTACCTATGTCTTGCGTCTTGTATTTCCTTGATCGTTCATCTTGCATCTTGTTCTTTATTTGCATCTTCCATTATTTGATAAATCTTTTGTTCGTAACTTGCTTCAAACATATTGCTTCATCCTGCTTGTAAGACTTCAATAATGTATTTCTCCATTCTCCGGGTTGGTACATGTTTATTACAAAACAAAGAAAACCTTTTCCTCTGCCCCAATATGGGGCTTTCAATCTATTATGATACTTATTAGAAAAGAAAGATTTTTTTTGCAGAAAGTATTCCCTTGTTATACAGTTGGGCACCTGAAAAGAAATTAAAAATGCAGAAAATATGTCCTTGTTATCCAGGTGGGCGCTGATACAGAAATTAAAAATGCAGAAAAATATTCCCTTGTTATCCAGGTGGGCGCCTGAGCGAAAATTAAAAATGCAGAAAAGTATTCCCTTGTTATCCAGGTGGGCGCCTGAGCGAAAATTTAACATGCAGAAAAGTATTCCCTTGTTATCCAGGTGGGCGCCCGATGAAGAAATTAAAATGCAAAAAAGTATTCCATCGTTATCCAGGTGGGCACCTGATGCCCTGATGCAGAAAAGTATTCCCTTGTTATCCAGGTGGGCGCCTGATGCAGAAATTAAAAATGCAGAAAAGTATTCCCATTGGCTATGTGATCGCCTTGTGTTATTTTATTTTCTCCTATCCTTTGAAGGACCCAATGTTATTGTGCCATCCAACATGAGAAGCTGGTAGTTAGCTTTTAACTAGCAACTGGTTTTGAAAAAATAAAAATAAAATGCAATGACCTGAATTTAGGATAGGGATATTTTGAAGAAAAAGACAGAACTTATCTGGCTAGGAAGGATGATTCCTTTGACAATTCCATGCATTTGAATATCTGACCCAGTCTGTCCAATCAAATCATTGCTTACTTAATTTCTCCTTTTGTCAACCCAAACCTTTATTGACTTGCAGTCTTTTTCATCAGGTCATTCCTCACTTTCGCCTTATGGTGCTCGTGAGGGTTTTCACTAATAAGACTCTCTCATTTTTATTTTATCTCAACTCACATTCTCCTTATGGTGACCGTGAGGGTTTTCACCAATAAGACTCTCTCATTTTTATTTTTTATATTTTTTGTCTTCAAACTCCTGGGTACTGTCCATCATATGTTTTCATTTATTTCCATTGCCTTGTCATTTTCTTGAAATTACTCAGAAGGTCTTTCTTTGGACCATAATGTGGCTTTTGGATGGGTATAGAAAGAAGGGTATAAAGTCTCAAATTTATAACATGGGTTCAAAATAATTACAACTCTTGGAATCATAAAAACATAACTTCTACCCCAGTTTCAATTTTGGGGAAACTTGGATTTTATTTCTGTCGTGACTGAACATCATTGAGGCTGCCTACGTACCCTTTCGGGATCAAGTCAGACGTAGTTCATACCCTAAGATTTCTTCGTCATTTGACTTTTTCCCGATTTTCTTCTTTTGTATATATATTTTTTCATATCTTTTCTTTTTCTTCTCTTTTTTTTTTCATTCTGCTATTTTTCTTTTCTTTTCATTTCATCATTCATTTCGACTTAATCATTGATTCGGAGAGAGGGGTATGAAAGAATAATATAATAAGGCTCGAAAGGGGTAGCAATGGGTAAAATGCTTGGATAGAGAAAAAAAACCTTCATCATTTCAATCTCAAAATTATGACAAATACAATTGTATACATGAAAGGAATCATACATAATATCTCTTGACTGCATCAGAGTTAATGGCAGTCTCTACAGATTTCCCTTTCACATCTGTTAGATATAAAGCTCCGTTGGACAATACCCGGGATACCAAAAACGACCCTTGCCAATTAGGCACAAACTTTCCTTTTGCTTTTGCCCAGTGTGGTAAAATATGTCTTAACACCAATTGTCCAACCTCGAATTTATGTGGACGTACTTTCTTGTTATATGCTCTGGACATCCTCTATTGGTACAGCTGTCCGTGACATACTACTGCTAATCTTTTCTCATCGATTAGGCTTAATTACTCTAACTGGGTCTTTACCCATTCATCATCATCAATTTCAGCTATAATCCAGAGGGAAGGTATCTCAATTATTGCAGGTATTACTACCTATGTTCCGTACACCAATGAGTAAGGGTGTTCCGTACACCAATGAGTAAGGGGTTGCACCAATTGAAGTACGCACAGTAGTACGATAACCCATTAGAGCAAATGGTAATTTTTCATGCCACTGCGTCGACTCCTCTACCATTTTTCGAAGAATCTTCTTAATATTCTTATTTGCAGCTTCAACTGCTCCATTTGCTTTAGCCCGATAAGGTGTATAATTACGGTGCAAGATTTTAAACTTTTGACATGCCTTTACCATAAGATGACTGTTAAGATTGGCTCCATTATCCGTGATAATCCCCTTGGGAATTTCGAAGCGGCATATGATGTTTGTATCTATAGAATCCACTACTGCCTTCTTTGTTACTGCTTTAAATGTCTCCGCCTCCACCCATTTAGTGAAATAATCAATGGCTACCAGGATAAACCTATGCCCGTTAGATGCTGTGGGTTCTATCGGACCGATGGCATCCATGCACCAGGCGACAAAAGGCCATGGTGCTGACATTGTATACAACTCGTATGGCGGGGAATGAATCAAGTCCTCATGTATCTGGCATTTATGGCATTTCCGTACATATCTAATGCAATCTCGCTCCATAGTGAGCCAATAATATCAAGCCCTTAGTATTTTCCTTGCCAAAACATATCCACTCATATGAGGTCCACAAGTTCCTGCATGTATTTCAGCCATGATTGTAGCGGCTTGCTATGCATCTATATATCTCAGTAAACCCAAATCCGGAGTTCTCTTGTATACAATCCCTCCGCTGAAGAAAAATCCACTTGCTAATCGCCTTATAGCCCTTTTCTGATCTCCCGTGGCTTGCGCTGGGTACACCCTCTTCTTCAAATATTCTTTAATATCATGGAACCATGGTTCACCATCATGTTCCTCTTCTACCGTGAAATAATAAGCATTTTGACCACGAACTTGTATTTGCAATGGATCTATACAAGCTTTGGTAGTGCAACATGGACGACAATGTGGTCAGGGCATCTGCAACTTCATTGTGCATTCTTGGGATATGTTTGAAATATATGGACTGAAACCTTTGAGATAATTCATGTAGACACTTTCGGTATGGTCAAATCCCTTGTCTCCCATTCTCCCTGAATTTGATATATCAAGAGATCTGAGTCACCCATGACCAAAATCTCTAAAACACCCATGTCTATTGCCATTCTTGATCCTAAGATACATACTTCGTACTCGACCATGTTATTAGTACAGAAAAATCGGAGCTGAGCTAACAGGATAATGCTGACCCGTTTCTAAGATGAGCATTGCTAAAATTTCGACTCCTTTGCTATTGATAGCCCCATCAAAGTATAATTTCCAGCCTTTCCAATTCTTCAATATTCATTGTCTCCTCATCAGGAAAATATGTCTTTAGCGGTTCATACTTATCATCAACTGGATTTTCTGCCAAATGATCAGCGACTTCTTGTGCCTTCATTGCAGTGCGGGTTATATAAACAATATCAAACACCGTAAGAAGTATTTTCCATTTAGCGAGCCTTCTTGTGGGCATAGGCTTCTATAAAATGTACTTTAGTGGATCCAAACGAGATATAAGATAAGTGGTATAAGCCGACAAGTAATGTTTCAACTTCTGTGCAACCCATGTTAAAGCACAACATGTCCTTTCCAGCTAAGTGTATTTTACCTCGTAAGATGTAAATTTCTTACTGAGATAGTATATTGTTTGCCCTTTCTTCCCCATTTTATTATGCTGCCCCAGTACACAACCAAAAGAATTATCCAATACAGTCAGATAAAGGATCAGGGGCCTTCCAGGTTCTGGAGGAACCAATACAGGAGGATTGGCCAGATATTCCTTGATTTTGTCAAATGCATCTTGACATTCCTCAGTCCAATTCACCGCAGCATCTTTCTTCAATAATTTGAAAATGGGCTCACAGGTCGATCTCAGATGAGCAATAAATCTGCTAATATAATTCAACTTGCCTAACAAACTCATCACCTCTTTCTTGCTCTTTGGCGGAGGCAAGTTCTAGATTGCCTTTATCTTTGACGGGTCTAGTTCAATACCACGCCGGCTTACCAGGAACCCTAGTAACTTTCCTTATGGTACTCCGAAAGCACATTTTGCTGGACTGAGCTTGAGATTGTATCTTCGAAGCCTCTGGCAGAACTTCCTCAAGTCTTTAACATGATCACACTGCTATTTGGATTTGATAATAACATCATCTACATACACCTCAATCTCTCGATGTATCATGTCATGAAACATGGTAGTCATTGCTCTCATATATGTAGCTCCAGCATTCTTCAACCTAAACGGCTGTAACGACCCGACCCGTCGTTACGGGAATTTACCACTCCGTCATGTTGCAATTGCATGTTTTATGCTTTTATATCAGTGTTAGGGTCTATCGGGTGAGTTAGGAGTGAATTGGATTGAAAATGAGGCATATAGCCTTTGGGAAAGAAACTTGAATAAGGAAAGTCAACCCGGAGTTGACTATTTGGTTAGAGGGCTCGGAATCGGATTCCGATGATTCGGTTAGTTCCGGAAGGTGATTTGTGACTTAGGGGAGCGATCGGAATTGAATTTGGAGGCCCGGTGTAGAAATAGGCTTGAATTGGCTAAGGTTGAATTTTGGCGATAACCGGATGGTAGGTGATATTTTGATCCGGGGGTCGGAATGGAATTCCGACAATTTCTGTAGCTCCGTTAGGTGATTTTGGATGTGCTTGCAAAATTTCAGGTCATTCGGACATCGTTTGGTCGGGTTTTTGATCGAATGTGTAAATCGGAAAGTTTTAAGAAATTTAGGCTTGAATCCGTGTGTAATTGGTGATTTTGATGTTTAGTATGGTGTTTTTATGGTTGGAATAAGTTCGTATCATGTTTTGGAGTATGTTGGTGGTTTTCGTTGGGGTCCCGGGAGTCTCGGGATGAATTCGGGGGTCCAAACGGACCATTGTTGAAAGAAAAGAGAAAAATCTGGTTGCTGTCATAACCTCAGCAGACAATTGCTCTCCGCGATCGCGGGGATGGGGATGCGATCGCGTAGAGCGGGGAGATAAGGCATCGCGATCGCAGGGTAAGAGTCGCGATCGCGTAGAATTGATCGGGTGTTGATCGCGATCGCGGGCCAATATACGCGATCGCGTAGAAGAAGAAATGGGTCCAGGAGAAATATGCTACGCGATCGCAGGAGTGAAGGATGCGATCGCGTGAGGCAGGGTGACTGTGCTTCGCGATCGCGTGAAGGAAGTCGCGATCGCGTGAGGCCGTGAATTTGAACATCGCGATCGCGTGAGGAAGATCGCGATCGCGTAGAGCAAATTGCTCTGGCAGTGAATTTATATCACAGAACAGAAGGCTCACGGGTTTCACACCCCAAAACATAATTTTGAGCCCTAGAGAGAAGAAATCACGGGAGATTGCTGGGATTTCATCGGAGATTCGTCGGAGGTAAGTTTTGTGGCTTAATTACATCATTTTAACATGAAATACTTGGTTAATTCCCTGTAAATGGAAGATTAAATGTGGGTTTGAGCCCTAAGCCTAAATTGAAGAAAAACACCGATTTGAGGGGGCAAACGGAGTCCGATTTTGGTAAAATTGATATGCTTAGACTCGTATTGAGACGAGGGTTCCAGAAATGTGAATTTCGTAAATTTTCGGAATGTGGGCCCGGGGCTCGGGTTTTGACAACTTTGGGAATTTTGATGTAAATTGAGTTGTATTGATTGGGTGTCGTCCCATTGGCCTAAATTGTTGTATTTTTACTGTATTTGATCAGATTCTACGCGTGCGGAGCTTGATTCTCGTGGCAAGGGCATTGCGGAGTAGTCGTCGCGCTGTATTGAGGTGAGTAATAGATGTGGGTGATGACCAGCGGGTTCGAAACCCCGGTATACCACTTTGTGACGCCGTATAGCGGCGAGACACGCACACTCTTGAGAGTGCGGGGTCGATCATGAACTGGAGACTACATATTAGTCCAACCTGTTGATATCGTATTATTGGCTATTCTAGAGCCATCGAACCTCCTTCTCGGATGGTTGCATATATGTATATATATATTGTGATAATGGCCACTCTTGAGCCGGGGAACCCCCTTCTTGGGCGGTTGAGTATACATGTGGGCCGTGAGCCAGTTATTGGATCCCGCGAGGATCGTTATCATTGTCTTATCATATAGACATGCTAGTTTACTACTAGTCCGCAGCTATTTTTGTTATTATGCAAATTCCAATCTCTGGAACTTGATATTACTGTTTTCCAACTGAAAAATGATAAAAGAGTTTTCAAAAACTACTTTTGAGCTTGCGAGGCTGTATCTACATATTAGCTGACTAGTAGTGGATCGGGCTGCACGCCGCAGCGAGATATATGTTGGATCGGACCGCACGCCGCAGGGATATCTCTATGAGATGTGCTTGGGCCGTAGGAGCCCCTCCGGAGTCTGAACCCCCACAGTGAGCACGGGTACCCAAAATTGGAGTCGGGCTACACGCCGTAGCGGTCATATCATGCATTGCATTGCATTTAGCTACATCTGCTAGCTGTTATGCTATTTATTGGTAATTGTTGGAACAGGTACAGTGGAGATTGATTCTATGACAGGGTAGCTGATTATAGCTTTACATAGTGCTTTATTGCGGATTTCTTATCTGCGCTGTCTTACCCTTGTTTATTACCACTGAGTCTGGCAGTACTCATTTTACTCCCTACACCTTGTGTGCAGATCCAGGTACCTCTCAGTAGTCATGATCAGGTAGTTGTTCGAGGCGGCTTCTGTAGGATATTCGAGGTAGTCGTAGAGTCCGCAGGACCCGATATTCCTTCCTACTGTCTTTTGATGTTGTATTGACTTTTCTTTCCGCACTTGGTATCTTGTAAACCTTTATACACTTATGTTCTTTAGAGGCTCATGACTCTTGACCCTTGGTCTATGGGAGTTGATGTATTATGGGACTTGGTTCCCTGTTTTCGTTATTTGTATCGCTATTGCTTCGTGATTTAATATGCTTAAATGGGCTAAAGAGAGCGTCTAGCTCCGTTGTTTATATTGATTGGTCAGGCTGGCTTAGCAATGTGCTGGGCGCCATCACAATTGGGTTTTGGCGTCGTTACAAGTTGGTATCAGAGCCTAGGTTTACTAGGACTCACGAGTCTCGAGCCGGTTAGTAGAGTCTTGTGGATCGGTACGGGGACGCCTGTACTTATCCTCGGGAGGCTGCGAATCTTTAGGAAACACTTCACTTTTCTTGAACTCTATCGTGCGATCTTGTTGTTCTGAGAACTGAACTTCTGAAATTCCTTCCACACGTCTGTGTACGCATCGAGCGCTCAGTAATGTAATTGCCTTATGGCTTATGATTTCCTCGAACGAGGGGCGAGATATAATCTCGGTGAGTTCATGTTGGGCCAGTCAGGATGACTTGAGGCCGGACCTTGTTTATGACTTGAGCATTGAGGTGCTGATTTTGTGAGTGGTGGCAATAGATAATGTATTGAGGGTTTGAAACCCCGTATTTGCACTATACAGTGCTGTGCTGAGATGGAATATACGTCATGTGACAAGCGTGGTGGTATTATGACTGGGGATTGGACTTGATCCTTCCCAATTGATAAATTACTGTGTAAAGTGACTGAGACTCGGGCTTATATCTATGTACTTGGGCTAGTAGCCATGTTTGGGGCCTTGTGCCGATCCTGTAGAGTATTATGGAAGGTTTACTAATGGATGAGTTGTTAATTGTTCGACTCTTATCTAAACTGTTGTGTAGCCCTGAGCTATGGGCGTGGTGAATATTTATCATATCTCGTAATTGGAAGGTAAAATGCCTTATTTGTAGTGGAACAAGTTTAAACTCAGGAAGACTAAAATGATTATGCTATGTGTATCCCGGTGGAAGGTATTGTGCTGAAATTCTAAATTGAGGCGAGGTAGGTGGGTTGATTCTCATGTGTAATTGAAAGGTATTGATATGTGTCATGATTCGAGCAGATACATCGCAGGTTCAAGTATAAATTGTGATGATATAATTCGTGTAGTATTGATATTTAACGTTGTTGAAATACATTGTGATATCTTGTTGAGTTGTGGAAGTATAGCTAGGATGGTTTGGTGATTCTCTGCAGGTGGATAGGCCAATTTACAAAGGAAACTCTGCCGAAATTTTTGGAAAATTCGGGACTTAGAAAAGATTTTGTCACCTAAAGAGGGGCGTAACTGTTGTGTGTGAATGAATGCAAGAATTGCAAAAGAGTTAATATTTCTGATGATTCGAATCTCCGCCGAAGCTTGTAAATGACTTGAGTTTAATATCATACTAACATTTCGGCATCACTTGAGTAATATTGATATGAGTGGTTGAAAGTGCTTTGATGAATGGCTTCGAGCTAAGTTGGGGAGGTTGCTATTGATTAACTGATTGCACTATTGTGTGCTATGTTGATTCTGTCTCTAAGTATGTTGGGAAAATTCTGATAAAGGTTATGGTGCTTCGTAGATGTGAAGAAATACTAGGGTATTTTGAACTGAGGTTGGTAAGGAATGCTTGGTGTATAGAAAAGAGTGATAGCTAATAGTATCCGTATGTAATCATGATCTGCAGTGTCAGAATCCTAATAAGGCACGAGTGGTTCTGTTCAATAAGACAGTTGAATTACAGCTGTATAAGGATGACTGACGCCTGAGAATTGTTCACGGTGTTCAAGATTTTACTTGTAACAGTCAGGTGTCTCAAATTTGTGCATGTGGCTAAAGATGGTGGTTTCGTTAGAAGAGATCGGTACTTGTGTTATATTATGTGAATGAAGGGATTCTATGTAATCCGTATTGGAAGGTAATGATAACGAATTCAAATCGCAAGAGGTTCTTCAAAATAAAGTATTGTAGGATGTGATCCTTCTGGAAATATTGAGAGAGTATTCAGTGGCCTATATGTCTCAGACCGTGTGGTCTTATGTACGAGTCTCGTGTGGAATGAGTTCATGTGTTATGGTGCTACAGTAGTGGCTAATATTAAATCAAAGATGAATCAGAAAGGAAACTGGGTAAATGGAATGACTTGTTAATAAACCGAAGCGGTATGATAAAGAATACGACTAATTCCTGGTATGTGGTTGAAGTAAGGAGTCTTGCAGATATTGTGCAATAAAGCTTTTGAGTGTTGGCAATCGTGTAACCCGATATGAGTATAATATGGGTATAAGGACTCAGTCCTGGCAGTTTAACTTATGCAATGAATGGGAAGAAATAGTTTGTGATGTGTTTTATCATGGTTTGAAGATGAGTATATTCCTATCGATATGCGAAGCGTGGAATGTGTAATGAGTTTTCTTCTATATGGGATCACGAAAGTCCTTGACTAGTTGAGTGCGCCAATGTTGAGGCGGAGGAAAGGGATATGAATTTTCATGTTGTCTTAGTGTGATATGGTATACACGATGTGTTATGGAAAGTTGATAATGGTATATTTTAGGTTTTGAGATCAGTTCATAATATATGGAAAGTCAATAAAATTATTGAGCAGCGCGGACAGCTGCTAGTGATTTAAGAAAATGGTACTGCTATTCTAGTAATTTGGCAGGGTATATGGTGCAAAGGGACAAGGTAATGTAAACTGATAATATCCATGGTAGAGTGGTATTCTCTTGTTGGATCGACTAAAATAATTGAGTCGTTGATGGCATAATGAAATTTCGGAATGGCTGTCGTGGTATGAATGGACGCTTGATGTGCGTTATGTATATGTACGGTGAAATACGGAATCGGGCATAGTGATTCATATGTTATATATGTGTAGGAGACTTGAAATTCTCGTTAATCCGCCTATGCAGTAGTTGTATATCGTGTGCATCGACACCGTTTTGTGATTATTGGAAATCGGAAGCCTTAGAGGCTCTCTCTTGACTTGATAAAACGAATTCGGATTATGATACTTGATTGTTGACTGGTTGACATAAGCCAGGTCGTCTAGACTAATGTGATATGGGCTATGTCGGAAAATGGCACAAATTGCGTAGCAGAGAACATCAGAGTATGCTCCAACAGAGTAGTTGTACACAGGACCAGCGGACGGCTGGTAGGCATTGCTTTGTCAGTTGGACCTTAGTGGCGGATGTTAGTGTAGAAGTATCTACCATTGATTCAGTTCCAGTATTGAGAAACGTTGTCGGATGCGTTTCATGTGGCCAAACTTGAGGCGATATATGTTTATTATGATGAGCAACTTGACTCGACGCGTATTCATTTGACGAGGGTTACTTGGATCGGGTGGCACGCCGCCACAGGTATGGTATCTAGATCGGGTGGCACGCCGCCACGGGTATGTCATTGGAGCGGGTTGCACGCCGCAACAGTGTAATGTGAAAATAGAGTTAGTTATATATTACCTGGTATACAATACTTCCTAGCTTCTGAGGAAAAGTCCGTATTGAGTATCGTTTGGCGAATGGCACATCGGTTGTGTCCTTTCAGGATGTGATAGCATACATTAATTGTTTCACCGTGGGTGAGGTTGATTGCTTGGGTTCAGACCTAGATCTGTGCGTGGATGACCTTTTTGAGCTTGGTAACTTGAGGTGTTTCATGAGTAATAGTGTTTGGATAGAATCATAAATTGTGGCAAGGCCACGTGATGTTATGACCTCTCGAGGAGGATTCGGGTACTTTATTTCTATAATACGAGACGCGATCTCAGTTCTATATTATGATGGCATAGAGGGATTAAATTGCAGCTCTATTTGCTGGAGACAGTTGTCATGATTTGAGCTGTCATGATTCGAGTGTGTGCAGACGTTTCTATTGGAGCCTATGTTGTGCTCGTCGTGGCTTAGGCCGGTGTTGAGGTGTCTTATCTGCGATGTGTTATAATCGAAATGGTCGTTGGAGCCAATAATGAATGTGAGTATATGTGATTTTAGTTGGTTAGAAAGGTAATACCGAGATTTGGGTCCGAAATCTATTGTGGTATCAGTTAAAAGTGAAATGGATTCATGAATGGTTGACCTGAGAGATGGGTTCGATATATCGCGTGTCTGGTTGCCGTGGGCATGATGTGGAGGTGTTGGAATAAGACTCTATCTAATGAAAGAGGTTTTCAGTTAGTATTTGGTGATTGTGGCCAGTTGTTGTGATTAGAGACTATCGTCTCGAGTGATTGGGTTGTGTGAAACATCATATGATCTCACCCGGAGTGGTGAGTATGGCTTATTGCAGTGGATTCTAGTGTATCCTGAGTACAGGAATGGGATTAGCAATTGGCATATGATTTCGGAAAGTACAGTGTGATTTATGGTTAAGATGGTCTGTGAGATTTCAGCTGTATGGTGTTTTCGGACTTGCGTGAGATAGGGTGACGTATGATCGCCCGAATATATGCTGGGTAAGGTCATTCAGCTATTGAGTTGCTTCTAGTACCACTCCGGTACGCTCGAGGACGAGCGTTTGTTTAAGTTGGGGAGAATGTAACGACCCGACCCGTCGTTACGGGAATTTACCACTCCGTCATGTTGCAATTGCATGTTTTATGCTTTTATATCAGTGTTAGGGTCTATCGGGTGAGTTAGGAGTGAATTGGATTGAAAATGAGGCATATAGCCTTTGGGAAAGAAACTTGAATAAGGAAAGTCAACCCGGAGTTGACTATTTGGTTAGAGGGCTCGGAATCGGATTCCGATGATTCGGTTAGTTCCGGAAGGTGATTTGTGACTTAGGGGAGCGATCGGAATTGAATTTGGAGGCCCGGTGTAGAAATAGGCTTGAATTGGCTAAGGTTGAATTTTGGCGAAAACCGAACGGTAGGTGAGATTTTGATCCGGGGGTCGGAATGGAATTCCGACAATTTCTGTAGCTTCTTTAGGTGATTTTGGATGTGCCTGCAAAATTTCAGGTCATTCGGACATCGTTTGGTCGGGTTTTTGATCGAATGTGTAAATCGGAAAGTTTTAAGAAATTTAGGCTTGAATCCGTGTGTAATTGGTGATTTTGATGTTTAGTATGGTGTTTTTATGGTTGGAATAAGTTCGTATCATGTTTTGGAGTATGTTGGTGGTTTTCGTTGGGGTCCCGGGAGTCTCGGGATGAATTCGGGGGTCCAAACGGACCATTGTTGAAAGAAAAGAGAAAAATCTGGTTGCTGTCATAACCTCAGCAGACAATTGCTCTCCGCGATCGCGGGGATGGGGATGCGATCGCGTAGAGCGGGGAGATAAGGCATCGCGATCGCAGGGTAAGAGTCGCGATCGCGTAGAATTGATCGGGTGTTGATCGCGATCGCAGGCCAATATACGCGATCGCGTAGAAGAAGAAAGGGGTCCAGGAGAAATATGCTACGCGATCGCAGGAGTGAAGGATGCGATCGCGTGAGGCAGGGTGACTGTGCTTCGCGATCGCGTGAAGGAAGTCGCGATCGCGTGAGGCCGTGAATTTGAACATCGCGATCGCGTGAGGAAGATCGCGATCGCGTAGAGCAAATTGCTCTGGCAGTGAATTTATATCACAGAACAGAGGGCTCACGGGTTTCACACCCCAAAACATAATTTTGAGCCCTAGAGAGAAGAAATCACGGGAGATTGCTGGGATTTCATCGGAGATTCGTCGGAGGTAAGTTTTGTGGCTTAATTACATCATTTTAACATGAAATACTTGGTTAATTCCCTGTAAATGGAAGATTAAATGTGGGTTTGAGCCCTAAGCCTAAATTGAAGAAAAACACCGATTTGAGGGGGCAAACGGAGTCCGATTTTGGTAAAATTGATATGCTTAGACTCGTATTGAGACGAGGGTTCCAGAAATGTGAATTTCGTAAATTTTCGGAATGTGGGCCCGGGGCTCGGGTTTTGACAACTTTGGGAATTTTGATGTAAATTGAGTTGTATTGATTAGGTGTCGTCCCATTGGCCTAAATTGTTGTATTTTTACTGTATTTGATCAGATTCTACGCGTACGGAGCTTGA
This sequence comes from Nicotiana noctiflora, assembly GCA_032618575.1. Taxonomy (NCBI): domain Eukaryota; kingdom Viridiplantae; phylum Streptophyta; class Magnoliopsida; order Solanales; family Solanaceae; genus Nicotiana; species Nicotiana noctiflora. The sequence continues at coordinate 299,514 of JASVEL010012862.1, forward strand.
TTCTCGTGGCAAGGGCATTGCGGAATAGTCGTCGCGCTGTATTGAGGTGAGTAATAGATGTGGGTGATGACCGGCGGGTTCGAAACCCCGGTATACCACTTTGTGACGCTGTATAGCGGCGAGACACGCACACTCTTGAGAGTGCGGGGTCGATCATGAACTGGAGACTATATATTAGTCCAACCTGTTGATACTGTATTATTGGCTATTCTAGAGCCGTCGAACCTCCTTCTCGGATGGTTGCATATATGTATATATATATTGTGATAATGGCCACTCTTGAGCCGAGGAACCCCTTCTTGGGCGGTTGAGTATACATGTGGGCCGTGAGCCAGTTATTGGATCCCGCGAGGATCGTTATCATTGTCTTATCACATAGACATGCTAGTTTACTACTAGTCCGCAGCTATTTTTGTTATTATGCTAATTCCAATCTCTGGAACTTGATATTACTGTTTTCCAACTGAAAAATGATAAAAGAGTTTTCAAAAACTACTTTTGAGCCTGCGAGGTTGTATCTGCATATTAGCTGACTAGTAGTGGATCGGGCTGCACGCCGCAGCGAGATATATGTTGGATCGGACTGCACGCCGCAAGGATATCTCTATGAGATGTGCTTGGGCTGTAGGAGCCCCTCCGGAGTCTGAACCCCCACAGTGAGCACGGGTACCCAAAATTGGAGTCGGGCTACACGCCGTAGCGGTCATATCATGCATTGCATTGCATTTAGCTACATCTGCTAGCTGTTATGCTATTTATTGGTAATTGTTGGAACAGGTACAGTGGAGATTGATTCTATGACAGGGTAGCTGATCATAGCTTTACATAGTGCTTTATTGCGGATTTCTTATCTGCGCTGTCTTACCTTTGTTTATTACCACTGAGTCTGGCAGTACTCATTTTACTCCCTGCACCTTGTGTGCAGATCCAGGTACCTCTCAGCAGTGATCCAGTAGTTGTGCGAGGCGACGTTTGTGGATATTCGAGGTAGCTGCAGAGTCCGCAGGACCCGATATTCCTTCTTACTGTCTTGATGTTGTATTGACTTTTCTTTCCGCACTTGGTATCTTGTAAACCTTTATACACTTATGTTCTTTAGAGGCTCGTGACTCTTGACCCTTCGGTCTATGGGAGTTGATGTATTATGGGACTTGGTTCCCTGTTTTCGTTATTTGTATCGCTATTGCTTCGTGATTTAATATGCTTAAATGGGCTAAAGAGAGCGTCTAGCTCCGTTGTTTATATTGATTGGTCAGGCTGGCTTAGCAATGTGCTGGGCGCCATCACGACCGGATTTGGGGTCGTGACAACGGCATTACTCTGTAGCAATATGTTCCCTAAGGTGTAATAAAGGCCATCTTTTCCGTATCCTTTTAATCCATCAAGATCTGGTGATAACCCGCATAACAATCCACAAATGAACCAATCTCATGTTTGGCACAATTTTCAATCAATATGTGGATGTTTGGCAATGGAAAATCATCCTTCGGACTGGCTTTATTGAGGTCTCAATAATCACACACACTCTGGTTTTTCCGTCTTTCTTTGGACCAGGTACAACATTGGCAAACCAGGTGGGATACTTGGTGACCCGTATGACCTTTGCCTCAAACTGCTTGTTGACTTCTTCTTTCATTTTCACACTGATATCCGTTTTGAACTTTTTTAACTTTTGCTTAACATGCCGGCATTCTAGATAAATGGGCAACTTATGTACCATCAAGTCGGTACTGAGCCCGGGCATGCCATCATAAGACCAAGCAAATATATCTTTGTACTCATGTAATAACCTGATCAAATCCTCTCCAAGTAAAGCCTTTAATTGCACACTAATCTTTGTTTCTCGAATATTCTTCTCATTTCCCAAATTAATAGACTTCGTCTCATTTAAGTTTGGTTTGGGTTTCTCTTCATTGTGGCTCAAATTCTTACTAATTTCCTCCAAAACTTCCTCATCCTCATATTCTACTTCATTATCATTTTCAACTTCTTGTATAACTATCTGATTAACAAGACTGGACCGGGAATCATTCATGCATGACACATCATTAAAATCAACAAAAACTGGACTGTACAAGAAAAGAAAATAAAATAAAATAAGGCTACAAAAAATAGAGGAAGAAAGAAATTGCATTTCATTAAACTTTGAAATGTTACAAGGTTTGGATACATTTTGAATAGATGGAACATATGATTACAATTTTTGAAACAAGCAAGATTTAGGAATGGAACATTAAAAGCCAACTACCACAACTCCCTCATGATTGGAAGAGGAGTAGCTTCCCAGTTATTTAGCCTGATCTGGGGTCCAACAAACTGAACATCCATCTTGCTTGTTCCCTCGGCTGCCTCTATTATATTCATGCCTTCAAACAACCTCTCAACCTTGCTAATAGATCTTCATCTGGCCTTATCTCTGCATGATCTAGCATGATAGTCACCGGACGTCTTTGTGTACCAGGCTTGACGAACGAGTAGGACAGTTTTGGGATAGGTTTGGGGAGGGTCCACCCTTTCTTTTTCAATCTTTTGGCTCTCTGTATATCGGCGATGGTTGGCTTAAAACCTAGGCCGAAAGTATTAGTGCTACCCGGAAGATGAACTAGTTGTGTTATACACTACAAAGCAACTCCTAGACCTCTTCCCGGAGAGAACCCATTCTTTATCATTTCCTTAGCAACCATGACCACTGCAGGGGTTAATTTAGGTACTGGGATGCTTTCTCCTTCAGTTATCTTGTTCACAGTCACAGTGTCCATCACTTGGTACACCCAAGGACCTTTGTCACCTTCGACTTCTTCGAATGGCGTAATGGCATTACAAACATTATCCTCACCGTGCACTATTATCTCTTGATGATCCTATTTAAACTTCACCATTTGATGTAGTGAAAGAGGCACTACTTTTGTAGCGTGGATCCATGGACGTCCTAACAGGAGGTTATAGGACACAACAACGTCCAACATTTGAAACTCCATGGTGAATTCCACCGGTCCGATGGCGAGTTCTAGTATGATATCTCCCACGGTGTTCTTTCCACCTCCGTCAAACCCCCTCACATATATGCTATTTCTGTGGATCCTTTCCTAATCAATCTTTAGTTTTCCCAGAATAGACAAAGGACAAATATTAGCACTTGACCCATTATCAACCAAGACACGAGTCACCACTGACTCCTCACACTTTACTGTAAGGTATAACGCCTTATTGTGCTATGTCCCTTCTAGTGGTAATTCATCTTCTGAGAATGTTATCCTATTTGCCTCAAAAATTTTGTTTGTAATATTCTCCAAATGACACACCGTGATCTTTTCTAGTATACGAGCTTCATTTAGGATCTTCATTAACGCCCTTCGGTGTTCATCGGAATGAATTAGCAGAGATAGCAAAAATATTTGAGCTGGTGTCTTCCTCAGTTGCTCAACTATGGAGTAATCTTGAGCTTTCATTTTCTTTAGGAACTCCTCAGCTTCTTCCTCGGTTACCACTTTCTTCACATGGGCCGGATTTTCTTTCACAACTTTCGCCTTCCTCAAATCGCCGGGAGCAAAACATCGCCCAGACAGGGTCAAACCATGGTTTCGCAGATTTCCACTTTGACTTCTTTCCTTTTGTACATGACTGTTACCTTGTCATAGTTCCAAGTTACAGCTTTGATATTCACAATCGGTATCTGTACAACCGGCTTGATAACAACTGGTTCTATGTGTTCCCCTTTCACAGTCAATATGGGCTTCACCCCAGGTACTATCACTTTTACAGGTTCAGGCTCAATTATCGCTGCTGGCTGACTTACAGGTGGCTTGACTGATACTTTCTCACTCCTGACTTTCTCCTCTATCTTGCTATTTGCTTTGATTGTCATCACAGTCTGAGAGGGTTTTTTGCAGCTTTCTCCCTGTACTAGCTCCATCATATGCGTTTTATGGTGCACCGGCAAAGGATTTTGCATTATGTTGGGAGTATCGGGTGCTTGCACCTCAATTCTTCTGGAGTCAATGAGTTCTTGTATTGCGACTTTAAGTGCCAACATTTCTCCATGTCATGTCCCGGTGCCCCAGAACAATATTCACAATAGATGGATTGATCTAAGTTTCTCGGTGGAGGGTTGGGAATTTTAGGCTCAATAGGACTCAGCATCCCCAATTGTCTTAATCGTTGAAAGAGGCTGGTATATGATTCTCCCAAAGGAGTGAATATTTTCTTTCTCTGAGCCTTGTCACTTTTGACTTCAGGGTCGGGACGGAAACTGGTTCGGTTAGGATTTCTATAGGTTTTTGGTGGTAGGTAGGTATTTTGGGCATGGTAGACATTCTGAGGGGCTGGGGCCCTCCATGAAGGAGGAGGCGGTGGGTAAGATTGGGCATGCTGGACCGAAAATTGAGGACCAGCCGAAGGATAATAATGTTGAGGTGGGTTATATGGTGTTGGTGGGTATAGTTGATATGGGCGATGCTGATGATGATATGGGTTGGGGCCCCGGGACCAAGACCTTCCCTCTATAACTTCCACTTCTTCTTTCTTTTTCTTCCCAGTTGATACTCCCGTCCCCGTCTGAATTGCTTGATTTGTATCCTTGATGGCTGAATAACTCATGATCTTATTTGTTTTCAAACCTTCTTCCATAAAACTCCCCATCTTCACTACCTCATTAAAGGTCTTTCCGATTGCAGACACCAGATGCCCGTAGTATGTCGGCTCTAAAGCTTGTAAGAAACAATCTACCATTTCTTATTCTTTCATTGGTGGATCCATACGGACCGCCTGTTCTCTCTACCTGAAACCATACTCCCGAAAACTCTCTCCAGGCTTCTTTTCCATTTTGGTCAATGATAATCTATCCAGGATGATTTCCAAATTATATTGAAAATGGTTCGCAAATAATTGAGCCAAATCGTCCCAAATGAACCATCGAGTATGATCTTTACGGGTGTACCATTCCAATGCTGATCCGCTGAGGCTTTGACTGAAATAAGCCATAAGTAGTTCATCTTTTCCCCCAGCTCCACACATTTTACTGTAATATCCTCTCAGATGGGCCACTGGGTCACCATGGCCATCATACATGTCAAATTTTGGTAATTTAAACCCAGCGGGTAGTTGTACCTCGGGGAACAAACACAAGTCCTTTTATGCCACACTAACTTGGCCTCCCAGACCCTGCTATTGCGAAACAACTGCTCAAGGCTCTTCATTTTTCTGGCCATCTCCTCCTGTTTAGGGTTTCTAGCAGGTTTCTCCTCCTCTGTCATATCGATAAGTGGGGTGTAAGAATCATGTTGTCCGAAGGTGGGTTCTGGAGGGTAGTAATAATTATCCTGGATATGAAATACAGGCTCACTAAAGGATTTGTGTAAAGTTGGTGGTGGTGGTGCCACATACACTGGAGCGGCCTAGGGTGGTGGTGGTGGAGCTTGTTTAGGAAGTGAGGGTGGTACTTGTGATGTAGTGGCTTAGTAGTGCGGGTATGTAGAGTATATAGAAGATGAGTTCATGGTGGGTGGATCTTGGTTTGGGATTGATAGAGGAATATACATGGGGTTGGCTGGGTAAGTAGGTAAGGATTATCCCATCGGCCAAGCCTGATACATTTATGACATCTGTTGTTTAAGCTTATACATTTCTTCCTTCATGCTATTCACATCTACTACTTCCTCCTCTTGCACGGGATCGATGATTGTCGGCTCAATTTCTTGGGTCATTGCTTTTGTCATGCTTTTAGAACGAGTGATGTAGTTGTGATGTGCCAGAATGCTAGTTGCTAACTGTTTTATCTGATACTCATCAACGACAAAAGCTTGTTAATAGTAAGATCATAATAGACGAACATCACAAGTTTTAAAAACACAACTTTTACTTGGCAATTATGCGTCATCCCAATATTATTGTTTTTCTTTTGACTCGCCAATTTTCTTTTTCGGCTTTTCTCTCTTTTTTTTCTTCTCTTTTGTTTCCACCCATCTTTTTTTGTTTTCATTGTTTCCTTTTTTTTTTTTCTCTTTCTCTCTTTTTTTTTTTCTCGATCCTATATGTTTGCCTATCGCACAAGCAATTGCATGTAAGAAAAATAATGGCAATTTTTGGATTTTCAGTTTCATTGATATTCAAACATTGATTATAAAAGATGATATTGTACTACAACCTTCTAGATAAAAATACAGAAAATGCATGCCCTATGAACACATTAATGCTCCTAGTGCCTGCGAGACATCATTCGGTCTTACCGCGGGCCTATATGCTAATCCCTTTTGGAGTTTGTCCAGGTCGTTCATCACTTGTTTCACAAAGATCATTGTTGCTGCGGTAAATGTGGACTGGGTCATATCCTCGCACAGTTGGCATTTTTGCGTAATGTAGTGAGCAATGTTTACAATTCTTTCCCCAATGACCCTTTTCTCTTGAAGCAACCTCCCAATCTATTCAGCACGAGCATCCAAGGTTTGCTGGCTCTTCTTTTGAAGTTGCCATAGCTCCAAACCTAACCGGGCCATGGCCATGTAGCAATGCTCTCTCTCTATGTCAAATTCTTTTGTTTGTTTGCTACTTTTGACCTTGGTTGTGACAATCGTTTTCCTTAGCCGAGCGACTTCAACATTATGTTCATCCTTTAACTGTTGAAGCATTCGAGCCCTTTCTTTGGTATTCCTGGCCAATTATTTCTGAACCCCAATTAATTCATTCTCAGCTTTACCTGGATCAAAGCTATAATCGTTCACCTTGTGTCGTAAATTATCAATTAGCTTTTCATCTCAGGCAAGTCGAACTGGGTTTTCGGTTGCTGCTCTTATATTCACTATTTAAGCCTTCAATGTTTTATTTTCTTTTATCAGCTGTTTCTTTTAACCTTCATCGGCCACTGCTTCTAGGCTGCTTTCGAATTTGAGGTCCTGAAATTATTTCTCCAACATGCTGATTTTGGCTTGATATTCATTCTCCTTGGCCAGCCAATCCCATTGTTCCTTTGATAGCTCGGCAAATTCTTGAATATGAGGTCTTTTTGTCGGTCTTTCATGCTCAAAATCCCTACGGTACCATGCAAAATACCCCGGTGATACTTCACCTCTAGCCCGATCTCTCACACAAGTGTCCACTCTCAGGCATTGGCACTCATTCCATATTTGCCGGATTTTTGCTTCCGGGAATTGCCCATCGGGACTGATCTCTATTGCTTGAAGGCTAAGGTCCCCATCTTTCGGCATAATTTGATATCTTCCGAGTTGCCATAGTACTCGGTATGGCGCATAAGGTTGGATACTCTTGAGACCCATTAAAAGGAAATACGACTCTTCTGCTGGCACATATATGACTTCATTGATGGGCAACCATCCGTATGCCCATTCTATCTGGCTAGCAGTAAGTGATCGGAAATATGTGATCCAACCTTTTGACCCTTCCGGCAACTTGGCCTCTTTTGTCCTCATGTAGAATTCTTCAATACAAGTCTTTTTAGACAATCCATAGCTCAAAAACTAAGGGTGGTGGCATAAATGCTCTATCATCCACATTTGGAGTAGTAGATTACACCTCTCGAAGAAATCTTCCCCCGCTTTGCAGGCTGTGAGAGCACGGAGGATATCGGCCACTATCATTGGTGCCAAAGTACTGTTGTCCCGTGTAAGGAGAGTACTGGCAATCCCGGCAACTCTGACGTCAATGTTCCCGTCTTTCCTTGGAAATATTAGTAACCCCAGAAAGGCTACCATGAAGGGAAAACACATGTGTTCCTCCCATTTAGCCCGGTTCGCTTTGGTGCAGAGTTTGTTCATTGGAATATTGAATCCTCCAACGTGGCCATATCTACGGTATATAAAGTTCATGGTGCAAAAACCGTGGACCAAATCTTCATTGTGAACATTTCTGGCTATTTTCAAGGAGACGAGGAATCTATGCACAGTGATGGCCATTGGAGCTACCAGATACTTGTCTTTTAAGGGAACCTTACCCTTTCCGATGTAGTTAGCAATTTCCTCCAATGTCGGAGTGATCTCAAAGTCTGAGAAGTGGAGCACGTTGTGTGCGGGATCCCAGCAGGCAACTAAAGCTCGAGTAATGTCACCTCGAGGTACTATGTCAAGCAGCCCAGTAAGATCTTTCAAATATTTCTTGACCCAGTCATGTCCATCTTGGCCCAAATCACTGCACCATAATCGTAACTCCAATGGGATCTTATTCTTTAGTGAAAAGGGTTCATTTTGCATTGTGCTCATCGTACTCATTTATTAAAGGCGATTTAAACTCATATTATTTGACTCAAAAACAAAGTATTTTTTCAAAGAAATGTTTTCATTATTTCAAAAGAATCAGCCTTTCAATACTCCCTTCGAAGATTTCAAGACTACTATTATTTAAAGGAAATGACTTCAAAAGCGACCATTTTTGCACAAACACCCTTCCGGCGTCCTTTCTGAACATTCAGCTATTTTTAAAAACGACATCACTTTGATTTTATTAAAAACTAAAAACTTGACATTTTTTGGTTATTTTTTGAAAAGGGGTGGTTGGACCCGTCACGGGCTACCTACGTATCTCGCCTAGTGGTGAGAATCAAACCAGCATAGTTCGGTTAAATTATTTTAAGACCAATTATTTTGACAAAATTAACCCGACTCTTTTCATATTTTCTTTTTTCTCAAAATTTCGATAGCGTTTTGGTTAGTATTTAAGCATTGCTATTCTAAAAATTGCTATTTTTCTCTCTTTTTATTTTCAGGTATTTAACCGGTCAGCATAATAGTCCAGGACAAATAAATGAAACATATAATCATGCTCGGTCTTTGAAATCCGGGTCACCTGTCCTAGACGGACCCAACCCCTGTGTTGAGTCCCCTAAGTCAGATATGATGCAAATAATCGTCCTATATCTTGGCTCAATATCCTGATTTTTAATGGTACTAGACTGTGTATTCGAGCGGACAACTCGGATCAAGGAGGGGGCTACGTACCGGGGACCCGCGGGATCATCCGGCTTTGTAACTTTTCCGGCCTTTATTTCTTATTTAGGTATGACACTAACAGAAATGGGAGTCTCAATCAGTAAGCACATCCCCAGAGGTTAGAAGAGAAGGGTTTTTGCCACAATTTTATATATACAGTTCACATAATATCAAAGCGGTAAATATATAGCATGTTGATCAAAGCATGCAATGAAATCAGATATGAACAATAACAGCAAATTTAACTGAGCTCGAATTCTTAAACCCTAAACCGAAGTTCTGGGTTTCTTGTCCCCAGCAGAGTCACCAGAGCTGTCACACCTCCGTTTTACTTACCCGAAGGTATGTACCACTAGTTACTACTACACCCCGAGAAGTGATATAATAATAATAGGGAAGGAGTTTTTCCAATTAAATGACATTCAGATCGGGATTTATTTAGTAATTTTCAGAGTCGCCACTTGGGAAAATAATGGTGTCCCAAGTCACTGGTTTAATCCTGAACCGAGGAAATTATGACTTTGTTTAATAGTACGCGAAATCAGAAATCCGGATAAGGAATTCTGTTAACCCTGGAGAAGGTGTTAGGCACTCCCGGATTCCATGGTTTTAGCACGGTTGCTCAACTACCGTATTTATTTTTAGCCGATTTCCTTATATGCTTCAATATTCATGTATTATTAATGTCATGCTTTGTCATTTTTAAGAATTGCGACGTCGCTAAAATGCATTTCGAGTCACACCGTACTAGTACGCCTGTGACTTTAGTGCATTTAAGCTTTGTCGGGATTTGAGATTTGGGTCACATAAATGTGCACAAATATTAGGAATGTAATATTATTAATCGCGCCTAAAGCGTCTATGTATTTATTAACTTTGGGAAAGATCGTGAAGTTCGCTAAAATGTCCTTCCGAGTGTAGAATTTTATGTTGAATTATTTGAGGGCCCCGTGTGTTTTTATTTTTTTTGTAACGAGGCTCATCCCTTATTTTTTAAAGTCCAATCATATTCATGAACTATATTTTCTATTTTTTGTTTTTTCCTTCCTAATACATATCTGTTTTTGTAATAATTTTCAGACTTATTGATATGGGAGTCCATGCCATTATTTATTTTGGGCCTGGATTTCAGACTGCCTAGCAGTCCATAATCAGAATATAACTGAGCCTCTAAGCTTAGTGTGCACCTCTGATACTAATATAAGGCATGAATGCCACATTAATTCGATTCAAGCCTAGTTCCTATTAAGGCCCAAATCATTCACATTTAAAGAATAACAAGGGCAAATTATCATTTTTAAACAATACTTATAAGTGTAACAGTTAAACAGATTAAACATCAAATTGCACTTAGTCACTACTGATTTCAGTATTTAACAATCAATTAAGAATTCTTGCACAGAGATTTTTATTAGTGTTATTATTCTATACGACAACCTAATATTCAAGTAGTTATCATGATACTAGTTTGCAGGGTTATTTTTGTCACTTTATTTTATCTGAAGAAAAAACGTATTCTGATTCTAACTAAGCATGCTTGAACTATTGTTTACGAAAATCACAAAGTTTAAAAGCGAATTTGTAGATAACTAATATTCGGTAGATATAAACAGTAATACAAGCTGAACTACTTATACTTTTTGAATTAAATGGTTCTGATTCAAAATTCAAAATGGCTAAGTACCAATTTTATATGTCTAGTTTCAGAACATATGTATATTTAAGTGTATTCACATGTGTCTTAGCAGGTTTTAGTTATAGAATTAGGTGGTAATTATATCTAACCTACTAAACTACGTTTAGCTATAACATTAGCTATTTCTGCTTTAATCTAGATCGAATTCATATAGTTATTTACTTATTACGACCATTCTTAATGAATTACAATGGATCTAAGTTTATAACTACAAATATAAGAAAAAAGATACAGCTTCAGCAAAAATCAGTCTGATATTTCATTCCTTCATCACGTTTTCAATTACACCTTCAAAAGTTAATAGTGTACCTGATCAAATGAAAATAAACTGATGAGTCCTAAGGAATGAAGGAGAAGAGAAATCCAGCAATAGCAGCAGCAGAATATTAACAACATACAGGAGCAAATAGCAAGCTTCCAAACTCAGTAGATAACCCAAAATAACTCGAACCAAACAGAAATCCAAGCCAAGTTGAGATGAACACAACAGAGAAACAACCAGCAAGGATTCTAGGAATAATACTCGACTTGAAAAAAACTAAGTAGAAGACCAGTAGAGTTCTGAAGATTGGAACTCTAGTTTTAACCCTCAAACTCTGAAATTCAGAGCTTAGAACCAAAATCTGACCTAATTTTGAATTTCTAAAGCTGGAAATCCCAAAAGTTGAATCCCCAGAATATAGCCTAATATGTGAATTTTTGAACTCCAAAATTCAGAACTCCGTTTCAGGCTTGTAACAACCTATTTATAGAGTAAATTTGGGGGGGGGGGATTTTGAATTGATTATTTCTATTTCCCTCCCCCACTCTTTTAAATTTAATCCATTAAGGTCTAGCAGAATTTTAACGGAATACATTTGAACCCCTACTAGAAGGTTCTAGGCTGTTCTCTATTGTTCTATTGGGCATATTTTACCTAGTTGCCCTCACTTGCTAAGGTTTATTACACAATTACCTTTTAGCTATGCCTAGTCTACCTTTTATTATTCAAGTATTTTCAGAAAAACCTAGCACTAAAGTCGTTTATATCCTCATGGGCTCTACGTAATCTACAGAAATACCATTTGCCTTTCCCCTTTTACCCTTTATATTTAGTCATATTTACCCGACCTACATTAGGTCTGTCAAGACTTAGGTAATTGACTGTACATAACATACAGCCCCCTAAAACTTATTTTAAAAATTAACCAATCTGAGACTATGGAAGCTTTTCAATATTAGCCATTTTTACAAAGATAGCCACTCACCAAAACTCATACTGTGTTGCAAACATAACAAACAAAAGGCATTTACCCATATAACCTAAATATGCATAAGCATTCAAAAGTTCAGAAGAAACTAACATACAAATCATATTGCACATGTAGCCATATTCATGTTGTTTTCACAAGTAGCCCTAATTACGACTTAACTTTAAAAATAATCAGAACTCAGAGAGACAAGTTGAAAATGGTTGAATTCCAACTAATTAAAATCCTAGTCGAGACAAGATCTATTGAACAATAACATGAAAATAGCTAATAGCACATGATTTACAGGTAGCTAATATCAGAATTTAAGAACACTTAGAAGATTTCAGGCACACGTGAAATAAGCTTCAGGGCTAATATGAACAAGTATGAACAAGATATAGAACAGAGATAGATTCAAGTTTTTTAATATGCATAGGAATAGATTCAAGTTCTAAACAGATAAGCACATAAAGAGACTAAACAGAAACAAATTTCAAACAGATAAGAGCATAAAAGCCACTGAACAAGATAGGTTTTTAGTGTACTTAGCTTTTTAGGGCTTTTCTTTCTTTTTCCTTTTCTTTCTTTCTTCTTTCTTTTTTCCTTCTTTCATTTTCTTGATTTTTTCAGTGTTTCAGAGACTCGTGGTCTCCTAAGTGTCAAATATCCCAAACAGGCCTCTTGGAAGTTTGATTTGAATAGGAGAGGAGTGTTTGGGGACTTAGGGTAAGGTTTTTAAGGATTTTTGTTTTGGGTGCTCGCCGGAGTAGGGTTCCGGCGAGACTTTTTCTAATATTTGAAAGGTTGAGGAAATATTCGAGATATATGGTTATGGTGGGGTGATAGACCATCTCAAGACGGTCATATGGTGTTAAGGTGGGGGTCTGGTTCATAATTTGGTGGTCGCCGGCTAGGGTTCTGGAGATCAGAATTTCAAGAATAGAGACCGATGGGTTTCTGGGGTAGGGTTAATGGAGTATTGGGGTGTTTAAAGGTGCAGAGGAGTGTTTGGGGGTTGGCCTGAGCTGGGGAAGACGATAGGAGACTGACCACCGGTAGGGTTCCGGTGGTCTCCATGAGAGAAGGGGGGAGAAGAAGGGGGTCTCATGGCAGATAGGGTTTGTGTGTGAGGAGAGGGTTAATGGTATAATGAAGAATGAACGGGGAGGGTATGATATATACTGAAGTGGTGACATTGCTTCTCAACCATTAGATTCAATCAGATAAATGGCCAAGATCTTTTATCCTCAAAACGACGGCGTACAGTTTAATGAGGTCTCCTATTAGGTCCGTTGGATTAAATAACTGAACGGTTGAGATTGATTACCTTAGGCGACGTCATTTGGTTAAGTGATACCCTAGCTTCGTCCGTTTGATTAAGTGATGGATGGTTGTGATTAATTCTCTTAATGTCATCATTTTATTAATAAAGGCACTGCCTTACTTGGTCCGTTGATCAATTGCATCAACGACCCAGATTTAGCATTTTACACGATGTCGTTTGGCCTTGCAACTGGGCAGACCGGCTAAAATAGCCTGGGCCTGGTCTGTGGGGTATTGTATTTGGGCTGAGTATATGTATTTGGCCCAATTCAATATTCTACATTGTATTTTTGTATTTTTGTTATTTTTGAATTATATTTATTTTAATTTCTTGTATGTTCTTTGTATTTTATACTTATTTTCCTTGTGTACATTTTACACTAATATATTTCTTTTATTTTCTAGTTTTGTATTTTTCCTTGATTTTCTGATTTATTTTTTTATTTTTGCTCGATTTTCTAATTTCCTAGTATTTTACTCTATAACTTTTGTGATATTTTCTCATTAATTTCCTTTTTTTTGTATTTTCATTTCAAATTTTATTTTTACCAATTAAAAACAAACACTGGTATTTTGTACACACAAATCAAAATAATTGCAAACAAAAATTTATTTTTGTATTTTTTTATATTTTGGAATTTTAATTGCTTGGGGCAAAAATCACGTACTCACAAGGACGTCGATCTCAGTTGCCTTAGCTTTGAGCTCGACTTTCAAACTGTGATGACCCGGCCCGTCGTCACGGGAATTACCACCCCGTTATATTGTAATTACATAATTCATGCTTTTATATCAGTGTTAGAGTCTATCGGGGAAGTTAGGAGTGAATTGAATTGAAAATGAGGCATATAGCCTTATTGAAGGAAACTTGAATAAGGAAAGTCAACCCGGAGTTGACTATTTGGTTAGAGGGATCTGAATCGGATTCTGATGATTCGGTTAGTTCCGGGAGGTGATTTGTGACTTAGGGGAGCGGTCGGAATTGAATTTGGAGTCACGGTGTAGAAATAGGCTTGAATTGGCTAAGGTTAAATTTTGGCGAAATCCGATCGATAGGTGAGATTTTGATCCTGGAGTCGGAATGGAATTCCGACAATTGCAGTAGCTCCGTTAGGTGATTTTGGATGTGCTTGCAAAATTTCAGGTCATTCGGAGGTCGTTTGGTCGGGTTTTTGATCGAATGTCGATTTCGGAAGTTTTGAAGAAACTTAGGCTTGAATCCGTGGGTAATTGGTGATTTTGATGTTTAGGATGGTGTTTTTATGATTGGAACAAGTTCGAATCATGTTATGGAGTATGTTGATAGTTTTCGTTGGGGTCCCGGGGGCCTTGAGATGAATTCGGGGGTCCAAACGGACCATTTTTGGCCTTAGACAGCAGCTGAATTGCTGCTGTATCTGCAGGAGGAAATCCTTCATCGCGTTCGCGATGAAGGGGCACGCGTCCGCGAAGGTCAGCAAGGGTATGCATCGCGTTCGCGATGGTCTGGACGCGAACGCGTAGGGTCAGGATTGGAGGCTTCGCGTTCACGTGGAGCTGGAACGCGTTCGCGTAGGTGAGGAAGGTTGGTCATCGCGTTCGCGTGAGTGGAGACGCGAACGCATAGAAGAAAAATCCGGCGGTTGGAAATCTGTGCTTCGCGAACGCGTGACTGGGTGTCGCGTTCGCGATGGGAAGGATGAGCAGAACATCGCGTTCGCGTGAAGGGGTGCCGCGTTCGCGATGAAGAAGAGGAAAAAAATGCATCGCGTTCGCGTGAGAGGCGTCGCGAACGCGATGAAGAAAATAGGCTGGCAGTGAAGTTAAAACTACAGAACAGAACCAGTCGCGGGTTTAATACCCAAAACCTCCATTTTTGAGTTCCAAGAGAAGAAATTGACGGGAGATTGTCGGGAAATCATCGGGGTTTCATTGGAGGTAAGTTTTGTGGCTTAATTACATCATTTTAACATGAAATCCTTGGTTAAATACCTGTAAATGGAAGATTAAAGGTGGGTTTGAGCCCTAGGCCTAAATTAAAGAAAAATACTGATTTGAGTGGGCAAATGGATTCCGATTTTGGTAAATTTTATATGCCTAGACTCGTATCGAGATGAGGATTCCGAATATATGATTTTTGTAATTTTTCGACAAGTGTACCGAAAGTTGGGTTTTGACAACTTTGGGAATTTTGATGTAAATTGAGTTGTATTGATTGGGTGTCGTCTCATTGGCCTATTTTGTTGTATTTCTACTGTATTTGATCAGATTCTACGCGTGCGGAGCTTGATTCTCGTGGCAAGGGCATTGCGGAGTAGTCGTCACGCCGGTTCGAGGTGAGTGGTAGTAGTAAACAATGTACTGAGGTTCTGAACCCCGTACTAGCACTTCACAGTGCTATATTGAGATGAGACACGTGTTCTCTGATGGGCGTAGTGACATTTTGATTGAGGGTTCGGACTTGGTCCTTCCCGGCTAATAAAATACTGTGTTGTATGACTACTAATGAGATTATAACTGTACAATTGGGCTAATAGCCATGTTTGGGGCCTTATGCTGATCTGTAGAGCATTAGGGAACCTATAGAGCTAGGTGACTCGTATACTGTGTTGGAAACATTCACTCAGCCGTAGCTCTAGCTGTATAGCATAATATGAGCCAGTACTGGATGTGTACATTGAGAGAGATTATCTAGGGTCAAGGACCCACTGTGATATATTATATTGGGCCTGAGAGTCCAAGTATATACTGGCTGGGATAGGGTCGAGGACCCATTATGAGGTATTATATATATATATATACCTATATTGGATCGGGCTGCACGCCGCAGTAGTATATATATTGGATCGGACTGCACGCTGCAGTAATATACATGTAATATACATGTAATATACATGTGGGACGGACCGCACGCCGCAGTATTATTGCGCTTGGGCTGTAGGAGCCCCTTCGGAGTCTGAGTCTGCACACATTCTCAGTGAGCACTGGTGTATATTATGGGATCGGGCTGCGCGCCGCAGCAGTATAAATATATATACATATAAATATTGGATCGGACTGCACGCCGCAGTAATACATGTGTGGATCGGGCTGCACGCCGCAATATAATAGTGCTTGGGCCTAGGGAGCCCCTCCGAAGTCTGTATACACCCCCAGTGAGCGCCGTCGACGTTAAATGGAGCGGGCTGCGCGCCGCAGCGGTATATGTATTGGAGCGGGCTGCACGCCGCAACATTATACTTAATCATATCCTATTATCTACTTAAATACTTATACATTATAGACATAGGTATGTGTCTTTATATGTTGAGATGGCCGTACACCGTAGGGGTACGAGTGAGGGTTGGATCAGTGTAAGAATCTTGTAGAGATAAACGTAGATTGGAGGTTAGAGTACTACTATAGTGATGACGTACCTGTGAGGGTTGCCTTAGAACTGCTAAGTGATAGCACAGGATTTCTTACCTTCGGTTATTATTTATTATTGTTACTCACTGAGTTGAAATATACTCACCCCACTCCCCTGCACTTTCTGTGCAGATCCACAGGTGCCCGAGAGCAGTTGAGACATTGTAGGTGCTGATCCTTGTCTACTTTTGCGGAGATTACGATGTAGCTGCCAGCGTCCGCAGAGCTTGTTTTCTCCCTCTTAATCATCTTGTTGATTTCCTATTTGCCTAGACTTGGTTGTATTAGGATGCTATTCTGTAGAGGCTCGGTCTCGTGACACCACGATATGGTTGGGACCGTATTTTGTATGTTTTACATTTCGTTTATCACCTGATATGATCATTTACTGTTTAAGTTTAATTTGATTAATAACTGGGCTGGTTTAAGGGATAATATGGTCGGGCTTGCCTAGCATTGTGTTGGGCGCCATCACGACCAGGGTTTGGGTCGTGACAAGTTGGTATCAGAGCCTAGGTTAACATGTCTCGCGAGTCATGAGCCGGTTGGTAGAGTCTCGTGGATCGGTGCGGGGACGCTTGTACTTATCCTCGGGAGGCTGCAAACCTTTTTAGGAAAAGTTTCAATTCTTGGAATTCTTGTCGTGCGATTACTTTTGACTTGAACTGAACTTTGACATTCTATTCTCTCGCGGATGGCGAGAACTCGATCATCCGGACGTGGAGGACGACCACCACTACCACCTACTAGAGGTCGTGGACGCGGTCGTGGTCGTGGCGGAGTTAGGGCAGCTGAGGCAGCGCCAGCTGACCCACAGCCCCCAGTTGCAGAGGTGCCAGCAGCACCAGTTCAGGCACCAGCTGTGCCTATTATCATTCCGGGTCTACAGGAGACCCTAGCTCAGATACTAGCAGTTTGCACTGGCCTGGCACAGGCGGTTTCAGTTACTACCGCAGCAGCTGCATCAGGGACCGGGGGTGGTCATCAGACACCCGTAGCATGCACTCCAGAGCCAGCAGTGCAGGGCTTGCAGACACCAGAGGCTCCTCCAGTTCAGCCTGTGGTTCCGGCTCAGCCAGCAGATCATGTTCAGGGGGACAGGGTCCCAGCTATGACGGACGATGAGCGGCGTCGTCTCGAGAGGTTCACTAGGTTATCTCTTCCAGTGTTCACTGGTACTCCGGGCGAGGACGCCCAAGGTTTTTTGGACATGTGCCGTCGGATACTTCATACGGTAGGGATCTTGGAGTCCAGTGGGGTATCTTTCACTACCTTTCAGTTTCAGGGGCCAACCTTCGCTTGGTGGGAGGCTTATGAGCGCCGCAGGCCGGCAGAGGCAGCACCACTATCATGGCCGGAGTTCTCCACTATGTACTTGGAGAAATGGGTGCCTCGATCTCAGAGAGAGGAGATGCGTAGGCAGTTTGAGGGTCTCCGTCAAGGGGACATGTCAGTGTCAGAGTATGAGATTAGGTTTACAGAGTTGTCCAGATATGCACCGTGGTTGGTTCATTCCGACAGAGAGAGAGGATTGGGCGCTTCGTGGACGGCCTCATTTATCCCATTCGTATTCTGATGACTCGGGAGAGGGTTTTAAGTCGTACATTTGAGGATGCTGTGGATATTGCTCGCGACATAGAGACAGATCGTCGCAGGGAGCGGGATGAGAGGGAGGCCAAGAGGCCTCGAGGAGTAGCTAGTTCCAGTGGCACTCAGACCAGAGGCCAGAGTCAGCAGAGCCGAGGTCGCTCTTTTATATCTTCGCAGTCAGGTCGCTCCGATCGTCACATATGGTCTTCTAGACAGGGTTATCAGGGTTCACACCAGATTCAGCCATCTCTTAGTGCCATGCCAGCTCAGAGTTCATCACAGGCCCCATCTGCTCAGGGTTCATCTCGGCCTAGTTTATCAGCTGGCCACTCCAGCGCTAGAGGTCATTATCAGTCTCAGTCCCCATCACCGGGGAGTTGCTACGAGTGCGGAGAGTTTGGGCACCACCGTAGGGAGTGTCCCCATCTTGTTTCCAGGTCTTATCAGCAGAGGGGGCAGCCCTCGTCATCTGGTCCTTCTACTTCAGCACCCGCCCCGCCAGCTAGGGGTGAGGGTCAGACAGCTAGGGGTCGCTCTCGAGGAGGAGGCCGATCAGGCGGACAGGCTAGATGCTATGCTTTTCAGGGCCGATCTAAGGCCGTTGCTTCTGATGCTGTCATTACAGGTATTATTTCAGTCTGCCACAAAGGTGCCTCAGTATTGTTTGATCCCGGTTATACTTATTCTTTTGTGTCTACATATTTTGCTCCTCATTTGGGCACGGCCCGAGGGAGTCTTGAGCTGCCAGTGCATGTATCTACCCCAGTAGGGGATACTATTGTGGTGGACCACGTATACCGGTCCTGTTTGGTCACTATTGGAGGTCTGGAGACTCGAGTAGACCTGTTGCTTCTCAGCATGATTGATTTTGATGTTATATTGGGCATGGACTGGCTATCTCCATGTCATGCTATTCTGGACTGTCATGCTAAGATGGTCACTTTGGCTATGCCGGGCATTCAGAGGATCGAGTGGCGAGGTACGACTGAGTATGTACCTAGCAGGGTAATATCTTTACTCAAGGCCCAACGAATGGTTGGGAAGGGATGTCTCTCTTATTTAGCATTTCTGCGGGAGGTCGAGGCCCAGATTCCCAGTATTGATTATGTTCCCATTGTGCGAGACTTTCCTGATGTGTTTCCCTCAGACCTGCCGAGCATGCCGCCGGACAGGGATATTGATTTTTGTATCGATTTTTGTGCCAGGCACTCAGCCTATTTCTATTCCTCCGTATTGGATGGCACCAGCTGAGTTGAAGGAATTGAAGGAGCAGCTCCAGGAACTCCTAGATAAGGGGTTCATTCGGCCGAGTGTGTCGCCGTGGGGTGCACCGGTCCTGTTTGTTAAGAAGAAGGATGGATCCATGAGGATGTGTATTGACTACAGGCAGCTAAACAAAGTAACAGTGAAGAATAAGTATCCTCTGCCTCGTATTGATGATTTATTTGATCAGCTCCAGGGAGCTAGGGTGTTCTCGAAGATTGATCTTCGTTCGGGCTACCATCAGCTGAAGATTAGAGAGTCTGACATTATGAAGACTGCATTCCGGACCGGATATGGTCACTATGAGTTCCTTGTGATGTCTTTTGGGCTGACCAACGCCCCAGCAGCATTTATGCATCTGATGAACAGTGTGTTCAGGCCGTATCTTGATTCATTTGTAATTGTGCTCATTGACGACATTCTAGTCTACTCTCACAGCCAGGAGGAGCATGCTCGACACTTGAGTATTGTGTTGCAGAGGTTGAGAGAGGAGAAGTTGTATGCCAAGTTCTCCAAATGTGAGTTCTGGCTTGAGTCCGTGGCATTCTTAGGGCACGTGGTGTCCTGTGATGGTATTCAGGTAGATCCGAGGAAGGTCGAGGCAGTGCAGAGTTGGCCCGGACCGACCTCAGTTACTGAGATCCGTAGCTTTCTGGGATTGGCAGGGTATTATCGCCGATTCGTTCAGGGGGTTCTCTTCTATTGCTTCACCCTTGACTAGATTGACTCGGAAGGGTGTTCCTTTCTTATGGTCCGAGGAGTGCGAGGAGAGCTTTCAGAAGCTCAAGACAGCACTGACCACAGCACCAGTCTTGATTCTACCGACAGCTTCAGATCCTTATACTGTATATTGTGATGCCTCAGGAGTTGGCATTGGTTGTGTGTTGATGCAGGAGGGTAAGGTCATTGCTTATGCTTCTCGTCAGTTGAAGCCCCACGAGAAGAACTACCCTGTTCATGATTTGGAGCTAGCAGCCATAGTTCCATGCTTTGAAGATTTGGAGGCATTACCTGTATGGTGTCTCCTGTGAGGTGTTCACGGATCATCGCAGCCTTCAGCACTTATTCAGACAGAAGGACCTTAATTTGAGACAGCGGAGGTGGTTGGAGTTGCTTAAGGATTATGACATCACTATTTTGTATCATCCGGGGAAGGCCAATGTGGTGGCCGATACCTTGAGTCGGAAGGCGGTTAGCATGGGCAGCCTAGCTTTCATCCCAGTTGGGGAGAGGCCATTTGCTTATGATGTTGAGGCCCTAGCCAATCGGCTAGTGAGATTAGATATTTCGGAGCCGAGTCGGGTGTTGGCTTGTGTTGTTTCTCGATCTTCCTTATATGATCGCATCGGGGAGCGACAATATGATGACCCACATTTGCTTGTCCTTAAGGACAGAGTGTAGCATAATGATGCTAGAGATGTGACTATCGACAGTGATGGTGTTTTGAGGATGCAGGGCCGTATATGTGTGCCCAATGTTGATGGTTTGCGGGAGTTGATACTTGAGGAGGCACACGGTTCGCGGTACTCTATTCACCCAGGTGCCGCAAAGATGTACCAAGACTTGAGACAGCACTACTGGTGGAGAAGAATGAAGATGGATATGGTTAGGCACGTAGCTAAGTGCCTCAATTGCCAGCAGGTCAAGTATGAGCATCAGAGACCGGGCGGTGTTCTTCGGCGTATGGTTATTCCCGAGTGGAAATGGGAGAGGATCACCATGGATTTTGTTACTGGACTCCCTCGGACAGCGAGGAAGTTTGATTCTGTATGGGTGATTGTTGATCGGCTGACTAAGTCCGCACATTTCATCCCAGTTAGTACTACTTACTCATCGGAGCGGTTGGCAGCGATCTTTATTCGGGAGATTGTCAGGTTGCATGGGGTCCCAGTGTCTATTATATCTGACAGAGGCACTCAGTTCACTTCTCAGTTTTGGAGAGCATTTCAGCGAGAGATGGGTACGCGGGTTGAGTTGAGCACCGCATTTTACCCCCAGACAGACGGACAGTCTGAGCGCACTATTCAGATCCTGGAGGATATGTTGCGGGCATGCGTGATCGACTTTGGTGGTTCATGGGATGAGTTTTTGCCACTTGCTGAGTTTGCCGACAACAACAGCTACCAGTCGAGTATTCAGATGGCCCCGTACGAGGCATTGTATGGCAGGCGGTGTAGATCCCCCGTCGGATGGTTTGAGCCTGGTGAGGATAGATTGATAGGGACTGAGTTAGTTCAGGATGCTCTGGATAGAGCAAAGTTGATCCAGGAGAGGCTTCGCACAGCACAGTCTCGCCAGAAGAGTTATGCAGACCGTAGGGTTCGAGAGTTGTCTTTCATGGTTGGTGATAGAGTATTGTTGAAGGTTTCACCCATGAAGGGTGTCATGAGGTTCGGGAGGAAAGGGAAGTTGAGTCCCAGGTACATTGGTCCTTTTGAGATACTCAGGAGGGTTGGAGAGGTGGCATATGAGTTGGCCTTGCCACCCAGCTTATCCATCGTTCATCCAGTATTCCATGTGTCCATGCTCCGAAAGTACATCGGGGATCCGTCTCATGTATTAGACTTCAGTACCATTCAGCTTGATGGTTATTTTGGGTCGCCAGGTAAGAAAATTGAGGTCGAAGGAGATTGCAGCAGTCAAGGTGCGGTGGAGAGGTCGGCCCGTGGAGGAGGCTACTTGGGAGGTCGAGTAGGAGATGCGGAGCAGATACCCTCAGCTATTTGAGACTTCAGGTATGTTTCTTGACCCGCTCGAGGACGAACGTTTGCTTAAGAGGGGAGAATGTGACGACCCGGCCCGTCGTCACGATAATTACCACCCCATTATGTTGTAATTACATAATTCATGCTTTTATATCGGTGTTAGAGTCTATCGGGGAAGTTAGGAGTGAATTGAATTGAAAATGAGGCATATAGCCTTTTTGAAGGAAACTTGAATAAGGAAAGTCAACCTGGAGTTGACTATTTGGTTAGAGGGCTCGGAATCGGATTCTGATGATTCGGTTAGTTCCGGGAGGTGATTTGTTACTTAGGGGAGCGATCGTAATTGAATTTGGAGGCCCGGTGTAGAAATAGGCTTGAATTGGCTAAGGTTAAATTTTGGCGAAATCCGATCGATAGGTGAGATTTTGATCCGGGAGTCGGAATGGAATTCCGACAGTTGCAGTAGCTCCGTTAGGTGATTTTGGATGTGCTTACAAAATTTCAGGTCATTCGGAGGTCGTTTGGTCGGGTTTTTGATCAAATGTCGATTTCGGAAGTTTTGAAGAAACTTAGGCTTGAATCCGTGGGTAATTGGTGATTTTGATGTTTAGGATGGTGTTTTTATGATTGGAACAAGTTCGAATTGTGTTATGTAGTATGTTGATAGTTTTCGTTGGGGTCCCAGGGGCCTTGAGATGAATTCGGGGGTCCAAACGGACCATTTTTGGCCTTAGACAGCAGCTGAATTGCTGCTGTATCTGCAGGAGGAAATCCTTCATCGCGTTCGCGATGAAGGGGCACGCGTCCGTGAAGGTCAGCAAGGGTATGCATCGCGTTCGCGATGGTCTGGACGCGAATGCGTAGGGTCAGGATCGGAGGCTTCGCGTTCGCGTAGAGCTGGAACGCGTTCGCGTAGGTGAGGAAGGTTGGTCATCGCGTTCGCGTGAGTGGAGACGCGAACGCGTAGAAGAAAAATCCGGCGGTTGGAAATCTGTGCTTCGCGAACGCGTGACTGGGTGTCGCGTTCGCGATGGGAGGGCTGAGCAGAACATCACATTCGCGTGAAGGGGTGCCGCGTTCGCGATGAAGAGGAGGAAAAAAAGGCATCGCGTTCGCGTGAGAGGCGTCGCGAACGCGATGAAGAAAATAGGCTGGCAGTGAAGTTAAAACAAGAACTGGACAGTCGCGGGTTTAATACCCAAAACGTCCATTTTTTAGTTCCAAGAGAAGAAATTGACGGGAGATTGCTGGGAAATCATCGGGGTTTCGTTGGAGGAAAGTTTTGTGGCTTAATTACATCATTTTAACATGAAATCCTTGGTTAAATCCCTTTAAATGGAAGATTAAAGGTGGGTTTGAGCCCTAGGCCTAAATTAAAGAAAAACACCGATTTGAGTGGGCAAATGGAGTCCGATTTTGGTAAATTTTATATGCCTAGACTCGTATCGAGATGAGGATTCCGAATATGTGATTTTTGTAATTTTTCGACAATTGTACCGAAAGTCGGGTTTTGACAACTTTGGGAATTTTGATGTAAATTGAGTTGTATTGATTGGGTGTCGTCCCATTGGCCTACTTTGTTGTATTTCTACTATATTTGATCAGATTCTACGCGTGCGGAGCTTGATTTTCGTGGCAAGGGCATTGCGGAGTAGTCGTCACGCCGGTTCGAGGTGAGTGGTGATAGTAAATAATGTACTGAGGGTTTGAAACCCCGTACTTGCACTTCACATTGCTATGTTGAGATGAGACACGCGTCTTGAGACGAGTGTGGTGACATTGTGATTGGGGACTTGGACTTGGTCCTTCCCAGCTAATAGAATACTGTGTTATATGACTGTTAATGAGATTATAACTGTACAATTGGGCTAATAGCCATGTTTGGGGCCTTGTGCCGATCCGTAGAGCATTAGGGAACCTATAGAGCTAGGTGACCCGTATATCGTGTTGGAAACATTCACTCAATCGTAGCTCTAGCTGTATAGCATAATATGAGCCAGTACTAGATCCGTACATTGAGAGAGATTATCTAGGGTGGAATTCCCTGTTCTAGCTGAGTGGGCCTGAAAGGCCAAGTCTATATTGACTGAGACAGGGTCCAGGACCCACTGTGATATATTATATTGGGCCTGAGAGGCCAAGTACATATTGACCGGGATAGGGTCGAGGACCCATTATGAGGTATTATATATATATACCTATATTGGATCGGACTGCACGCCGCAGTAATATACATGTAATATACATGTGAGACGGACTGCACGCCGCAGTATTATTGCGCTTGGGCTGTAGGAGCCCCTTCGGAGTCTGAGTCTGCACACATTCTCAGTGAGCACTGGTGTATATTATGGGATCGGGCTGCACGCCGCAGCAATATAAATATATATACATATAAATATTGGATCGGACTGCACGCCGCATTAATACATGTGTGGATCGGGCTGCACGTCACAGTATAATAGTGCTTGGGCCTAGGGAGCCCCTCCGAAGTCTGTATACACCCCCAGTGAGCGCCGTCGACGTTAAATGGAGCGGGTTGCGCGCCGTAGCGGTATATGTATTGGAGCGGGTTGCACGCCGCAGCATTATACTTAATCATATCCTATTATCTACTTAAATACTTATACATTATAGACATAGATATGTGTCTTTATATGTTGAGATGGCCGTACACCGTAGGGGTACGAGTGAGGGTTGGATCGGTGTAAGAATCTTGTAGAGATAAACGTGGATTGGAGATTTGAGTATTACTATAGTGATGACGTACCTGTGAGGGTTGCCTTAGAACTGCTAAGTGATAGCACAGGAGTTCTTACCTTCAGTTATTATTTATTATTGTTACTCACTGAGTTGAAATATACTCACCCCACTCCCCTGCACTTTTTGTGCAGATCCACAGGTGCCCGAGAGCAGTTGAGACATTGTAGCTGTTGATCCTTGTCTACTTTTGCGGAGATTACGAGGTAGCTGCCAGCGTCCGCAGAGCTTGTTTTCTCCCTATTTATCATCTTGTTGATTTCCTATTTGCCTAGACTTGGTTATATTAGGATGCTATTCTGTAGAGGCTCAGTCTCGTCACACCACGATATGGTTGGGACCGTATTTTGTATGTTTTACATTTCGTTTATCACCTGATATGATCATTTACTGTTTAAGTTTAATTTGATTAATAACTGGCTGGTTTAAGGGATAATATGGTCGGGCTTGCCTAGCATTATGTTGGGCGCCATCACGACCAGGGTTTGGGTCGTGACACAAACCTGCCACCCTATAATGAAGATCGGTTACCTCCTCCACCACTCCACGGCTGAGCTCCAACTCCTCCTCCGTCAGTTTGAGGAGTGATTCCAGCTCGCTATTACGAGCCACAACCTTCACCAACTTCTCATCCATTTTCTCTAGCTCCGTTGCCCTGCAACTCAATTCTGCCTCCCTCTGTTCAAGGCCTTCTCGGAACACCTGGAATTTTGGATCTTGCTGGAAGATATCCACCACCGCTTGATGCTTGGAGTGATACCGTTTATACCCCTTCACCATCTTATAAAAATGATCGCTTTCTTCTCCTCACGGTGCATCTCCACTTCCACAACCAGGGTCTAATATATATATATATATATATATATATATATATATATATATATACACGTAACGCCGTACCAGCGACCCTCCAAGACAGCTCCGCATCACTGACAGTGTTGAGTAACTCGTGCTCGGGGACAACATACAGTAGAGCCATCTCCAGCGCAGCCTGCTCGTTGTGCTGTAACAAGTTGTAAGCCCCTGGAATCACGATAAAGGCCGACTCATATATATATATATATATATATATATATATATATATATATGAGTTAGTACGCATCAAAATCAACTTCACAACATATAGAAGAACAGAGAAATTACCTGTAATGCCATACCAACGACCCTCCCAGACAGCTCCGCATCACTGACAGTGTTGAGAAACTCATGCTCGGGGACAACATACAGTAGGGCCATCGATAGCACAGCCTGCTCGTTATGCTGTAACAAGTTGTAAGCCCCAGGAATCACGATGCGGTGGTCAGATCCATCTACTGTCATCTCCATGCGTGCAGGGTTTTCTGCTATCTCACCTACATTCCCATGGGTGGCCTCAGTAGTTGGTACCTCAGTATCCCCACCAACAAAGGGCGATGAGCCACCCTCGGCAACACGAGCTGAGCTGGTACCAATATTAGCACATATATTATTGGTCGGCCTTCCCGAGTGAATGGCATTGGCCATAAAGACGGTCCTAGTTGTTTGGCGAGGCGTGTCACTTTCTTAATCTCCAATTGCCACCATCTTACCCGTTTTGAGCCTACTTCTTTTTCTCTCCTCAGGCTCATCTCCCTCAGAAGGCTCGTCCACAAGTTGCGGAGATGATGTCGATGGCCTCAACTTACTTGTAGCCACCTCCGCAGGAGCAGCTTCTTGTGAAGAGGCTACGATCACCCCTTCCCTAACTGATGAATAAAGTATCTCCTACATATTTTGACCAACATATGATCGGGAGGAGGTGGATGTTGTCGCCCTCCTCTTAGGAGGACTTTGACCTGTCAATGAAAGTGATTTAGTTGGCGAAGTTTGTGAAATTGACTAACTAAAGTCGAAGAAATACCTGAAGGGCTCGCAGGGCCGTAACGTTCAATGAATTCAGCCCACGTACGTGTCTCTTTCGCAAAAGGAAGCAAATCGGATACCCACTGCTTAATATCGGTTATGAATCGAAGAGTGTGAGATATCATTTCAAAATAACAGAAAAATCGTAAACACGGTATAATCTGTAAAGTCGCGTATAATAAGTGAATCGACGGATAGGAATATTTATGTCTCAAATTCCACCTCTCAGGGAATCCGACGGGGTTGGACACTAGGTGTTCCATATTGATAAAGATGTATCTCCACCAATAGACTTGGTTAGCCCGATCGTCGGTTTGCACGACCAACCCCTTCGAGCCACGATTCTTTAGATGCACCATGGTACCCCTCAGGTAGTTGGCGCTGAATAACTGTAAAATGTGATGGACAGAGACCTCCAACCCAGCCAGCTTCGCGTATGTAAACATTACCCTACATACCTTTAGGGTATACAGAGTGAGTCGGGGGGGACACATGTTGTAGAAACGACAGAGTTCTTCTGCCAATGGAAAAATAGGGAGGCCATAGCCGATCAAAAAGGGATATTCATAGAACGTACAGTACCCCGGTCTGTGGGTGTTCGTGTAGTCCGATCCGCTCCTGCTAGAACCATCTCCACGTGAGCGGGTATATCATACGATGTACAAAAAAGGTCTAAATTAGTTTGTTTTAACTCAGATTTCTCACAAGGTTGTTCGGGAGAATCCCGTTGAAAGTCCCTTATAATAAGGAGTTGCTTTGGAATTATGTTATTTACAGTAAGATGGGTGAGATCCTCCTCTTTCTCTCCCTTATTACCGCTGGAAGAAGGAGGTATGTCAGATGATTTACTATTACGAGCTCCCAGAATGTTATCCCATTTTAGATTTTATCGTGATTTTCGATTGAGGAGCGATGTACTACAGAACCATAAGTGTACTTTCACAGAAGTGGCGAGTTTCGTAAAAAGGAGGCATTTTCTTGAAATAGTCGGTAAAAGTTTTGAAAATGATATAAAGTTAGGTTAACTTGAACCCTTTCCCTATTTATAGGTTTGGGTAGAGCTGAAATCAAATAGGCAAGACCCAAGAAGGCGTGGGAAACCAAGCATCAGAACACCTTTTTTCACTTTCTCAGGAATACGCGTAATGATGATGCCTTCATATGGTGACATCACTTCAGGGAAGGGCTTGCGTGCCAATATATCAACAAAGTCAAATGATCGCCCCTCTACATTATCGTCTATAAACATGGTCAAAATTTTCCCAGTACAAAGTTCATGGTTCTGCTCATCGGCTGTCACGGCCCGGATTTTCCCCCAACATCGGGATCGTGATGGCGCCTACTCGTGGTGGCTAGGGAAGCTAATATATTTAACATTATCCTATTTTTACCAGTATTTCATACTCAATTTTATCAATAAGAAACATAACCTTAATTAAATAAATGCGGAAGACTCATCAAAACAGAAATAAGTAGTACCAAGGTAAAATAATACTGAAATCCTCTACCCAAGACGTGGAGTCACCAACTCACGAACTACTACTGAATACTACACAAAAAGGTCTGAATAAAAATAACATAAATCTGTTTGTCTGGGAACAAGGAGACTACAACTAATAATAAAAATAAATGGAGAGACGTCGGGCCTGCGGACGCCTGCAAGCTACCTCAGTCTCGGAATGCTCAACTCCCACGCAAGACTCTACTGTTGCTGCTCCTGATCAAAACCTGGACCTGTGCAAAAATGCACAAAAGTGCAGCATCAGCACAATCCGACCCCATGTGCTGGTAAGTGCCTGGCCTATCCCGGCGAAGTAGTGACAAGCCTAGGACCAGACACCCACATAAACCTGTGCAGTTCTATTTACATATGTACACTACAAGATAACAAGAGATATCCAGTAAACAAATCCAACAAGAAATATCATAAGAGGGAAGCTCACAGTTAACAACAATTATTAAATCAACAAAGGAAACCAAAGTATAATGGAAACAGTTAATAACAAACAAGGAATAACAAATAGTTGCATGGCATCACCTTCGTGCTTTTACTCTCATCCTCACCAAATAAGCAAATAAAATTGCACGGCATCACCGTTGATGTTTTTACTCTCATCCTCACATCCATGGAACGGCATGATCCTTCGTGGATGGTACAATAACAAGGCACGACATTACCCTTCGTGCATAGTCAATATCACAAGGCACAGCATGATCCTTCATGCATGGTTCAATAACAAGGCACGGCATTACCCTTCGTGCATAGTCAATAATAAGGCACGACATTAACCTTCATGAAATAACAGTAAAACAAATCACGGCATCACCCTTCGTGCATTATCACTCTCCCTCACCCAAACAACAATCACAGTTAAGGGCAGAGAATGAAAACAATATTCATGAACCGTCCCGGCAAGGGACACAACAATCATCACAAACAATAAGTCCTGGCAAGGGAAAACAATGTACAATTCCACAACCCGGCAAGGGTTCAACAATTCATCTTTAAAATATCTCACAACAAGTATCAACAACGACTCACGGTCATACTAGACGCCAGTGTATGGATGCTCGTCACCACAGCCCATACACCGTACTCGATCACATAGCACATAGCACATAATCCTATTCCCTCAAGCTAGGATAGAACAAACACTTACCTCTAGCCTTGAAGTCCAAATTATCCTTTAATTATAGCTTTTTCCTCGAATTTCCGCTTTCAACTAGCTCGAATCTAATCACAATTGATTCCATTACATTATTAAATACTAAATAACTTGGTTTGAATGCTTAAAGATGGGTTTTCCCAAAGTTTACCCCAAAATTTACCATAACGCCCCTGGCCCACGTGGTCGGAACTCGGGGTTCGGACCAAAATCCAGTTACCCATTCCCTCATGAGTTCAAATATATGATTTGTTTCAAAATCGGACCTCAATTCGAGGTCCAATTACCCAATTCATGAAAATCCTAGGTTTTACCCAAAAACAAGAATTTCTACCATGAAAACCTTTGATTTCTATTGAAAAACATGTTTAATATTGTTAGGAATTGAAAGAATTGAGTAAAAAGTGACTTACAATTGTTTTCGAGTGAGTTTGCTCTTGAGGGTTCGTGTGTAGTGTGTGGGTTTTTGAAAGAATGAAGAATGAACTGAAAAATTCGTTAGTATAAAATTGCACAGCTGCAGATATTGCAATTGCGAACATTTGTTCGCAATTGCGAACACTACAGGTCTGGGACTGTCATCTTTGCATTTGCGACATAATGTTCGCATTTGCGAACAAGGCTGGGGCAAGAGGCCTTCGCATTTGCGAAGTCAGGTGAAACATTGAAGGCCTCGCATTTGCGAGGATAAGTTCGCATTTGCGAACCACTGCTCAACCCTGCCAACTTCGTATTTGCGAAGTATGGTTCGTATTTGCGAAGTATGGTTTGCATTTGCGAACCAAGGCCAGTCTGGGACTAATCGCAATTGCGAGAAAATCTTCGCATTTGCGAAGATACCAGCTGGGTGAAAAACCAGCTGTGTAAAATTTCAGAAATTGAACCAACGGCCTATCAAATCTTTACCCGAGCCCCCCCCCCCCGGGCTCCAAACCAAATATGTACACAACATCAAAAACATGTTATAAACTTGCTCGTGCAATCACATTGCCAATATAACATCGATTTCATCAAATCACGCCTCAAGTTAATGATTATCATTCTTCTAGTTTTCATAACTTTCAAATCTGGAACTCAAGGTTCAAAACACATCAAACGACATCCAAATGTCACCAAACTTTGCAGAAAGCACATATATAATATTTAAGACTTGTACCGGGCATCGGAACCAAAATACGAGCCCGATACCAAGGTCATTTAATTCATTTTCCTTTAATAATTACAGCAAAAACAATTTCACAGAAAAATCCATAACTTAGGCTCTAAGCCTCAGAATTCGACTCCGGACGCATGTCCGAGTCCATATTTTCTTATGGACCTTCCGGGACCGTCCGTCCTCGGGTCCGAGTCAGTTTACCAAAAATATTGACCGAAGTCAACAATAGCAGTATTAATATTATTTTTCTTCAAATTTCTCATAGAATTCATATATGCTATCATAAATTCATTTCGCTACATGCCCGGATCGTGCACGTAAATCAAGGCAACATAGAATGAGGTTTTCAAGGCATCAGGAGTGCGAAATAAGTGATGACCCTTTGGGTCGTCACAATCTCCACCTCTAAAACAACCGCTAGTCCTCGAACGGACAAAAGAAAGAAGTACCTGAGTCAGGAAACAAATGTGGGTAGCGGCTCCGCATATCGGACTCGAACTCCCAGGTCGATGCCTCAGGAGGCTAACCTCTCCACTGAACACGCACTGAAGGATAACTCTTTGACCTTAACTGTAGGACCTGCCGGTCTAGAATGGCCACCGGCTCCTCCTCGTAGGATAAATCATTGTCCAATTGGATAGTACTGAAGTCTAACACATGTGTGGGATCACCGTGGTATCTCCGAAGCATAGATACATGGAAAACTGGATGCACAGCTGATAAGCTAGGTGGCAGAGCTAGTCTGTAAGCCACCCCTCCCACTCGGTCCAGAATCTCAAATGGACCAATATACCTAGGGCTGAGCTTGCCCTTCTTCCCGAACCTCATCACGCCCTTCATAGGCGACACTCGGAGCAGTACTCGCTCACCAACCATGAAATCTACATCTCGAACCTTACGATCCGCATAAGTCTTCTGTCTGGACTGAGCTGAACGCAATATCTCCTGGATAGTCTTGACCTTATCCAAGGCCTCCTGAACTAAGTCCGTACCCAACAACCGAGCCTCTCCCGGCTCAAACCATCCGACTGGGGATCGACATCGCCTACCATACAACGCCTCATACGGGGCCATCTGAATGCTGGACTGGTAGCTGTTATTGTAGGCGAACTCTGCCAATGGCAGAAACTGGTCCCACGTGCCTCCAAAATCAATGACACAGGCTCGAAGCATGTCCTCTAGAATTTGAATAGTCCTCTCGGACTGGCTGTCCGTCTGAGGATGAAAAGCTACACTCAACTGAACTTGGGTGCCTAACTCCTGCTAGACCGCTCTCCAGAACCGCGAGGTAAATTGCGTACCCTGATCTGAGATAATAGATACCGAAACCCCATGAAGACGAACTATCTCCCTGATGTAAATCTCTGCTAACCTCTCCGATGAGTAGGAGACAGATACTGGAATGAAGTGTGCTGACTTGGTCAGCCTATCAACAATGACCCAAATAGCATCAAATTTCCTCCGAATCAAGGGAAGTCCAGTAATGAAGTCCATGGTGATTCGCTCCCATTTCCACTCGGGAATTTTGATTCTCTGGAATACACCACCAGGCCTCTGGTGCTCATATTTTACCTGCTGACAATTTAGACATCGAGCGACATACGCAACAATATCTTTCTTTATCCTGCGCCACCAATAGTGTTGTCGTAGATCTTGATACATCTTCGCGGCGCCCGGGCAGATAGAATACCGCGAACTGTGGGCCTCCGCTAAGATCAACTCTCAAATCCACTCAACATTTGGCACATAAACTCGACCCTGCAATCTCAATACTCCGTTATCATCTAGAGTTACCTTTGTGGCACCTCCCCGTTGTACAATATCTCTCAAGTCACGCAAATGTGAATCATCAAACTGCCTCTCACGGATCCGCTCTAATAGAGATGAACGAGCGACCGTGTAGGCTAACACCCTGCTAGGCTCAGAAATGTCTAATCTCACGAACCGATTGGCTAAGGCCCGGACATCTAGAGCAAATGGTCTCTGACTGACCGGAATGAATGCAAGACTACCCATGCTGGCAGACTTTCTACTCAATGCATCGGCTACTACATTGTAGTCCTTCAGCAACTCTAACCATCTCCGCTGTCGTAGATTCCACTCCGTTTGCTTGAACAAGTACTGTAGGCTTTTGTGATCAATGTACACCTCACATGTCACACCATATAGATAATGCCTCCGGATCTTTAAGGCATGAACCATTGCTGCCAACTGAAGATCATGAACTGGATAATTATTCTCATGTATTTTTAGCTGTCTCGAAGCATAAGAAATAACATTACCATGCATGCATCAATACCGCTCCAAACCCTATACGTGATGCGTCACAGTAAACTGTATAAGGCCCTATACCCGTCGGTAGTATCAGCACTGGTGCTGTAGTCAAGGCTGTCTTGAGCTTCTGAAAGCTCGCCTCACACTCATTTGACCACTGGAACTGGGTAACCTTCTGGGTCAGCCTGGTCATCGGAGCTGCAATAGAAGAAAACCCCTCTACGAATCAATGGTAGTAACCTGATAACCCCAAGAAACTCCGGATCCCAGTCACTGAAGCTGGTCGAGGCCAATTCTGGACTGCCTCAATCTTCTTTTGGTCTACCTTAATACCTTCCATTGATACAATATGACCCAGAAATGCCACCGAACTCAACCAGAACTCACATTTCGAAAATGTGGCATATAGTTGATTATCATTCAGAGTCTGAAGAACCACTCTGAGGTGTTGCTCGTGCTCTTCCTGGCTGCAAGAGTATACCAGGATGTCGTCTATAAAGACTATCATGAATAGATCTAAGTAAGGCCTGAATACCAGATTCATCAACTCCATGAACGTTGTTGGGGCATTGGTCAACCCGAAGGACATGACCAAGAATTCATAATGCCCATATCTAGTGCGAAAGGCTGTCTTAGGAATGTCAGCCGCCCTGATCTTCAATTGATGGTAGCCCGACCTCAAGTCTATCTTTGAGAATACCCTCGCTCCCTGGAGCTTTCAAACAAATCATCAATTCTCGGCAGTGGATACTTGTTCTTTATAGTCACTTTGTTCAATTGCCGGTAATCAATACACATCCGCATCGAGCCATCCTTTTTCTTCACAAACAACACAGGTGCTCCCTAGGAGAAACACTGGGCCTGATAAAGCCCTTTTCTAGAAGGTCTTGCAACTGATCTTTTAACTCATTTAACTACGGCAGGACCATACGATAGGGTGGAAGAGAGATGGGCTGAGTGCCCAGTGCCAAATTAATACAGAAATCAATATCCCTATCGGGTGGCATGCCCGGCAAGTCTGAAGGGAAAACCTCAGGAAACTCACGTACAATAGGGACTGATTCAATAGAAGGAACTTCTGCGCCGGAATCACGAACATAAGCCAGATAAGCTAGACACCCCTTCTCGACCATGCGTCGAGCCTTAACATAAGAAATAACAGTGCGAACGGAGTGACTTGAGGTACCTTTCCACTCTAGTCGGGGTGATTCTGGCAAGGCCAAGGTCACAGTCTTGGCATGAAAATCTAGGATAGCATGGTATGGGGACAACCAGTCCATCCCCAATATGACATCGAAATCCATCATGTCTAATAGCAACAGATCAACACGGGTCTCAAGACCCCCAAAGATAACTATGCACGAATGATGCACCCGGTCGACTACAATAGAGTCACCCACTGGTGAAGACACATACACTAAAATATCCAGAGCATAGCTAGGCACGGACAAATACGGTGCAAAGTAGGAAGACGCATATGAATATGTAGAACCAGGGTCAAATAATACTGAAGCACCTCTATCACAAACAAGAATGGTACCTGTAATCACGGCATCTGATGCCTCTGCCTCTGGCCTGGCTGGTAAAGCATAAAATCAGGGATCAGCACCTCCCCTCTGAGCTACATCTCTGGGACGATCATATACTGGCTGACCTCTACCTCTGGCTGGACGGTCTCCACCTCTACGGTCTTGACCTCCACCTCTACGATCTCTACCCCCACCTCTGGCTGGCTGGGCAGACTGAGGGTCAGCTGGGGCCTGAATCATGGGACGAGGGCCCCGCTGCTGAGTGTTGCTCGTCGCTCGAGTGAAAAACCTAACAAGATGACCTGAATCACCACAACCGTAGCAACGTTTAGGCTGATGGGACTGCTGGCCCTAACGACCTGAATGGCCCCCACGAACACTCTGAAGAGGCTGAGCACTAATATGAGGCTGATTTGAATACTGCTCATGAAACCCACGATTACCTGGTCTACCCTGTGAAGCCTGAAGGCCGTAATGAAAAGGTCTAGAAGGCTGGCCCCTATCAAAAGATTCCTTGCCTCTAGAAGAAAAACCACTAAACCTGCCTGAATGACGAGGCCTCTTGTCTGAAGGATAACCACCTCCCCGAGCAAGAGCCATCTCAACTCTACGAGTTGTATTAGCTGCCTCCTGAAAACATATATCACTCCCCACTCCCACGGCCATCTGAAGTCTAATTGGCTGATTAAGCCCATCTATGAACCTGCGGACCCTCTCCCGCTCTGTGGGGAGTATCACCACTGCATGAAGTGCCAGATCAACAAATCTCGTCTCATACTGAGTGACAGTCATAGTACCCTACTGGAGGCACTCAAACTGCCTCCGAAGTGCATCCCGCTATGTAACAGGAAGAAACTTCTCCAGAAATAACTCTGTAAACTGATCCCATGATAAAGTCGGGGACCCTGCTGGTCGAGTCAAGCAATAATCTCTCTACCAAGTCTTGGCGGATCCTGAAAGCCTGAATGTACAGAAGTTAACTCCATTGGACTCCACTATCCCCATAGTCTTGAGAATCTCATGGAAACTGAATAAGAAATCCTGAGGATCCTCTGATGTGGCACCGCTCAAGGTAGTGGTTAACAGCTTGGAGAACCGATCAAGTCTCCATAAAGAATCAGAGGTCATGGCCGCTCCATCTCCAGCCTGAGCTGTGGTACCTGACTGAGTGGCCATAGCTGGCTGAACCACTGGTGCCTGAGGCTGAGGAGCTACTGGCTCCGAAGTACGAGCAACATGAGTCTGGGCCCATCCTCCAGCCTGAGAAGCGGCTGGTGCAGCTGGTAACAAGCCTGCTCTGGCAACGCTGTCCATAAATCCCGCTATCTTGAACAAAGCCTCCTGAAGATTCGGGGTAAATAAAGCCTCTCCTGGGACCTGAGCTGGGCCCACTAGAGCTGCTGGGACTGGAAGCTCCTCGCCAGTCTCAATATGAGGCTCCACCTCTGAAATAGCTGTCGGGGGCTGAGCTCTGCCCCTACCACGGCCTATGATACGGCCTCGGTCCCTGCCCCTCACGGGAGCTGCTTGGGGCTCAGGCTGCTGGTCGGCGGATGAAGAAGCGCGTGTCCTCACCATCTTCGAAAGGACAGAGTAGAAATTCAATCAGTATTTGAGGAACAAATCGCACGACAAGAAGGAACAAATGAGAGACTCTTTCCTAACTCAATAGACTCTGGAGGACAAGTACAAATGTCTCCTTACCTACCTCTCAAACTCTACTAAGCTTGTTCGTGAGTGGTGAGATCTATGTAACCTAGAGCTCTGATACCAACTTCTTACGACCCAGATTTTCCCCCAACATCGGGATCGTGATGGCGCCTACTCGTGGTAGCTAGGCAAGCTAATATATTTAACATTATCATGTTTTTACCAGTATTTCATACTCAATTTTATCAACAAGAAACATAACCTTAATTAAATAAATGCGGAAGACTCATCAAAATAGAAATAAGTAGTACCAAGGTAAAACAATACCGAAATCCTCTACCCAAGACGTGGAGTCACCAACTCACGAACTACTACTGAATACTACACATAAAGGTCTGAAGGAAAATAACATAAATCTGTTTGTCTCGGAACAAGGAGACTACAACTAATAATAAAAATAAGTGGAAGAGACGTCGGGCCTGCGGACGCCTGCAAGCTACCTCGGTCTCGATATGCTCAACTCCTATGCAAGACTCTACTGCTGCTGCTCCTGATCAAAAGCTGGAACTGTGCAAAAATGCACAGAAGTGCAGTATCAGCACAATCTGACCCCATGTGCTGGTAAGTGCCAGGCCTATCCCGGCGAAGTAGTGACAAGCCTAGGACCAGACACCCACATAAACCTGTGCAGTTCTATATACATATGTACACCACAAGATAACAAGAGATATCAAGTAAACAAATCCAACAAGAAATATCATAAGAGGGAAGCTCACAGTTAACAACAATTATTAAATCAACAAAGGAAACCAAAGTATAATGGAAACAGTTAATAACAAACAAGGAATAACAAATAGTTGCACGCCATCACCCTTCGTGCTTTTACTCTCATCCTGACCAAATAAGCAAATAAAGTGCACGGCATCACCCTTCGTGCTTTTACTCTCATCCTCACATCCATGGCATGGCATGATCCTTCGTGCATGGTTCAATAACAAGGCACGGCATTACCCTTCGTGAATAGTCAATATCACAAGGCACGACATGATCCTTCGTGCATGGTTCAATAACAAGGCACGTCATTACCCTTGGTGCATAGTCAATAATAAGGCACGGCATTAACCTTCGTGCAATAACAGTAAAACAAGGCACGACATTACCCTTCGTGCATTATCACTCTCCCTCACCCAAATAACAATCACAGTTAAGGGCAGAGAATGAAAACAATAATTATGAACCGTCCCGGCAAGGGACACAACAATCATCACACACAATAAGTCCCGGCAAGGGAAAATAATGTACAATTCCACAACCCGGCAAGGGTTCAACAATTCATCTTTAAAATATCTCACAACAAGTATCAACAATGACTCACGGTCATGCTAGGCGCCAATGTATGGATGCTCGTCACCATAGCCCATACACCGCACTCGATCACATAGCACATAGCACATAATCCTATTCCCTCAAGCTAGGATAGAACAAACACTTACCTCTAGCCTTGAAGTCCAAATTATCCTTCAATTATAGCTTTTCCCCCGAATTTCCACTTTCAACTAGCTCAAATCTAATCACAATTGATTCAATTACATTAATAAATACTAAATAACGTGGTTTGAATGCTTAAAGATGGTTTTTCCCAAAGTTTACCCCAAAATTTTCCAAAACGCCACTGGCCCACATGGTCGGAACTTGGGGTTCGGACAAAAATCCGGTTACCCATTCCCTCACGAGTTCAAATATATCATTTGTTTCAAAATCGGACCTCAATTCGAGGTTCAATTACCCAATTCATGAAAATCCTAGGTTTTACCCAAAAACAAGAATTTCTACCATGAAAACCTTTGATTTCTATTGAAAAACATGTTTAATGTTGTTAGGAATTGAAAGAATTGAGCAAAAAGTGACTTATAATTGTTTTGGAGTGAATTTTCTCTTGAGGGTTCGTGTGTAGTGTGTGGGTTTTTGA
Organism: Nicotiana noctiflora; assembly: GCA_032618575.1. Taxonomy (NCBI): domain Eukaryota; kingdom Viridiplantae; phylum Streptophyta; class Magnoliopsida; order Solanales; family Solanaceae; genus Nicotiana; species Nicotiana noctiflora. Next base: position 337,525 of record JASVEL010012862.1, read on the forward strand.
AAGAATGAAGAATGAACCGAAAAATTTGTTTAAGTATAAAATTGCACAGCTGCAGATATCGCAATTGCGAACATTTGTTTGCAATTACGAACACTACAGGTCTGGGACTGTCATCATCGCATTTGCGACATAATGTTCGCATTTACGAACAAGGTTGGGCCAGGAGGCCTTCGCATTTGCGACAAATGCTTCGCACTTTTGAAGCCAGGTGAAACATTGAAGGCCTCATATTTGCGAGGTTAAGCTCGCATTTGCGAAACACTGCTTAACCCTGCCAACTTTGCATTTGGCAAGTATGGTTCGCATTTGCGAATCAAGGCCAGTCTGGGACTCCTCGCAATTGCGAGAAAATCTTCGCATTTGCGAAGATACCGGCTGGGTGAAAAACCAACTGTGTAAAATTTCAGAAATTGAACCAACGGCCTATCAAATCTTTACCCGAGCCCCCGAGCCCCCTGGGTTCCAAACCAAACATGTACACAACATCAAAAACATGTTATAAACTTGCTCGTGCGATCACATCGCCAATATAACATCGATTTCATTAAATCAAGCCTCAAGTTCATGATTATCATTCTTCTAGTTTTCATAACTTTCAAATTTGGAACTCAAGGTTCAAAACACATCAAACGACATCTAAATGTCACCAAACTTTGCAGAAAGCACATATATAATATTTAAGACTTGTACCGGGCGTCGGAACCAAAATACGAGCCCGATACCAAGGTCATTTAATTCATTTTCCTTTAATAATTATAGCAAAAACAATTTCACAGAAAAATCCATAACTTAGGCTCTAAGCCTCAGAAAATCGACTGAGGACGCATGTCCGAGTCCCATATTTTCATACGGACCTTCCGGGACTGTCCGTCCTCGGGTCCGGGTCCGTTTACCAAAAATGTTGACCGAAGTCAACAATAGCAATATTAATACATTTTTCTTCAAATTTCTCATAGAATACATATATTCTATCACAAAATATTTCCAGCCACATGCCCGGGTCGAGCATGTAAATCGAGGCAACATAGAATGAGGTTTTCAAGGCTTCAGGAGTGCGGAACAAGTGAGGAAACCAGGTGATGACCCTTTGGGTCGTCACATCGATGCACTATGTTACGTTACGAACAAACAGAGGGACAAAGTGCATGGGGTCAAATTCTGCCCACTACGGTAGCAACAACCCATGACTAAGCAATAGTCGAAGTGTGAGTACAAACTCAGAATGTCGGAGCGAAAGCGTGCCCTTACATATCGCCGCCTCCTCAAAAGCATGTGACCTACCCCTGTATTATTTTATTATTTTGAGGGGGTTCTCCTGTTATATATAGGAGGATATAAATGTTGTAAAAGGGATCGGATCTTTTCTAATATAAACTTTCTCTCTCTATCTCTTTCTCTTTGGAATATTGAATCTATCAAAAGCTGTAAGATATACAACTCACATTTTTAGGACTTATTATCTTCGATTACAATTTACGCTCGATCTATTTTTAATTGTATTTACTTGCAAAGTATTTATTAACTTTTGAGTCAAATAATTTAGTCCTTAATTATATGTTACATCATTTCCCGTATCTCTTTCATTTCGAAATTAATGAGGCGGCATTTGGTCTTTCTCGATCGGGGTGCAAATATTCTTATAAATTGGGATGAGTATTTCTCATTTGAACTGTTGAATTTCTAGAGCGTTTGAAACTCGAGTTTTTCCTTCTTCAAGTTTCCTGCGTCTGTGTTTTCTTTCTCCCTTCAGCATTTTCTTCTATTATCATCTCATTCATCTTTGCATTTCCTTTTCACACATAATCAAAAAAACATCTAGTGCTTCCTCTTATCCTGTAACATAGGTTGTGGACATGCCTCCTTATAAAGAAGGAGCAACCATGGTAGAAGATGACTGTGGACATACCTCCTCAAGAAGAAGGAGCAACCATGGTAGAAGACGAGAACTTCCCCACCATGGATAAGATAATTCCACGTTTGATGAAGGCCAGGTCAGACTTTAAGAACCAAACTAAGGGTGAACCTGACCCCACCATTTTTTAGATGAATCTAGCGACGATTGCTACATTTAGAGCTAAGTGGCGAATCCCGACCCACATTAAAATTATACCTGCTGGTAGTGACATAATGCAAGTACATCACCTAGGGTACTGCGCATTTTATGAGTACTTGTTCGTTGTTGGCTATACACTTCCTCTTCCTTCCTTGGTGGAGCATTTTTTGCATTTTATAATGTGTGCTCGGTTCAGCTCTCTCTGTACATATACACACTTTTCCTCATGCTTATCAAGTACTAAAAGCTGGCCAAGCGTGATATTTCTCTCCGCAATCTGCTTCACTTCTTCGCCCCAAGTTTTCATAGGGGTGCGATGATCCATATGCGCCACTTCATGACCAAGGGGTTGGTGGTGAAGATGGACGATACAACTAATCATCATTTTTTAAAAAGATTCTTCTTTGTGAAGACAAAGTACGTGGTATCGGACCCAGCGGATTCCCCGAGGAGTGGAACTTTTCTCGTAAGTATTTTTCTCTCAAATGACTTGTTGTTTATTTTGGGCGATCTGAGTTTTCTCCTTATTTTGTTGTAGCCGAGTGGGATCTACCTTCGCCAGTTGTAGACATTCGCAAGTGGGTGAGTCATCTTTTGCCTCATACTATAGGGATTCACGAGTTGTCGCAATTTAATGAGAGGTTTGGGCGTATGCCTGCGGCCAGTGAGTTAGCTTTCACTTTGATAGTTTTGACATTTATATCATCCTTTCTATCCCATCTCTTATTCATCTTTCTTCGTTTGTAGGTCGGTGGGCTTCAAGGAAGGCAAGGCCTCCTACGCTTGCTTTTCGCTAGTTGGGTATTTCGATCGAGCTCGTACTCACTGTGGCTACAAGTGAACCTGCTCAGGACATTGATATTCCTCTTACCCCGGCTTTGCACGATCCTTGTTACCAATTTTCTTCTACACTAGCGAAGATTCTAGCTTCTACAGTGTTTCCCTTGATCGATGAGTGAGACAGGGTGAAGATGGAGAGGCTACGCTAAAAAGGTAAAAGATTGATTCTAATAGGAGAGTGGTCGGAAAAGAGTCGGCGAGGGGGGGGGGGGGAACCTGAGTTGACCATGATCGATATGAGGAGCGGTATGGCCTTGGATGTAAAGATCATACCTTTTTCGGACGTGGAGATTACCTCCATGGAAGAAGGGGGCGACCAAAAGCGGCTGTAATCAATCCTTGGAGTTGTCCATTGCCACGACCCAAAATAAAGGGTAGAGATAGGCAACCAGTGCCTTACTCAACCGAATACCAATGTAACATATCTTTCTTATCATACTATCATTGGTAACTGGGACAACATGGCCATAATTCCTAATGTCTAACTATAAGTGGGAAAACAATGTATCAATGAACCATCTTTCTTAAAACATGAATACATATGGACCATCAAGGCCTCTGATATACTGTACAAAACGAACCTCTGTCTATCAAAGCCTATACAATTATATGACATCAAATGGGACAGGGTACCGGCCTACCCATTAGTCAGTAGCAAAATTCTAACACGATGACTCATAGATTCAGCTACACTCTAAATGAGGTGGAGTCTTATCGATCCTTCGTTGAATACTAATCGCGTATACTACGAAGGCTCCTAAAACTGATGTTTATACCTTAAGGCATTAATGCAGTGTCCCCAATAAAAGGACGTTAGTACGAATAATGTACCGAGTATCTACGACACATAAATAAGTATATAAAGGTCATGGAAGAATGTTGGAATAAATGACTCAACCTGTACGTCTGGATATCTCTGTAAATTATAAAATATATATAGTGTCATGCATAAGCATATAAATGTCATGTCGTGCATAGGCACATGTGTTCATAACATCATCAAGCCTCTCAGGGTATCCCATCATATCATCTCGGCTACTATGGGTAAAATCATCAACGTATATCAGCTGATCAGGTGGTGGTACGCATATAACGCCGTAACTTTTTCTCATATCCTATATACATATAAACGCATATATAACTCCATCTGACCATGGGTCAATATGCATGCATAAATTAATGCAATGCATGAGAAGTACGTCAATAAAATCTATCGCAGCGTCATAAGACCATTTTACCTCTAATTAATATTATAAAACAAACATTATCAACTTACGTATTTTCGGAGACCCGTGAACAGATAATAGAATAATAAGACATATGGTGAATCAAGAACATATGAACTCTGGTATTCTATGAATAGAGTCATTTATGGAAGTTATGCATTTTCTCATTTCGTTTGTATCGTATGAATCATGCCAAAAAACGAAAAGATAGCCTTAACATACCTGAGCAGATTCTCATGACAATTTCTCTAACACACATTAATTACGACAACACGTAATGACGGATCAAAATAGAAAAGAATTCGTATAATATTTTTGAAAAAGATTGTATCGTTCTCCCTTATAATTGCAAGTCACGTTGCTATTACGCAATATAATCTCGTATGGATTTTGTTGTAGAAGATCCATTACTTAGCAAGCTTAGCATCAAATCTTAACAAAGTAAAGAGGTCTCTTAAAAATGAGAGCTCCATCTCTTACTTTGTATCAAGATATAAGCACCTCTCTTTGTAAATTCGAGAGGTCTTATAACTTAGTGGGATGGACCCCACCTAGATAATGACTAAGCCACAAACTCTCTTAATATGCCACCTTATTATAAGGACTATACGAGTGACAATTTCTTAAATCTTTGGCTGCCACATTAGTTTCATCAACTTTATTCAAAAATTTGAATTGATTAGTTAACCTCCCACTAAAAATTAATAATTACCCAACATTCACATAATTTAGAATTATCTCAAATTACTTAAAATACTATTCACTTTTAACATACTTTATATATCTTATTATCATGGTCATGTGGTACCTTGTATGGTACTAGTCAATAAATACGGAATATTATAGCTTGGACCGTATTTTATCCCAAAATATTAAATTTTGACTAAACTCATTTTCATCGATTTGCGTACCCTCTCACCTTCACGAATTTACTTATCACTTGTTTGAAATAGTATAATACTTATAACCTCAAAGTAATCTCATTCCTGAGCCGATATCAATTTACTTAGGGCATACTTCCACATACGAAAATATGAGGTGTAACATCATTCCCTCTTTTGGAACATTTGTCCTTGAATATTGACTTATGCACTTATCATTTTCATATCCTATGTCTTCCGAATACTTTAGTTCTCTTCTTTCCATCTAGGCAACTATTCTGATTCCCCCTTTAGGCATCCTTTTCATGTCATGACTTGTGGTCTAAGCCTTCCAATCTTGAAATTATTGCTACCTTCGGTCATGCAGCTCGCATGAATCTGAACATGTAAGTGTGCATATGCGACTCTTCTCTCCTTTTCCCTCCAGTTCTTATCCAATATCTAAGCCTCACTTTTAAACATATACAAAGCTTGATAAGATGTCTCTCTGGGCTTCTATGGGTATACTGAAGTTCTTCGGCCGGTATTTTATTGAACTTACAAATATTGTTATACCTTATTTCATAGATCCGTTTTTCCATCCGTATGAATTTACTGCATCTAGGTAGGTAATACTCTACCATAACCCTTACTTCGATTTATCATGACTGAGCTGATCAAACTCTAGGTTACTCTCGTTGGTTATCCTATATGTATAAATATATGTCCTTTAATGCTTTCTCATTACTATTCATCTTAAGAATCACGACCTAATCTCATCTCATACTATTGAACATTTATCCATCCATTGTTGATTCACTTTAGTGTTGATCTATCATCTACCACTGATAACTTGACCTCTTATGATCGCTAGGGCTCGTGCCTTATCGAGAAAATCTAGAGTAATTAGATTGATCCATCTACGGGTTCTATACTTCCATAACCATAATTTATGGTATCCCAATGTGACTCACCTTACATGGGTATTATAATCCCGTACAATTCATGAAATCCTCTTCACGTCATTACTCAATCAAAGTCCTAAATGTCATCCTTTATCTATCACAATCACACCCTCATCTACTACCATGGCACAATTCCATCTCTTCCAAATGCTACTAGTCTTAGACTTTTTTGAGTTCATTCAGGCTATATTGAGCTTTCCATAACTTAGAGAAACCATCAGCTCCCTTTTTTTTACAGGCTTAATCCCGACGACATCCATTTTCATCATCTTCTCACTTGCCTTTTTCTTATCCTTACTCCTTTATTTCTAAAATCTTGTCGTTCTATCATACTTTAGCTTGCGACAAATTTCCTTATGCTTTTCAGGAACATCAAACGAGACATCACATCATCTCTATTTACTAGACCTCTCAATACCTAGAAACCATAGGCTGGAAGATATGCCAGTAATGATGCCGCTATCATTCCTGGATATTGAATCCTCACGCTTCTAGCCTTTTATCCAAAGTATGGATCACAACCTTTTGCATTTGAATATCTCGTATGGAGTTCACCTTTACCTTACTTACCTTAAAATCTTGCATCGTATCTTCTATCTCTTTCACAACCTGCCTTCCACATAGGTATGATTCATGTCCATAACTTGAAGCTCTATTATAATACTTGCACCTCTGGTGCATACACAACCCGGTGGGACCTCATATCGACTTCTTATGAGGCTGGTACTTCTTCTAACTAGCTTTATCGTAGAGCCATTAGAGAATATGGCTACTGTACTATCTCTCTTGTACCTCTGATATCTAAGAGTAATCCTGCAATGTTCTTAATCACGAGGTCTATAATTTTTGGGTCCAAAAATCAGATTCCTGATTTACTTCGTTGATGTAACTATCTAGTTTCCTCCTCCTTCTGATTAGCCTTTATGTATGATTAAGTTATCTCTTGATCTGTGGCTCATGGTATCAATTGCTACATTTAGCTTTTCATGGGCGCTATGGAATATCCATGATACAATATTTTAAGTATTAAATTCTTTATCTATGACCTGGGCTCAATTCTTTCTTTTAACTTATACTGGAATCTTGTACAACTGTATGATTGTCAACATATATATTGCATGTATAAAACTTTGAACTTCTAATTGCGTTAATAACGTAACTAACTATGGATCATTAATCGAATAATTCTTTTCGTTCCTTCTCAGATTTCTTTAAACATAAGACATTACTTTTTCTAGCCTTTCTGCCCCCTTGTTGCGTGCATACTTAGCTTATCTTCCCTCATATGTTGAAATTCCATACCACTCATATGATCTTGAATATCACTTCTGATTTTACTTCCCATTTATTAGCCACGGTAAGTGCCACTTTATTATGGAGCACATACAATGTTGTTGTGAGACTATTGTTATAAGACCATTCCCTCTTTAGGTCAGTGAGCTTAGGTTGAAGCCTTCTTCCTTATTTCCTAGCAAATCTTATTACACCGTATACCTAATGGAATATTGATGTTCGTACTCACCTATAAAATTCCTTAATTCTTCGATTAATGATCCATAGTTAGCCCTTATAGATGGAAAAATGATGAAATCAGTTTACCACAATCAGTTATATCAGAATAGAATGTCCAGAGCCTTCAACAAAAAAGTTAAGCCAAGGAAGTTTACACCGGGGCAGCTGGTGTTGAAGAAGATATTCCCGCATCAAGATGAAGCCAAGGGGAAATTATATCCCAACTAGCAAGATCTATATATGGTTCATCGGGTTCTAACTAGAGGAGCCTATGTCCTTGCAGAAATGGACGGAGAAGTCTGGTCGAAGCCAATCAATTTAGATGCAGTGAAATGATACTATATGTAATCAAATGGTTTCTCTTCATGATGTAATATCAACTACGCCTAACCCGATTCCCGTTTAAGAGGGATACATATGCAGCCCTATGGGTTCGGTCATAATTTAATAAAAATCTCATTTCCCCTTATTATTGGAACAGGGGGAGAAGTTTGAGGAGGACCATCAAAATTCCGAAGTTGGTCTTCAACCGCTCATCCTCAAGGATGTTACCTCAGCAAACTGTGGAAGAATTTCGACAAGGATCCTTAAAATTCCAAAGTTGATTTTTCATTCGTTCAGCACAGCTGTCAAAAGTGCCAGCCCAGTAAACTGGGGCAGAATTTCGAGGAGAGCCCTCAAAATCCCGGATCAAGAAAGGTTGCAGTGCTTTGAACCCCGTTGTAGTCGTTGGTTCACTTAACAAAACTATTTTCTACTTATATTATATTTGTTAAATCATGTATAACTATGATAGTTGTTGTTTAACAATGCTACTCTAATGATGCACGATGACAGAAGCTACGGGAAAATGAACTAACCTTTCCCTATTACAAAACTCACGATTTTCTTTGGATGCAGGCACCCGAATCACAAACATATTGCGCAATAGCATGGAACCGCCCTGCCTATTCACATTTGTTGTCCGCACGCGTTACCCTCCAACAGCTGCAATATCACAATCAGTTACCAACCATCAACTAAGAATCTTTTATTACTATATGCATTTACTGCATCACATAAGGTTTCTTATCTGCCTTTCGAGACTAAGCGTTGTCTCCATCTACATTTCCTGCATTGCATAAGGCTAATTTTCTGCCTTTTGATACTAAGCGTTGTCTCCTTCTGCATTTCCTGCATTGTATAAGGCTACCTTTCTACCTTTTGAGACTAAGCGTTGTCTCCATCTGCATTTTTTTGCATTGCATAAAGCTACTTTTCTACCTTCCAAGACTAAGCGTTGTCTCCATCTGCATTTCCTGCATTGCATAAGGCTACCTTTCTACCTTCTGAGACTATGCGTTATCTCCATCTGCATTTTTATGCGTTGTATAAGGCTACCTTTCTACCTTCCGAGACTAGGCGTTGTCTCCATCTGCATTTTCTGGATTGCATAAGGCTACCTATCTGCCTTCCAAGACTAAGCATTGTCTCCATCTGCATTTTCTGCATTGCATAAGGCTACCTTTCTGCCTTCTAATGTTAAGCTCTACCTCTACTTGCATGGCTGAAATATCACCAAACTGTATTTAAATTCTCTATTGGCTGAAATATTGCCATTTATATTTTTTTGCATTGGCTGAAACATCGCCGGTTGTATTTAAATTTTCTGTCGACTGAAATATCGCCATTTACATTTTTTGCAACGGCTGAAATATCGCCAAAATACTATTTAAATTCTCTATCGGCTGAAACGTCGCCATTTTACTTTTATATCGGCTGAAATATCACCATTTTTATTTACGTCATGCAATTGGCTGAAATATCGCCAAATTACTGTATTTAAATTTTCTGTCGGCTGAAATATCGCTATTTTACTTTTCACAATGGCTGAAACATCGCCTGTTTTATTAAATTTCTGTCGCCTGAAATATCAGCATTTATGCTTTTGCATCGGCTGAAATACTGTCAAATCTTACATTTCATGGGCTGAAATATCGCCAAATTGTCCAAAGGTGTCACCGTTCGGAGGCATCATCTTCATAGCCCGAGAACACCATGCCATGGCCCGAGGATCCCACTTTATATCTTACACATAATTATTCAAAGGCATCATAGTTCGGAGGCACCATTATCATAGCCCGAGAACATCATTTCATGGCCCGCGAATCCTTTAATTTTGCGCTTCATGGCCCAAGACATCATGGTCTGATGACATCATCCTAACCATCCAAGGACATCATTCATGGTCCAATGGGAACTTGCATCATGTTTAAGTTTATGCACAATATACACCTATATTGCTCACTTACAGATACACCGCTAGCAACGGCCATCTCAGCAGGAGCGACCCCATTCCGGTTCTCGCAGCCGAACAACTTCAAAATACCTCATGCTTCCCAAAGCATCGTGTCCGTCCTTTCAAATCTCCATCGTCATGTTCCGTCATTGGTTCTTGAACTACATACGGCTCGATTCCTGTAAAACCAGAGATATGTAGGCAGCTCAAAAACCAGAACTCGGTCAAATTCTTTTCAAATCGCCGCTTCCGGTCAAAATTGGCCATCATATCTTTATCCGACAACTCTTTCATCCTTCACGAGTAAATAGGGGCAGATGTTGATACCTAATATTTCCCTGAGTATTTTTCATACCCAAAATACTTTCAAAATAACATATACATGCATATATAAACATGCCCAAGAGTTTTGGTATTTTTAAGATTTTTTTAAAAACCAATTTATTGTCTATTTTAATAGTAGAAAATTCAATAATTACTCCCAAACTGTCATGTTTGATGAATAATTTATTTTCATTCTTATATTTATACCAAAGTATAATTAAGGTGATTTTTGTATATTTTAATAAATTTATTTGGTAATTTTAAAGTTAAATTGCATGTAATTGCAAGTTTAGCCTCTCATAAGGTTAACTGCATTTTATAATTGTAAAATTGGTTCCAACACTATTAAATTAATATTTATATGTTATTTACTAACTCAGTACTTTTAATTTAATTTAAAATCATTTATTACTATTTGTTTTAAATAAAAGAGAAAAATTGGCTATTTAAAATATATCCCCAATTCGTTTCAATTGTATCTCCATTTACATTTCAATTTTTAGCTTGAAACTCACACAATTTCAGGCTTAAAATTGGACCAGCCCTATCCGTCTAACCCAACGCAATAACCCGTTTATCCTACCTGACCCAAGGCTCTTTTAATCCTGACCGTTGATCAATCTGATCAACGCTCACGATCTCCTCTTTCCTTTTTAATGTACCGAACCCAACCGTAATTCCCCCATTTCCTTCTGGTAGCCGCCTTTGGATCCTTTCATCTCTCAGACTCTCTCGATCCTTCCCCTAATCCTAGCAGCTTCTTGTCATCCTCACCCCAAAACTCACCGAAATCTATGGCTTCTTAGGCCATGGAAACCCTATACTCACCTCATACGGCTCCTACATGCATGATACTCGAAGGTTTGAGGCTAGACTTCCAAAGTCTTCACTCTAACCTTCACTGATTCGAGGTTTCTGGCCATCTCCGGCATATCCAAGGCTCCGAAACCTGACTCTTGACCTATCTGACTCGAGATCGCACCTATTTCCAACCCTTTCTCATTTCTATGGTTTTTCCAAAACCCTAAGCCATTCAAGGTTCTTTCATCGTTATTTGTCTAGATCTATATGGTATCTATGCTTTTCTTGCCATCTAAGGTGTTTTCCCCAAAAGCTTCTTTTCAAAATCGTTTCTCTTCAATTTTAAGGTTTCTAAAAGGAATTTTTTTTGGGAAAATACTTTTGATATTTCTTCTTGTTTGCTTTATGTGTGTTTATGCATACCCTGCTCATGTGATTTCTTTATTATGCATGTACTATCTCTACCTTTTTTTTCTACTATGCATGATACTCCTATTAAACTTTGATATGGTTTCTATATTCTTTTACTATGTGTGCTTACTATTAAGTTATTTGATTTTTTTCTTACTGGACTCTGTTCATGTTCTTACACACTTCATCTACTTGTGTTCACATATGTATTATTTCCTTCTTCTGAACTTGTTTGGGTACCAAGTTTTCTCAAAATATGTTCTTCATGATTCTTCTTCCTTTGTCATTCAACATGCTATCATATTTATCTTGTTGAGACTCTGAAGCAAATGGCTTGCTTTCTCACTTCCATGTTTGATTCAATTTTGAAGCCATGGGATTTGGTGGTTTCCTCTGATGATTTTGATTCCTTGTGTTCGAGTTAAGGCTCCGCTTTGGGACCCTAGACTTTTAGACTCACTATGAGTCTGCAAATATAACTTGTATCTATTTGCTTATGATTATAAGTTTTTATGATTCTGAACTCCTCTCTCATTTACATAACTCGACAATCTCTTCTTGATTCACATGTTTGTGTACTTTATATATAAGAACTCTTCTTTCAAAAGGTTTTGTCAACTACTAATTGATTCTGAATGTCTTTGATGGTGTTTACTTGATTGTTCTTGATTTTCCCTAAGTGAACCATTCTTTAGCTTTTTTCTTGACTTGATTCATTCGAAGAAGTATTTAATTTTGGTTTTACTGATTGATTCCTTTTTTTACAAACCATGTACTATTTGTTTGTTTCCTTAAATAGCTTCTATCTACTTACCCTTTATTATACTGCTGGGAAAATATTCTTTCAAAATCCTTTCCCTTAATTGTTTTACCCATTTGAATTTGAATCCTTTAATTAAAGGGAGTCTTATATGATTGATTGAAAATTAGACTTAAATTATTTTCTTACCTTATTTCTCACGACTTTTACACTATAAGTAATCTCCTTCCTTCTTATTGAACACACGAACACAGAACACAATCTGAGTTCACAATTCACTCTCACTTAAAACTCTCTCTCTTTCTGATACTTGTGTTTTTGTGGACTTTGTACTATACTTTCTTCTGCAGTCTTTTCCTTCTCTACTGGTATGTCCATCTTAGTTTAAATACTGCCTCTCCACTATGTGTTTCACATCCTAGTTCTGTTATGCTTTCCTTTATTGTTTTTCTGCAACTTTGTCATTATTGTTCCTATGTGAATTCCCTCACCCTTTACCCTTTGTATGTGAGTTATGGTTCAGGGCATAACAACATTCCAATATTGATATTTATGATTCTGAACTGGGTTCTTTGAATCTTTAACTCAATCAATTCACATTCTTTTTTCCCTTTTATGTGTCTGAGCCCTAGACTTGGGTCTGATAGTGTCCTAATCACTATCCAGACCTTGGTCTGACCCCCTAGGGTCTACTCCTAACTTGTTAACCAAACAAGTTGTTAGAGGTGTGCCAGTCTGCTTTGTGGCTAGGTATGACCACCACCTGTCATGGCTCCGCAATCCCCCTTTCACTTTACACTTATTCTTAGCTATAAGTTCTGCCCCTCTCTTGCAAGCCATGCTTTGGAACCCCTGAGCTCCCTCTGATCTTGGATGCCTGAGAGATGGCTCTTCCACACTGCACTATTCTAATTCTAGTGGTATCATGGGTGTAAGCAATGCTTGGAATCCCTGATATTCCTTGGAACTTTGAAACACCTTGGACAAAGAGAAGGCTTTGGAAATCTGGATCCCGGAAGTGGCTCAATCACATATTATTAGACATTAAGGTTGAATTAGGATGCTCGGATCTAGCTGTAAGATCTTGATGCAATTTTAATTTCCAGTTTGATCTATTGGATTGTAATAACTTATATGAAACTTGGGGAGCATAGTAAAATGACGTGGGAGGGGTCTTTACTTTCTTGCATCAAAGGGGTATAAATCATAATTTAGGATTTTATTTTTTAATCAAACTAGAAATCCTACCTATATGGTCCATAGTAGTGATTCAACCACATAGAGACCATGCCTATAGGATTTAACGCTTAACTTTGCCGCAAAGTCACCTAGAAAGCAGTCTATAGGATTTAACACTCATGTTCTGTAATTATGCATATAGAGATCATGTATATAGGCTATTGCATTTCTACATATACAATTGCCATTAGGCAAACTGTTTGTAGGTTTAATAATAAGGTTGCATATAGACATCATGTGTATAAGACTTCTAGTAATGTCATGAAAAGGTATTAAAATCAGTAAATGTGTAGAAACCACGCCTATAGGAAATCTCGATTTTTTAACAGCCTTATTTGTTTCTAAAACAGTATCAATTGCTAGAACTCGTGTTTATTTTGCTAAAAACTGGTAATTTTCTACCTCTTTTATGAAACCCGCTAAAATTGGTAAACCTTTTCCTATAATCAATTTACACTCTCCTGAAACTGGCAACCCTTTAATTAGTTTGCATCTTTTCTGAAACAAATGATAACTCTTTTTCTAAAAATTAATTTGCATCTTGTCTGAAATTTGTTTCTTTCTCTTAAACTGGTAACGCTTTTGCACCTCTTTCTTGAAAGTAATAGATCATATGCCTAGTTCTTTTTTTTCAACTCATAAACAAAAGGTTGGCTAATTAATCATTGGGTCAGTCCCTGACAACTGTATCCGAGTTTCCTAATGCAGACTTTCTGTCAAAATATATGTGTTGAACCAGCCCGCTCGCTGCTTAATTTTAAAACCAAATTAGTTTTTGTCAAGGCATGCTAACTTATATGATTATTTGATTTCTGGGGTTAATTTAAGCCTTATTTGCTTGTTTTTTCTTCCCTGTTACTTTATACTAGTTTTGAATGTCGAGCTAGAATTTTATCATTTAAACTCTACAAAGGCTTCCATACCTTTCTTTCCCTTTAGGATTAGAAGTCCTAATACCCCAGGACTGATAGGATTGGGATGGGTAGTAGCATGCGATAAGTAAACAATATCGTTTCGCGCATTAATACCTTAACGGGGTGGGAAGTATAGACATGGAGATGATGATTACATGATAACACTCTGCATACAATTGGGTACCAGTGTTGTGCGAGTGATCCATGTAATGTATAAACCTAGGACCCCCTCCTCCCTCTTTATTAGTTTAACAATTTTTTATGAATCTTAAAAGTTGTAGCACTTTCAATTTCTATTTTCTCACATGATTTTTGGGTTGCTCGCACGAAGTACTTGACTTCTTCCCTCTACTTGCACATTTTTTACCAAATTGCCCCTTTCTAAAATTCAGCATTTCTTTTAACCTTTTGTGCTTCTTGTACTTGTTTATTTACATTTTCATTTAAAGTCAAAATCATAGCATGGCCGGGAACAACATTAGTGAACTTGAAGGGTGCCTAACACCTTCCCCTCGAGATAATATCAAGCCCTTACACAAAACTCTGGTCTTCATCTTTAATTTTTCTAGAAGTGTCCTAATGCATTATAGTCATTAGGAGGCGACTCTCCAAGCTCTCAAAACCCAATTCCCAAAGAGGGAAAATAGTAGTCTTCCCGAATATCATGGACACGATTCCGCGAGGAAAAAGGAGGCGTCAACACTAGTGAGGACCTCAGACGTCATCCCCGAGGTAAAAATGTCATTCCTAGAGGAATGGAAACATGATCGTAAGTGAAGTCATTTCCCCAATATTCTATAATATTCTATTTTCATGTGTGATGCTCTTACCTTATTTGCTATAGTTTCTTGCATGCCCCATACGATATCCGACCTTGAAGCATGGGTCCGGATATTAGCTGCGACCTCATCGCATGGCGAGCGCAAATGGCACAACTTGCCGAGGGTTAAATTGCAGGCCAAACACCACAGTTAGTTCTTCTCCGAAGTCTTTGATGCTTTTCCTTTTATTGGAGATGTCTTCTTACTTATTCTCAATCGGGGAAAGATAATAAGAGAAAAAAGGGATTTGAAAACCGAAAACCCCCAAGATAAGAGGGCCCCTACTCGAAGGCAACGGAGGAAACTCATTCAAGTGGACATATACTCAGTCCATCAACTAAATGATAAGGAAGAAGACGAGGGTGAAGAATTGGCATTGGTGAGCCGAGTTAGGAAGCCATGTTGAAGCAATCAAGAATCCAAATAGGAGACCCTGCCTTGTGGTGAGGAGGCTGCGAAGAAAAATCTATGTAAAGCCCCCGAATTGCTTGAGGTCGAAATTGTTCCTCAGCCTTCAAGAAATACACCAAAGGGGACGAGTACCGAGACCCCAGGGGGTGAACATAGGCCCCCGAGTGACTTGCTCGGGGCCATGACAATAGGTCAAGATTTGCAGAGGCTACAACTTTATTCTGAGGAGGCAATAAAGGAAGCTCAAGATTTGCAAATACTTAACCCGAGTGAAGTCCCTAGTGAAGAAGATCCTTTTCGAGATTGCTTTATTGAGGTTGATGATGCCGCCGACCTCAATGATGCATCTACCCTCTTTGAAGAGGATCATCGTCTTTTATCTCGGGCAAGAATTAGCTTCTCCTATTGCAATATTTTCTTATCCTCTTACACTTATTGATATCTCTTTTATTGTGTAGGACATTACCAGGTTTAGGTCCAATCTAAGCCAATGTGAGGCCGAGATCAAGAAGTCCTAGGATGAAGAGAAGGCCCTGAGGCTCTTTTGCATCCAAAAGAAGGAGAAGCTCAAGGACATTTGGCCAGACTTGGCCAAAGCTCATCAAAATGAGGTCGATCTATACATACAAGTAACCAACATTTTTCAAGAGCATATATGGTCTACATGACCCAACTATGAAGGCTAACATTTTAGGTTCTATGATACAACAAAAACTGAAGATGATCGAGAAATTTCAAGGGGAGGTCGATAAAGTTAAGATGGACTGCAACCAATGGAAGGAAAATATGGATCAGCTTGCTGCTGAAAAAAATGATGCTCTAGCCAAACTGGCCTCTATTGAGACCCAGCTCTAGGGTGCTAAAGTGAAAAATCTGGCCCTTGCCAAAAAGAACAATGAGCTCGAGGCTAAACCTACCACAACCGGTGCTGAGATTGCCAAATCCAGGGCCGAAGTCAAGAAGACGAAGGCCACAGATGATAAAACCATTGATGTGTAACTAAGGGATGCTGAAACTTCTCAAATGGAACTAAGGGAAGCCTCCAACTAGGAGAAACATACCAGTGATTTGGCTATGTGTCAATACCGGAGAGAGACCCTCGAAGAGATCTTGAGGTTTCGACCTCACTGGGGAGATAGCTCAAGTAAAAGCGTTTGAAGCTGATGCCAAGTTTCTCATCTCCTCTTCCAATGATTATGATGCCGAAGGTAGCCAAAACGGGTCCAATAACAAAGTTTGGACCGAAGAGGAAGCTGCTCCCGTGGGAGAGACTAGTTTTGGGCATAAATAGGATTTTCCTTTCTCTTTTTGTAAAACCTTTCATCGATCTCTTGTATGTATCATTTCCCAAGTATATAAAAGAACAATTTCTTTCAATGTTTTCTCAATATTTCCTGCCTTATAAAATTCTTGTAATGACTTCATTCTTCTTAACTTTGTGTTTGAGATTTTATCTCAGATGTTCTTTTCAAAATTGTCTTGGTCGAGTTTGAATTAGTTTGAACTTTTGGACATAGACTATTATGGGTCCGTGCAGAATAATGGTGTGTCCCCGAGCCATAATCAAGCTATTTATTTATTTAGGATTGGGATAATAAAAACCTTAGGTTCGAATCGAGTGAGAACAAGGTCTTGAGCCCTAAGTGTATCGACCCTTAAGCTCTTTTAGGTACGGCCATTGTGGCCTCTAAGAGATGGCTATTATTTCCCTTTTCAGCTTAGAAGACTTAGAAAAAATCATTTATGCCTTGGCATTTATTTTTACCCATTGGGATATTTGAGGGTTCGTTGTCGATCAGAACCCTTTGTATTTAGTGCCTTAGCACAAGTTCATATTTAAATAATTTGATACTTCTTAAGGTATTTGAGTGATGATTTTGTCAAAGCCTTTTAATTACATTGACGAGGTTAGCCTATATTTAACCGGGTTTTTGAGAATTTGAAGGCTTGTTTTTATTGCGGATTCATACATCCCGAGCTGCGTTATTTCAGACTTAGTCTTTAATATGGTCGTAGCATTCGGGTGCGTCTCTTCAACTTTTTTCTCAATAACATTTCGAACTTGTCCAAAATGTTAGTCCCCGAGTATGATAGCTTTGGCCTTTGCTTCGGGGGATGCCTTTTTAAGGTCTTATAAATTCTAGTTTAAACAACTCGAATGTGTCGAGTGTCGATGATAGTCCACGAGTATTCTAGGCATATTTTCATTTTGGCCCTTGAGTCGCTTCTCGCAGAATCCCAAGTATGGAGCTCGTACAGTGGAAAATTTCTTTAGGACACAAAGTGTTTGATATAGAAAGAATTCTTCTTTGAATATTTCATATATGCGTACATGTTTTTCCATCGGGGCTCGGTTATTCTACACGGACACGGTTCACCTGACTGTTTGGCCCATTAAAAGGTTTTACCTATCAAGGCCCTCTTTAGTGTGAAGTATTTTTCTCGAAAATATAACATCCGAGGGTGATTCCCCCCCCCCAGTATTCGAGATTGATTGAAAAGAAGCCTTGGGTATTGTTGAATTCTCCCTAGGTAGCACATAGTTGTTGCCTCGTTAAAAACCTTGTCGGAAAACCCCATTTAGGATAAAAATAGATCTAAGGGGAAAAAAAGTGCAACTCGTGCTTTAAAACCTAAGGTATTCGTGTAGAAGGGTGCTCTCGATGTCTTCGATCAAACATATGAAACAAGTTAGTCTTAAATACAAATGCAGAAAAGGAGAAAGGCATACCTTAGCAGAAATATAGTAGTGATACATTCCAATTGTTTGACAATTGTTCGCCTTCCATCGTGACAAGTTTGTAAAATCCTACAATGATAACTCTGATGACTCGGCACAGTCTTTCCGAATTCGGGCCTAGTTTCCTTTCATTCGGGTCTCGAGTATTAAGGGTGACTTTCTGTCGAACTAAGTCCCCATTCCGAAGAGTCGAAGGTTGTTCCTTTTATTATAATATCTCTCGATTATTTTCTTCTGCACGACCATCTGAACAAGTGCAGCTTCTCGTTTTTCTCTGACCTTCTCGAATGCTTATGTTTCCACCTATTAAGAAAAGTAGTCAGTCATAAATAAAACGAATTTAGCTTTACCTAGGCCGTTGGTAGAGGGATGACAATGTCCATTCTCATTTCATGAAAGGCCATAGGGAAAGGAGTGAGTGAAGTTGTTCTTCGGGATGATGAATCATCGGTGAAAACCTTTGACATTTATCACATGTTCAAACAAACTTCTTAGTGTCTTTTCCCATGCTATCCAAGTAATACCTTGCTCTAATAATTTTATGAATTAAAGACTCGGCGTCAGTGTGATTTCCATAAGTGCCTTCATGGATTTCTTGTAGAACATAATCAGTGTCCCCCTGTGAGCATGTGATTTTTGCCATATATGTGAATTACTTCCACAAAATCAAAACATAAATTATTTATTTTATGGTGTACAAATTTATGAATTTTTGTGGTATTTTCTGTTCGGTGTTTGCGTTTGTGTGTGCACATTTATTTATTTAAATTAATGTAAAATACAAAAATATATTACATTCTTGTATTCAGGATTTATTAGGAGTAATTAAGGTTGTTTTGCAAAAATATATATATATATATATATATATATATATATATATATATATATATATATATATATATATATATATATATATATATATATATTTTTTTTTTTTTTTTTTAAGACCTAGTCGTGTGATATTTGGAATTTAACCGTCTGTGGTAATTGTTTTGTAACTTAAGCTAGGTTTTTAATTTTTAATTTAGGAAAATAATTCAATTTAAGAAGGAAATAAAAGAAAAGAGAAGAGAATGGGAAAATAAAGAGAAAACTTGACTGGGCCAGCCCAAACTTGATCAAATCTGGGGCCCAAAACACCCCAATACCCGATCCAATGTGATAACCCTCAGAAGCGGGCGAAATGACGTGGTATAATGACGAAACTACGTCATTTCGTCGCTTGAATTCTCAGCTGACCATCCCTGTCAATCCAACGGTTGATTTCCCATCTACCCTACCCCTTGAAACAACCCGATCCACCCGTTTCAACCCGCCCAACCTAAATCCAAAATGACCCCTCATTAAACCAAACGACCCCTTTTTAGATTATTCTGTTTGATCTTAGCCGTTGGTTACTATAATATAACGGTTAGGATTAAAAGACTAATTCTAGTACCCCAAGATATTTCTTACACGTTTAATTCACTCACCTCCCTCACCCGTCTCCCTTAGAGACGACATTACACCGCCGCCTACTGTCGTCTTCCGCCTACCGGAGATCTCCTCACGGCGGTTCCAATAGGCTAATGGCTCCCAGTTTAACACCTTAGGACCACCTCACCTCCCTCTCTTCGAATCTGTCCTTCGTTTTCCTCGAATCACCTCCAATCCCTTCGAATATCGGATCGAAGTTTCACCGGAAAACAAGATTTACCCCAAACCACTCCAACTTTACACCATAGCACCCTTGTAACCTCCTCATTCCAACCCCGAGCACGATTTCCTTCAAATCCAACCCAAAATCTCCAAGCCCCAACATGCCCGCAAGAACCCTAGAAATCCAAATGGGTTTTTGGATTGAATTCAAGAAGAATTTGAGGTCTAACCGACTTTAATCTAGGTGTTCTCAAGTGAGAACACCCTGATTAAGGTCCGTTTGGCCTCGAACATTTCAAGCCCGAGTGGCCCCGAGTCCATTGATTTTGTCTTATCAAGGTATTTCTTTTTCTTCTTCTACCCTTATTTAGTTTTTTGTTAGTACAGTTTCCTTTAGTATTTCATCTTCTTAGATTTTTCTTCTGGTTAAAATTTTCATATTCTCTTCTCCAGTAGACCTTTTTATTTGGTCAAATTCCTTCTATTTTTTTTGTCAATGTTTGTTTTGATTGCACTATGTGTTTAATTTGTTCAAAGTCGTCAAGTAATTAGTTCATGTTTTCGATCCCCTGAGTCTGCCCGTAAAACTGTGCATCACGAATTTGTAGGTCAATTACTTGCTATCAGTTATACGTGTTGTAATTGACTAGATGAATATCGTCGATTAGTCATATGGGTCTGTTGGTTAGAACAATATAGCAATAAATCTCAATATCGATTCCATCTGGAATCACCGTTTGATTGAAAATCTGTATTTTTCTAAGATTGGTTTAGGAATTAATGAATTTGAATTAATCTATTGAACTAAACTGAATGGAAGCCATGTGATATTCAGGAACGCCAGAACTTTGTTTTAGTTAATTGTCATTTAAATCCATTCTTATGTTGCTAAAATGAAGATTCAGGTGGAAACAGTATGGGCTGTCTGGCACACTTGATTCAACCTGTCTGTACTTGTTTAGTTTAATAAAATAAAAAACATTTTTATAATAAAAAAGGGTCTGTCAAGGGAATCTGATGGGGGAGCACACTCCTGCTTAGTATTCTGAGTGGGGAATTCAGGGAAGAACATGGGTTCATTCAGTTCTTTTAATAGTGATAATGCTCCTAAGAACTAAAAAGCAAAAAGAATATGGGAGGGAATGATAAAAGGCAAAGAGGGATACATGTGCTAAAGGGAGAATACAAGCTGGAAAAGTAAAAGTTGGTTTTTAAAAATAAATTGATTTTGTTCTTTAAATAGGGACACAAATCGGAAAACCAAAGGAGGGGAAAAAATATAGAGGGAGTTCAGTTGAGAGATTTTTTAAGCAGACTAAAAATATAGAGAGAGTTTGAGGTGGATTCAGTTATTAAAAAGAGAAAACACTGTTCCATTGGGGTTCAATTCTGAATTTTAAGTTGTTTATCAATCACAATATAAATTTCAACCCTTTGAACGAAAACGACCTGATCTTGTTTTGTAAATTTTTAGGCTCAGGCTGTGTTGAAAGAGATTCACTGTTCCAGTAAGATTCAGTGAGGTTTCTCTAAGCTTTCTTATCCCTGAAATATCTTGAGTGTGTTTCTAGTTTGGTATTGTTGTTTATTGTTCGGTTTTACAAATTACTTCTGGACTGTGGTTGAATACTATTCTGGTTTTGAATACTATTCTTGTTTAAAACTGGTTTGAGTTGTTCTGAATCCCAAGATGTTGTTATTGAACCTGTGTTTCTATGATACTGTTATTGCCATCACTGGCCTTCCTTACCCTTCTTTGTTTCCAAATACCAGATACACATTGCTATACTGGTTACTTGTAGCTGAAACTTGAAGCATAAATGAAATGAAGTCTTAAAGCTTAGAATTTATTTAGTTGCAGTTTTGTATATTAAGTTGTATATGTATAGTCAGTAGCATTCAATAGAAACATGTAAAGTGATTGTGGTGTCTGACTGAGTATGAACTTGTAATAACTTAGATGGTAAATTCTTTCCCCCATATGCTAGTTTAAAGAACCTATGATGTAGTGGTAATATTCTAGCATTTCAGTTTATTCTTTATAAGCATGCTACCAAATATATATAAGGCCTTAGGGTACTTACTTAATAGCTTAAACTCTTTCAATTAACGAGTTATGCATCTATGTTCATAAAAGCAGGTCTTCATTAGATATAATTTTATTATTGCTTCTTAAAATGTCAAACAAATGCAAATGTAAGCAGCAGGCCCAACGCTAGAATAGAAAAAGGGCCCAAAACTGTTCTGCCCGCGTCCAGGTTCATTTTCGGCAATTAACGAGTTACGTTTAAACTTATAACTCTAGCATGTAAATTAATTAGGATTTTCTCATTACTTTAGAGATGAATTTAATAGATATATAGCCATTGTAGGATATCCTTAAAATAAATGAGGCATGCCCCACGAAACAAGATGCAAATTACGAGGCCCTCAATAAATATACATAATAAACAAATAGATTTCGAATTTAGCCGCTTAGCGAATTTTACGGTTTTTCCCAAAAAATAATAATGCGTTAGCATCTTTAGGCACATATTTAATAAAATTACCTCCCTAAACTCAGGTACACATTTATGTGACCCAAATCCAAATCTCAATGAAGTCGGAACGCATCAAAAATTGCGGACGCATTTATGTGACATAGTTTGAGATGCAATCTCACGTCGCTGTAATCCTCTTTAAATATAATAAATAATAAAAGTCGTTCGAAGTTAAAATTTGCACATAAGTTCATCATGTAACAAAAATCAGATAAATAAGCTAAATGCGACAGTTGAGCAACCGTGCTAGAACCACGGAATTCGGGAATGCCTAGCACCTTCTTCCGGGTTAACAGAATTCCTTATCCAGATTTCTGGTGCGCATACTGTGAAACAGAGTCATTCTTTTCCTCTATTCGAGATTTAACCGGTGACTGGGGACACCATAACTCATTCCAAGTGGCGACTCTGGAAAAAAAAATAATCCGATTTCGTATATTGTCACTTAAATTGGTAAAACTCCCTAGTACCTTATTCTTCGGAGTACGGTAGCGCTAAAAAGGAGGTGTGACAGCTCTGGCGACTTTGCTGGGGAGATGACCTAGAACCACTGGTTCGGGTTAGAATTCGAGCTTAGAATTATCGTTGTATTTGGATTTATTTATTATTATCTTATTTTTATTATATGATTGAACTTAAATGTGCAAAATGATGTTTCTATCGCTTTGATATTTTTGAACTGTATATATAAACTTTGTCGAAACCCTACTTCTTTCTGAGTCTTCTAAAAATGGTGCATACATTCGCGTAGACCGCCTTTTGAAATATAATTCCAAATAGAGCGAATGTTGGGAAAGTGCAAGGCCGGGCAGACTTTAGTGCTCCCGTTACGTCGCCCCCTCCTCAAGCCTAGTTGTCCACTTGGGTAAGCCAGGTCTAGAACAATAAACCCAGGTTTTAAGCCTAGAATAATAAAGCCCCATGTCGGATCCCTAGCAGGAACGCTTATCTACATCATGTGCATTTGACTTAGGGGACACAACATAGCGGTTGGGCCCGTCTAGGACAGGTGTACCTGAATTGAAAAGACCATCCTGATGCATCTTACTTGCTACCTGCGCATTTATTTTGCTTCAGACTAGCATGCTGACCGGTTTCTGAAAATTGGAAATAGAGAGATAACTATTTTTTTTAGAAAGAGACACTGTTCAAGTAGTATCAAAACTTTGCCAGATTTTTGAGAAAAAAAAAGGGCTTTCATAGTTTATTTTATTTGCCAATGATAAAAAAAAAGAAAAAAAAGATAAGTTTTGTTTTCAAAATAGTTTGTTTTATTTGCCAATAAAAACGAAAAAAAATGAAGAGTTTTATTTCTCAAAATAGTTTATTTTACTTTCCACTGAAAAATATATATTTTCAAAAATAGTTTGCTTTATTTGCCAATAAAAAAATGTGTGATTTTGTTTTCAAAAAAAATAGTTTATTTGTTTGTCAATAAAATAAAAAAAAATAGTTGGTTTTGTTTGCCAAACGAAAAAAAAGAAAAAAAATAATATATATATTTGTTTTTAAAAATAAATTAGTTAGTTTATTTAACCGAACTACGCTGGTTTGATTCTCACCAGAAGTGAGATACGTAGGCAACTCTCATTTGGTCCAACCTCCCCTTTTGCAAAAATAACCAAAAATATCAAAATTAATTTTCGTCGTAAATAAGTTAGGTGATACCGTTTTCATAAAATAGCAAAATGTTCCCAAAAGGGACACCAAAAGGCTGAATTTGCATAAACAACCATCCTTGACCCATACAGCCTTAGAATCTTCGTCCCCGAGGCACTAAGAGGTCATGTTTGCAATCGGATTTTTATTTTCAATTTGAAAAAAAAAACAAAAATATCAAAATTTTAATTTTTGTCATAACTAAATCGGGTGATGCTAGCCGAATGTTCCCGAAAGGAATGCCAGAAAGTTGACTTTGCATAAACATCCACCTTTGGTTATTTTTAGACTTTTGGATGGTTAGCTAATGCAACCTTAAAATCTTCGTCCCCTAGGCGTTGAAAGGTCGTGTTTGCAAAGCCAGGTTTTTTATTTTTTTTTTTAATTTGAAAAGAAAAAGAAAAAGAAAAAGGGTCAGTGGGCAAGTGAATGCCCTTTGGATTTTCGGTCAAAATAAGTCGAGCCAGCTTCGGCAGCGCATTAAACTATTCTTGCCGAGATAGCTTAAGATTATCTTTCATTTGTCGAAAGGCTATTGTCGTAAAAGAACGGACAAGTTTGTAAAATAAATCCTTCCTGGCCTAAAAATTCATGTGAAATTGGGAAGGGGCCACGTTTGTAGAAATAGCTATTTGTTTGAAATTGGCAAACAGGGAAGGAATCTGCCAGTCTATTTTTTTTATTTTATACTTCTTTTGATTAGAGCATGTGGTGTGGTTTCAGAAACACTTAAAAGAGGCACGAATAAAATAAG
Source organism: Nicotiana noctiflora (assembly GCA_032618575.1). Classification (NCBI taxonomy): domain Eukaryota; kingdom Viridiplantae; phylum Streptophyta; class Magnoliopsida; order Solanales; family Solanaceae; genus Nicotiana; species Nicotiana noctiflora. The sequence goes on from JASVEL010012862.1 coordinate 362,271, forward strand.
CCAGGATAATGCATGCGATCAGAGCAAAGACATATAGAAATGGTTAAACTGGTTAGGAACATTGCATACCAACGTGCAAGTGCAATATGTGTTAAACTCTATTGCTAACCAAGTTTGTTGTTTTTCCAAAAGATTTCAAACAGTTAGTTGTTAGGACGTTTTGGCAGATTAGCATTACCACACGAGATCCAATGGGCCCATTCCGAAAAGCATGTATGGTTCAGACAAAAGCACCGAAGAGGAAAAAACAGAAATGCAAACAATGAAAGAAGAAGTAGACATGTTAAGGCGATAGATAGAAGAAATGCACATAGCCTGGGCTAGAGGGAAACCATTACCGATGCTTCCCAATGCTCCCACTCTACCACCGGCTCAGACTTCGGAACATCCTCCCCCTGGTCTGTCAACAAGCTTCCCAAGTCACCAATACTACCAGGGAAGAAATTCCTATAATCCCCAAGTTACACCACCCAATCAAAACCCTACTCCACTAAAGGTTCCCGTCTTTATGGCGCCTCCACCATCCCCATTGCACAAATCGTCTAGTGAGCCATTGTTTTAGGATCATGATACACAATATTACCCCCCTGAACCAACATTCAAAACGCCCGAGCCACGTGCTTATAATCCCCACTTTGAGCTCCCGGCAGAAACTGAGAGGCCAGCTAAGTGTTTGGAGCAGGATGAAATGCTTCGTTAAGTGAGAAGCCTGGAGTAGTCCTTTAGGAATATGCATGGGTTGGGTGGCCACGTTAGTGTGGCCTACAAAGATCTGTGTCCTTTCCCCGATGTTCAATTGCCGGCGGGATTCAAAATGGCAAGGTTTGATCTATATGAGGGACATGGTGATCCATTGGCGTATCTGCGAGGTTTTTGTAGCAAGATGACAGGGGAAGGTGGGAAAGATGAGCTGCTGATAGTCTATTTTGGTCAGAGTTTAAGCGGGTCTGCGTTGGAATGGTATACAAGGCAGGATCCCAGCAGGTGGTACACTTGGGACGACCTGGGGCAAGTATTTGCCAATCATTTCCAATATAATCTTGAGATCTTCCCTAACTGTGTCAAATTGTTAAAGCTGGAGAAGAAGTATGGAGAGAGCTTCAGGGAATTTGGGTTCCGTTGGAAGGAATAGGCAGCAAGGGTAGATCCCCCAATGAAGGAAAGTGAAATGGTGGATTACTTTTTGCAGACTTTTGAGCCAACTTACTTTGATCACCTGGTGACATTGGTTGGAAAATATTTCAATGAATTGGTAAAAATGGGCGGTATAATAGAAGAGGGACTTAAGTCTAATAAGATCCTGATCTATTCCGCTATAAAAGCAACAACTCAGGCCATTTAGAGCGGCACAAGGGTTGCACTCGGGAAGAAAAAGAGAGAAGACGTTGCAATGGTAGAGGCAGGTACTTGGTCCAGATCTAAAGGTCCTTCCCCTCACTACCAATCCAGACCCCACCACCCAAATCACCATCCGCATAACACATATCCACCACCAAGGGCTTACAAGAACCCTCCAGGACCAGGTTTCCGTGGGAATCAAGTTTTCAGAAATGAATGGGTACAGAGAACATTCACTAAGTTGGGAGAAACCTATACTGCTTTGTTCCACAAAATAAGACAGTTAGGCTTGTTTAGTCCTATTGAGCCTAGATTTCCAAATCCCCTACCCAAAATATGGATCGCTCAGTAAGCTGTGAATATTGTTCAGGGGCTCCCGGACATGATACCGAGAAGTGTTGGAAGTTGAAACATGCAGTTCAAAATCTTATTAACACCAACAAGATTGAGGTTCAGACACCAGAGGTACCCAATATCAATTAGAATCCGTTGCCAGCTCACCATTAGACCCATAAGATTAAATTGGTACACTAGGGAGGGGAAAATTAAGAAGCCCGATCCACGATAGCGGGACCATATTCCAAGGAAAAACCAATCAGCATAAGTTGGTAATTGGGAGGATTTTTGGTGGTTTATTTTGTTGTCATTTCTGTGGTCTGGGTTATTTTCAGGGTTGTAATCCGAATTTTTTCTTGTGGTCAAACCCTCTTATCCTTCCATTTTTGTCATTGCAGTTTGCTTAGTTTTGTCGAGTTTCGTTTCTGGGTTGTACTTTGGTTTGTTTTGCTTGTTTTGTTGTTGAACCCTTTCACTGTTAGTCTAATGAAACTTTAGGTCTTTTGTTACTTCCAGTCATCTTCTTTGTTTAGTTCTTCTTATCTTTAGATTTGTATTTTGTTCAAACGCCAATTCTAGTGACATGACATGCACGCACAGTTCGAGCCTAATCTTAAATGATAATCATGAAACCATTTAGAGGTGATCGAGACATTTAAAGGAAATAAGAGCGGTTTGAGATTATTTGAAACCCAAGTCATGTGAAACTGGGGCATGTAAAACATAAGAAAACATTAAAAGCAAGTTGGCCATATTGACACGGGGTTCGCTCGTGGTAATGAAATGAGAGTGTTGCCCAGCAATGCTTTAAAATGACAAATGAAAAGGTGAATGGGCAGATATGGTTATCAATCCTGGCATAATCAGAATATGTCGTGAATGTTTAAATATGTTATTTGCACTCAGCATGTTTTGAAGATTGGAATGACAAAGGCATTTTATTCTGCTATCTAAACATTTTATCCTTCGTTAACCCTTTGAGCCTTATGTATTTTATTTCATACCCCTCTCAAATACTAGAAAACAAACTTGAAAGACAAGACAAGAAAAGGAGAAAGAAAAAGAAAACAACAAAAAGAGATAAAGAAAAGAAAAGAAAAAAGAAAAAATACTAATTGAAAAGAAAAATTAGAACAACGGGGAGGTAGGAACTACGTTTGACCTGATTCCTCAAAGAGGATACGTAGGCGCTTCACAGCCCGGTCATAGTGTAAATAAAAAATCAAAAATCCCCAAATAAGAAAATGGGGCAAAGAAAAATTGTGTTTATTATAAATAAATTTAGGTCCGAAGATTTTTGAACCAAAAATTGATTTGTTTTGAGCCTTTAATACCCTTTCTTTCTAGCCCTATCCAAATCCCACATTACGGTCCAAAGAAAGACCTTCCGATCAGTCTTCAAAAGAGGCCAAGTCAGGCAAAATGCGAGAGTCTCATCAGAACATAACACTCTGATCTGTAGCAGAAAAGAAATACGAGAGAGTCTTAGTAGTGACACCCCAATCCCCAGCTAAAAAGTAATAGAAATGAGAGAGTCTTACCGGTGAAAACCTTCACATGCACCATAAGGCGACCAAAGCTGAGAGAAAACCAAAATGAGAGAGGCTTGAAAATGAAAACCCTTCGGCACTACAAGTCGAATAAACGTGATAATCAGATAGAAATCACAAGACAGAAATTGTGAAAGGCGATTAACGATGGAGGATAGGCCATATGTGCATGTCATGACTAGTAGAGTTGGTATCCACGTTAGATAAGTTTTTATAGTTATTTCTTGTTAAAGAGTCATTTTTCCCTTTGTCTTCTATTTTTGTTTCTTTTTATCTTTCTCCTTTTTATAAAAAAATTCCCCATCAAAGTCTGTCTAGTCAGAACAAGTGAGAAATGACTTCCAAACTTGCCACCAACTTTCCAATTATTATGCAAGGCAATGAAATGTCATTGATGGCAGACAAGTGTGGTGCAAGGAAGATTATTAAACTGGGGCAGAAAATTTTTTTTTCATTTTGAAAATTTTATGGATGTCAAGTCCCACTTGGGGAAGAAGGAAGATAAGACAAGCCTTAAGGGAAGTGGTCGTTGAACCAGTATCATCCCCAACAACCTTCAGAACAGTGAAACACCAATTTTAAGGAAATGAAAATCCCCCAGCAGTGTTATCTCCAACAACCTTCGAGGTGGTTGGACAACACAGAGTGGTAAAGGAAGAAAGGAAAATTCATCTTCAACAAAATAACCCCCAACGAGTTGAGAAATACAGAACAGGGAAGGGATAAATGGAAAACCCACGCCCAGCAGGAATATCATCCCCAACAAATGACATCATTCCCCAACAAGTTTTGGGAATGCCGAGCGATGGAAAGGGGAAAAGGAAAAACCACCCCCACAGGAGTGGCACAACCAATCACAACGTTTTAAATTAACAAATTTTTTTTTATTTGAAACAAGAAAAGAAAGTGCTATTGATAGCAGAAAGTCATGCCACAAGGAAGAACACCAAAATTGGGGCAGAAAATTTTCTGCCATTGTTGAAAATTTTCTCGGAGAAACGAGGAAGGCAATTCAAGATGTAAGGAAAAATTCATCCCCAACGGGAGTGGCATGATCACTTACCTCACTTTGAACTGGAAAACTTTTATTTGATTTAAGAACAGGTTTGTCCACCTTCAAACGGGACGTATCAGGTTTGCCCACCTTCAAACAGGATGTATCAGGTTTGACCGCCCCCGAATAAGATATTATGGGTCTATCCGCCCTCGAATAGGATATGATGGGTCTATCCGCTCTCGAATAGGATAGGATGGGACTATCCCCCCTCAAATAGGATGTGATGGGACTATCCACCCTCGAATAGGATATGATGGGTCTATCCGCCCTCGAATATTATATTTTAGGTTCATCCGTCTTCGAATAGGATATGATGGGAGTATCCGCCCTCAAATAGGATATGATGGGACTATCCGCCCTCGAATAAGATATGATGGGACTATCCGCCCTCGAATAGGATATGATGGGACTATCCGCCCTCGAATAGGATATGATGGGACTATCCGCCCTCGAATAGGATATGATGGGACTATCCGCCCTCGAATAGGATATTATGAGTCTATCCGCCCTCAAATAGGATATTGAGTTGAATCCTTCCTCAAAAGGACGTTTAGTTTATTTTGGCCCGAGTGGTCCTGCTTGCATAAACATTGTCAAATATATAATTCATAAATTATTGCCAAAATGCATTTTATTTTTAAAAGTTGCCAATGATGTTCAGGCGTCCACCTGTATAACTAGGGAATACATTTCATGTTTTTGCATTCAAGCGCCCACTTGTATAATAAGTGGAATAACTTTCATATTTTTAGAATAATAGGCGCCCACCTGTATAATAAGTGGAATATTTTTTCATGCCTATAGAATAACAGGCACCCACCTATATAATAAGTGGAATATTTTTTTGCACGTCTTTAAAATAACAGGCACCCACCTGTATAATAAGCGGAATATTTTTTTTCATGTCATTATAATAATAGGCGCACACCTGTATAACTAGTGGAATATTTTCATGTTTTAAATAAATAGGCGCCAACCTGTATAATAAGTGAAATCACTTTCATGTTTTTAGAATAACAAGCGCCCACATGTATAATAAGTGGAATATTTTTTCATGCCTATAGAATAACAGGCGCCCACCTGTATAATAAGTGAAATAATATTTTGCATGTCTTTAAAATAACAGGCGCCCACCTGTATGATAAGCGGAATATTTGTTTTATGACTTTATAATAATAGGCGCCCACCTGTATAATAAGTGGAATATTTTCATGTTATAAATAAATAGGCGCCCACCTGTATAATAAGGGGAATATTTTTCATGTCTTTAGAATAATAGGCGCCCACCTGTATAATAATCGCAATCTTTTTCATGTCCTTAGATAAAACAGGCGCCCACCTGTATAATAAGTGGAATATTTTTCACGTCTTTAGATAAAAAGGCATCCACCTAGATAATAAGAGGAGTACTTTTCATGTTTTAGATAAAAAAAAAGGCGCCCACCTGTATAACAAGAGGAATATTTTTTCAGTCTTTACATTTCAGGTCTTGAAACCAGTAACCCACCATAAAGTAGAAGGTTACAACAAGATTTCCCAGCACATATTAAAATGCACGAGTCAAAAGAAAGATAAGACAAATTTGGAGGGAAGCGGCCTTAGAGCCTTGGTTGTCCCCAGCATAACAGACTAGACAAAGAAAGTTGTATCCCTAGCAGATTGAGCAAAACGATGAAAACTGGTATTCAAAAAAGAAAAAGGTCAGTATCATCCCCAAGTCTGTGGAAAGGAACAAGCACTTACAACCAGAGAGCTTCGAGATTCAAATCGAAGTCTACGGCGGAAATCAGCTAAGACTCAAGATCAAGTTCCAAAGAATCGTAGATAGGAATCTTATAACTCATAGTTGATAGGCACAGCTAGTTTAATTTCAAATTTTCTTTTGGTGTAATAAGGAAGTTAGTAAGCGGTAGCAGCAACAACAACAATATTAACAGCAAGATCACAGCTTCATGGTAGTCCCAGCTACCAAAACTTCCCAAACTACATTGACCTGATTCCTGTTTAGCCCAGGATATGTAGGAGGCCTCCCGAAGCAAAGGCTCGTTCAAACTATTTCAAAAATGCTTCACACGGAGTATTCAAAAGGGCAAAAATCGCTCGTATCCGCTCACTTTATCTTTGTACGAAAACTCTTCGTGTTTACGAGCAAAGAGGTGCAACTGTGAGCACGTGATTTTTACCATATATGTGAATTACTTCCACCAAATCAAAGCATAAATTGTTTGTTTTATAGTGTGCAATTTTGTGAATTTTTGTGGTAATTTCTGTTCGTTGTTTGTGTTTGTGTGTGCACGTTTATTTATTTAAATTATTGTAAAATACAAAAATATGTTACATTCTTGTATTTAGGATTTATTAGGAGTAATTAAGGTTGTGTGATTTTTGGAATTTAACCGTGTGTGGTAATGTTTTGTAACATAAGCTAGGTTTTTAGGTTTTAGTTTAGGAAAATAATTCAATTTAAGAAGGAAATAAAAGAAAAGAGAATGGGAAAATAAAGAGAAAAATGGACTGGGCCAACCCAAACTTGGCCAAATCCAGGCCCAAAAAACAGCCCGATCCAATGTGATTACCCTCGGAAGTGGGCGAAACGACGTGGTATGATGATGAAACTACGTCGTTTTGTCGCTTGAAATCTCATCCGACCATCCCTGTCAATCCAACGGTTGATTTCCCATCTACCCTACCCGTTTAAACAACCCGATCTGTTACCCGTTTCAACCCGCCCAACCTAAATCCAAAACGACCCCTCATTAAACCAAACGACCTAGTTGTTTATTATTCCGTTTGATCTTAGCCATTGGTTACTATAATCTAACGGTTAGGATTAAAAGATTAATTCTAATACCCCAAGATTTGTCTTACCCGTTTATTTCATTCACCCCATCACCCGTCTCTGTGACGACCCAAAGGGTCATCACCTGCTTTCCTCATTTATTCTACGCCTCCGAGGCCTTGAAAACCTTATTCTATGTTGCATCGATTTACGTGCATGATCTGGGCACAACTCGGATCTGAGATCGGACGGTCCCGGAAGGTCCGTAGGAAAATATGGGACTCGGACATGCGTCCGGAGTCGAATTCTGAGGCCTAGAGCCCAAGTTATGAATTTTTCTGTGAAATTGTTTTTGTTGTAATTATTAAAGGAAAATGAATTAAATGACCTTGGTATCGGGCTCGTATTTTGGTTTTGATGCCCCGTACAAGTCTTAAATATTATATATGTGCTTTCCGCAAAGTTTGGTGACATTTGGATGTCGTTTGATATGTTTTGGACCTTGAGTTCCAAGTTTGAAAGTTTTGAAAACCAAAAGTATGAAAATCATGAACTTGAGGCTTGATTTGATGAAAACGATGTTATATTGGCGATTTCATCGCACGAACAAGTTTGTAATGTGTTTTTGATGTTGTGTACATGTTTGATTTGGAGCCGGGGGGCTCGGGTAAAGATTTGATAGGTCGTTGGTTCAAATTCTGAATTTTAACACAACTGGTTTTTCACCCAGCTGGTGTCTTCGCAAATGCGAAGAATTTCTCACAAATGTGAAGGGGGTCCAGGTATGCATGGGTTTGCAAATGCAAACATAACCTCGCAAATGCGAGGCCTTCCCTCATTTCACCTGGGTTCGCAAATGCGAACCCATTGTCTCAAATGTGAAGCCCCACTATGCCATCCAAGTTCGCAAATGAGAACTATTTCTCGCAATTGTGAGAGCAGCAGACCCCAGACTTGTAGTGTTCACAATTGTGAACAAATGTTCGCAATTGCGATACCCGCAGCTGTGCAATTTTATACTTAAACGAATTTTTCAGTTCATTCTTCATTCTTTCAAAAACCCACACACTACACACGAACTCTCAAGGTCAAATTCACTCCAAAGCAATCGTAAGTCACTTTTTACTTAATTCTTTCAATTCCTAACAACATTAAACATGTTTTTCAATAGAAATCAAAGGTTTCATGGTAGAAATTCATGTTTTTGGGTAGAACCTAGGGTTTTCATGAATTGGGTAATTGGACCTCGAATTAAGGTTCGATTTTGAAATAGATCATATATTTGAACTTGTGGGGGAATGGGTAACCGGATTTTGATCCGAACCCTGAGTTCCGACCCTGTGGGCCAGGGGCGTTTTGGGAAATTTTGGGATAAACTTTGAGAAAAACCAAATTTAAGCATTCAAACCAAGTTACTTAGTATTTATTAATATAATAGAATCAATTGTGATTAGATTTGAGCTAGTTAAAAGCGAAAATTCGGGGAAAAGCTATAATTGAAGAGTAATTTGGACTTCAAGGCTAGAGGTAAGTGTTTGTTCTATCCTAGCTTGAAGGAATAGGATTATGTACTATGTATTATGTGATCGAGTGCGGTGTATGGGTTGTGGTGACGAGCATCCATACACTGGCATCTTGCATGACCGTGAGTCATTATTAATACTTGTTGTGAGACATTTTAAAGATAAACTGTTGAACCCTTGCCGGGTTGTGGAATTGTTATTGTTCTCCCTTGCCGGGACTTATTGTGAAGTGAGATGTTGATTGCCCTTGCCGGGACTTTGTTGTAATGATTATTTTGTCCCTTGCCGGGACGGTTCATGATTTATTGTTTTCATTCTCTGTCCTTAACTGTGATTGTTATTTGGGTGAGGAAGAGTGATAATGCATGAAGGGTGATGCCGTGCCTTGATTTATTGATTATGCACGAAGGTTAATGTCGTGCCTTGTTATTGATTATGCACGAAGGTTAATGTCGTGCCTTGTTATTGATTATGCATGAAGGATCATGTCGTGCCTTGTTATTGAACCATGCACAAAGGATCATGCCGTGCCATGGGTGTGAGGATGAGAGTAAAAGCACGAAGGGTGATGTCGTGCACTTTATTTGCTTATTTGGTGAGGATGAGAGTAAAAGCACGAAGGGTGATGTCGTGCAACTATTTGCTATTCCTTGACTTGATATTACCTATTTTCCATTATACTTTGGTTTCCTTGTTGATTTAATAAATGTTGTTAACTGTAGAGTTCATCTGTGATATTCCTTGTTGAGTTGTTACTTGATTATTTCTCGTTATCTTGTGGTGTACATATCTATATAGAACTGCACAGGTTTATGTGGGTGTCTGGTTCTAGGCTTGTCACTACTTCGCCGGGATAGGCCAGGCAATTACCAGTACATGGGATCGGATTGTGCTGATACTGCACTTCTGTGCATTTTTGCACAGGTCCAGGTTTTGATCAGGAGCAGCAGCAGTAGAGCCTTGCGTGGAAATTGAACATATTGAGACCGAGGTAGCTTGCAGGCGCCCGCAGGCCCGGCGTCTCTTCCTATTATTTATGTTATTAGTTGTAGTCTCTTTGTTTCGAGACAAACAGATTATGTTATTTTCTTTCAGACGTGTATGTGTAGTATTCAGTAGTAGTTCATGAGTTGGTGACTCCACGTCTTGGGTAGAGGATTTCAGTATTGTTTTACCTTGAAACTGCTTATCTCTATTTTGATAAAGTCTTCCGCACTTATTTAATTAAGGTTATGGTTTTTTTGATAAATTGAGTATGAATTGTTGCTAAAAACAGGATAGTGTGAATAGTGGCTTGCCTAGCTACCACGAGTAGGCGCCATCACGATCCCGATATTGGGGGAAAAATACGGGTCGTGACAAGTTGGTATTAGAGCTCTAGGTTACATAGGTCTCACCACTCACGAACAAGCTTAGTAGAGTTTGAGAGGTAGGTACGGAGACGTTTGTACTTGTCTTCCAGAGCCTATTGAGTTAGGAAAGAGTCTCTCATTTGTTCCTTCTTGTCGTGATTGTTCCTCAAATACTGATTGAGCTTCTACTCTGTCCTTTCGCAGATGGTGAGGACACGCGCTTCTTCGTCCATTGACTAGTAGCTTGAGCCACAGGCTGCTCCCGTGAGGGGCAGGGGCCGAGGTCATACTGGAGGCCATGGTAGGGGCAGAGCTCAGCCCCCGGTAGCTATTCCAGAGGTGGAGCCTCATATTGAGACTAGCGAGGAGGTTCCAGTCCCAGCAGCTCCAGTGGGCCCAGCTCAGGTCCCAAGAGAGGCTTTATTTACCCCGGATCTTCGGGAGGCTTTAGTCAGGAGAGTAGGATTTATGGACAGCGTTGCCAGAGCAGGCTTATTACCAGTTGCACCAGCCACTTCTCAGGCTGGATGAGGGGCCCAGACTCTTGTTGCTCGTACTCCGGAGCCAGTAGCTCCTCAGCCTCAGGCACCAGTGGTTCAGCCAGCTGTGGCCACTCAGTTAGGTACCACAGCTCAGGCCGGAGATGGAGCGGCCATGACTTCTGATTCTTTATGGAGACTTGATCGGTTCTCCAAGCTGTTTACCACTACCTTCAGCGGTGCCACATCAGAGGATCCTCAGGATTTCTTATTCAGTTGGCATGAGATTCTACAGACTATGGGGAAAGTGGAGTCCAATGTAGTTGACTTCTGTACATTCAGGCTTTCAGGATCCGCCAAGACTTGGTGGAGGGATTATTGTTTGACTCGACCAGGAGTGTCTCCGGCTTTATCATGGGATCAGTTTGCAGAGTTATTTCTGGAGAAGTTTCTCCCTGTTACTCAGCGGGATGCACTTCGGAGGCAGTTTGAGCGCCTCCAGCAGGGCACTATGACTATCACTCAGTATAAGACGAGATTTGTTGATTTGGCACATCATGCAGTGGTGATACTTCCCACAGAGCGGGAGAGGGTCCGCAGGTTCATAGATGAGCTTAATCAGCCGATTAGACTTCAGTTGGCTATGGGAGTGGGAAGTGATATATCACTTCAGGAGGAAGCTAATGCAGCACGTAGAGTTGAGATGGCTCTTGCTTGGGGAGGTGGTTATTCTTCAGACAAGAGGCCTCGTCATTCAGGCAGGTTTAGTGGTTCTTCTTCTGACGGCAGGGAATCTTTTGATAGGGGCCAGTCTTTCGGACCTTTTCATTCACCCCTCCAGGATTCACAGGGTGGACCAGGTGATCGTGGGTTTCGTGAGGAATATTCAGGTCAGCCTCCCATTAGTTCTCAGCCTCTTCAGAGTGTTCGTGGGGGCCATTCAGGTCGTCAGGGCCAGCAGCCCCATCAGCCTAAGTGTTGCTACGGTTGTGGTGACCCAGGTCATCTTGTCAGGTTTTGCCCTCGAGCGACGGGCAACACTCAGTAGTGGGGCCCTCGTCCCATGATTCAAGCCCCAGCTGACCCTCAGCCTGCCCAGCCAGCCAGAGGCGGGGGTAAAGATCATAGAGGTGGAGGTCGAGACCATAGAGGTGGAGACCGTCCAGCCAGAGGTAGAGGTCAGCCAGTGGATGACCGTCCTGGAGATGTAGCTCAGAGGGGAGGTGCTGATCCCCGATTTTATGCTTTACCAGCCAGGCCAGAGGCAGAGGCATCAGATGTTGTGATTACAGGTACCATTCTTGTTTGTGACAGAGGTGCTCCAGCGTTATTTGACCCTGGGTCTACATATTCATATATGTCTTCCTGCTTTGCACCGTACTTAGCCATATCTAGCTGTGCTCTGGATATTCCAATTTATGTGTCTACACCGGTGGGCGACTCCATTGTAGTCGACCGGGTACATCGTTCATGCGTAGTTATCTTTGGGGGTCTTGAGACCCGTGTTGATATGTTGCTTTTGGACATGGTGGATTTTGATGTCATATTGGGGATGGACTGGTTGTCCCCATACCATGCTATCCTAGATTGTCATGCCAAGACTGTGACCTTGGCCTTTCCAGAATCACCCCGACTAGAGTGGAAGGGTACCTCAAGCCATTCTGTTTGCATTGTTATTTCCTATGTTAAGGCTCGACGCATGGTCGAGAAGGGGTGTCTAGCTTATCTGGCTTATGTTCGTGATTCCAGCGCAGAAGTTCCTTCTAATGAATCCATCCCTATTGTTCGGGAGTTTCCTGAGGTTCCTTTTAGACCTACCGAGCATGCCACCCGACAGGGATATTGATTTCTGTATTGATCTGGCACCGGGCACTCAGCCCATCTCTATTCCACCCTATCGTATGGCCCCGCTGGAATTAAAAGCGTTAAAAGATCAGTTGCAAGACCTTCTAGAAAAGGGCTTTATCAGGCCCAGTATTTCACCCTGGGGAGCACCTGTGTTGTTTGTAAAGAAGAAAGGTGGCTCGATGCGGATGTGTATTGATTACCGGCAATTAAACAAAGTGACAATAAAGAATAAGTATCCACTGCCGAGGATCGATGATTTGTTTGACCAGCTACAGGGAGCGAGGGTGTTCTCAAAAATAGACTTGAAGACAGCCTTTCGCACTAGATACAAGCATTATGAATTCTTGGTCATGTCCTTCGGGTTGACCAATACCCCAGCAGCGTTTATGGAGTTGATGAATCGGGTGTTCAGGACTTACTTAGATCTATTCGTGATAGTCTTTATAGATAACATCCCGGTATACTCCCGCAGCCAGGAAGAGCATGAGCAACACCTCAGAGTGGTTCTTCAGACTCTGAAGGATAATCAACTATATGCCAAATTTTCGAAATGTGAGTTCGGGTTGAGTTTGGTGGCGTTTCTGGGCCACATTGTATCAGTGGAAGGTATTCAGGTAGACCCAAAGAAGATTGAGGCAGTCCAGAATTGGCCTCAACCAGCTTCAGTGACTGAGATCGGGAGTTTCTTGGGGTTAGCGGGTTACTACCGTCGATTTGTAGAGGGGTTTTCTTCTATTGCAGCCCCAATGACCAGGTTGACCCATAAGGGTGCCCAGTTCCAGTGGTCAGAGGAGTGTGAGGCGAGCTTTCAGAAGCTCAAGACAGCCTTGACTACAGCACCAGTGCTAATACTACCTACGGGTACAGGGACTTATACAATTTACTGCGACGCATCTCGTACAGGGCTTGGAGCGGAATTGATGCAGGATGGTAAGGTTATTGCTTATGCTTCGAGACAGTTAAAAATACATGAGAAGAATTATCTAGTTCATGATCTTGAGTTAGCAGCAGTGGTTCATGCCTTAAAGATCTGGAAGCATTATCTATATGGTGTGACATGTGAGGTGTACACCGATCACAAAAGCCTACAATACTTGTTCAAGCAAAAGGAGTTGAATCTACGCCAGCAGAGATGGTTAGAGTTGCTGAAGGGACTATGATGTTACTATCCTATATCACCCAGGTAAGGCCAATGTGGTGGCCGATGCATTAAGTACAAAGTCTGCCAGCATGGGTAGTCATGCATTCAATCCGGTCAGTCAGAGACCATTTTCTCTAGATGGCCAGGCCTTAGCCAACCAATTCGTGAGATTAGACATTTTTGAGCCTAGCAGGGTGTTGGCCTGCACGGTAGCTCGTTCATCTCTATTAGAGCGGATCCGTGAGAGGCAATTTGATGATCCTCATTTGCGTGACTTGAGAGATACAGTACAGCGGGGAGGTGCCATGAAGGTAAATCTAGATGATGATGGAGTATTGAGATTGCAGGGTCGAGTTTGTGTGCCCAATGTTGAAGGGATTCGAGAGTTGATCTTAGCGGTGGCCTACAGTTTGCGGTATTTTATTCACCCGGGCGTCGCGAAGATGTACAGGGACTTACGGCAGCACTATTAGTGGCGCAGGATGAAGAAAGATATCATCGCGTATGTCGCTCGATGTCTAAATTGTCAGCAGGTGAAATATGAGCACCAGAGGCCTGGTGGTGTATTCCAGAGAATCGAAACTCTCGAGTGGAAATGGGAGCGAATCACTATGGACTTCATTACTGGACTTCCCATGACTCGGAGGAAATTTGATGCTATATGGGTCATTGTTGATAGGCTGACCAAGTCAGCACACTTCACTCCAGTATTTGTCTCCTACTCATCGGAGAGGTTGGCAGATATTTACATTAGGGAGATTGTTCGTCTTCATGGGGTGCCAGTATCTATTATCTTGGATCGGGTTACGCAGTTTACCTCGCGGTTCTGGAGAGCGGTCCAGCAGGAGTTAGGCACCCGGGTTTAGCTCAGTACAGCCTTTCACCCTCAGACGGATGGCCAGTCCGAGAGGACTATTCAGATTCTAGAGGACATGCTTCGAGCCTGTGTTATTGATTTCGGAGGCTCGTGGGACCAGTTTCTGCCATTAGTAGAGTTCTCCTATAATAACAGCTACCAGTCTAGCATCCAGATGGCCCCGTATGAGGCATTGTATGGTAGGCGATGTCGATCTCTAGTAGGATGGTTTGAGCTGGGAGAGGCTCGGTTGTTGGGTACAAACTTAGTTCAGGAGGCCTTGGCTAAGGTCAAGACTATCCAGGAGAGATTGCGTTCAGCCCAGTCCAGACAGAAGACTTATGCGGATAGTAAGGTTCGAGATGTAGATTTCATGGTTGGTGAGCGGGTATTGCTCTGAGTGTCGCCTATGAAGGGCGTGATGATGTTCGGGAAGAAGGGCAAGCTTAGCCCTAGGTATATTGGTCCATTTGAGATTCTAGACCGAGTGGGAGGGGTGGCTTACAGACTAGCTCTGCCGCCTAGCTTATCAGCCGTGCATCCAGTTTTTCATGTATCTATGCTTCGAAAATACCACGGCGATCCCACACATGTGTTAGACTTCAGTACTGTCCAATTGGACAATGATCTATCCTACGAGGAGGAGCCGGTGGCCATTCTAGACCGGCAGGTTCGACAATTAAGGTCAAAGAGTTATCCTTCTGTGCGTGTTCAGTGGAGAGGTCAGCCTCCTGAGGCATCGACCTGGGAGTCCGAGTCTGATATGCGGAGCCGCTACCCACATTTGTTCGCCGACTTAGTACTTCCTTCTCTTGTCCGTTCGAGGACGAACGGTTGTTTTAGAGGTGGAGGATGTGATGACCCAAAGGGTCATCACCTGCTTTCCTCATTTGTTCTATGCCTCCGAGGCCTTGAAAACCTCATTCTATGTTGCCTCGATTTACGTGCACGATCCGGGCATGTAGCCAAAAAGATTTTGTGATAGAATATATGCATTCTATGAGAAATTTGAAGAAAAATGATATTAATATTGATATAGTTAACTTCGGTCAACATTTTTGGTAAATGGACCTGGACCCCGAGATCGGACGGTCTCGGAAGGTCCGTAGGAAAATATGGGACTCGGACATGCGTTCGGAGTCGAATTCTGAGTCCTAGAGCCCAAGTTATGAATTTTTCTGTGAAATTGTTTTTGCTGTAATTATTAAAGGAAAATGTATTAAATGACCTTAGTATCGGGCTCGTATTTTGGTTCTGATGCCCGGTACAAGTCCTAAATATTATATATGTGCTTTCTGCAAAGTTTGGTGGCATTTTGATGTCGTTTGATATGTTTTGGACCTTGAGTTCCAAGTTTGACAGTTTTGAAAACCAAAAGTATGAAAATCATGAACTTTAGGCTTGATTTGATAAAAACGATGTTATATTGGCGATGTGATCGCACGAACAAGTTTGTAATGTGTTTTTGATGTTGTGTACATGTTTGGTTTGGAGCCGGGGGGCTCGGGTAAAGATTTGATAGGTCGTTGGTTCAAATTCTAAATTTTAACACAGCTGATTTTTCACCCAGCTGGTGTCTTCGCAAATGCGAAGGTGACAGGTCAAGGCTTGGTTCGCATATGCGAACTCTTGATCACAAATGCGAAGGGGGTCCAGGTACGTGTGGGTTCACAAATGCAAACATAACGTCGCAAATGCGAGGCCTTCACTCATTTCACCTGGGTTCGCAAATGCGAACCCATTGTCGCAAATGCGAAGCCCCACTATGCCAGCCAAGTTCACAAATGCGAACTATTTCTCGCAATTGCGAGAGCAGCAGACCCCAGACCTGTAGTGTTCGTAATTGCGATACCCGCAGCTGTGCAATTTTATACTACAATGAATTTTTCAGTTCACTCTTCATTCTTTCAAAAACCCACACACTACACACGAACTCTCAAGTCCAAATTCACTCCAAAGCAATTGTAAGTCACTTTTTACTTAATTCTTTCAATTCCTAACAATATTAAACATGTTTTTCAATAGAAATCAAAGGTTTCATGGTAGAAATTCATGTTTATGGGTAGAGCCTAGGGTTTTCATGAATTGGGTAATTGGACCTCGAATTGAGGTCCGATTTTGAAACAAATCATATATTTGAACTCGTGGGGGAATAGGAAACCGGATTTTGATCCGAACCCCGAGTTCCGACCACGTGGGATAGGGGCATTTTGGGAAATTTTGGGGTAAACTTTGAGAAAAATCATCTTTAAGCATTCTAACCAAGTTAATTATATTTATTAATATAATGGAATCAATTGTGATTAGATTCGAGCTAGTTGAAAGCGGAAAATCTGGGAAAAAGCTATAATTGAAGAGTAATTTGGACTTCAAGGCTAGAGGTAAGTGTTTGTTCAATCCTAGCTTGAGGGAATAGGATTATGTGCTATGTGTTTTGTGATCGAGTGCGGTGTATGGGCTGTGGTGACGAGCATTCATACATTGGCGTCTTGCATGACCGTGAGTCATTGTTAATACTTGTTGTGAGACATTTTAAAGATAAATTGTTGAACCCTTGCCGGGTTGTGGAATTGTTATTGTTCTCCCTTGCCGGGACTTGTTGTGAAGTGAGATATTGATTGCCTTTACCGGGACTTTGTTGTAATGATCATTGTGTCCCTTGTCGGGACGGTTCATGATTTATTGTTTTCATTCCCTGCCCTTAACTGTGATTGTTATTTGGGTGAGGAAGAGTGATAATGCACGAAGGGTGATGTCGTGCCTTGATTTATTGATTATGCAAGAAGGTTAATGTCGTGCCTTGTTATTGATTATGCACGAAGGATCATGTCGTGCCTTGTTATTAAACCATGCACGAAGGATCATGCCGTGCCACGGATGTGAGGATGAGAGTAAAAGCACGAAAGGTGATGCCGTGCACTTTATTTGCTTATTTGGTGAGGATGAGAGTAAAAGCACGAAGGGTGATGCCGTGCAACTATTTGCTATTCCTTGCTATTACCTGTTTTCCATTATACTTTGGTTTCCTTGTTGATTTAATAATTGTTGTTAACTGTTGAGTTCCTTTGTGATATTCCTTGTTGAGTTGTTACTTGATTATTTCTCGTTATCTTGTGGTGTACATATCTATATAGAACTGCACAGGTTTATGTGGGTGTCTGGTCCTAGGCTTGTCACTACTTCGCCATGATAGGCCAGGCACTTACCAGCACATGGGGTCGGATTGTGCTGATACTGCACTTCTGTGCATTTTTGCACAGGTCTAGGTGTTGATCAGGAGCAGCAGCAGTAGAGCCTTGCGTGGAAGTTGAGCATATTGAGACCGAGGTAGCTTGCAGGCGTCCGCAGGCCCAGCGTCTCTTCCTATTATTTATGTTATTAGCTGTAGTCTCTTTGTTCCGAGACAAACAGATTATGTTATTTTCTTTCAGACCTTTATGTCTAGTATTTAGTAGTAGTTCGTGAGTTGATGACTCCACGTCTTGAGTAGAGGATTTCAGTATTGTTTTACCTTGAAACTGCTTATCTCTATTTTGATAAAGACTTCCGCACTTATTTAATTAAGGTTATGGTTTTGTTGATAAATTGAGAATGAATTGTTGCCAAAAATAGGATAGTGTGAATATAGTGGCTTGCCTAGCTACCACGAGTAGGCGCCATCACGATCCTGATGTTGGGGAAAAAATCCGGGTTATGATAGTCTCCCTTCGAGACGACATAACACAGCCGCCTACTGCCGTCTTCCGCCTACCGGAGATCGCCTCACGACGGTTCCGGTAGGCCAATGGCTCCCAGTTTAACACCTTAGGACCACCTCACCTCCCTCTCTTCGGATCTGTCATTCATTTTCCTCGAATCACCTCCAATCCCTTCAAATATCGGATCAAAGTTTCGTCGGAAAATAAGATTTACCCCAGACCACTCCAACTTTACACCATAGCACCCCTGTAACCTACCCATTCCAATCCCGAGAACGATTTCCTTCGAATCCAACCCAAAACCTCAGAGCTCCAAAATGCCCGCAAGAATCCTAGAAATCCAAATGGATTTTCGGATTGAATTCAAGAAGAATTTGAGGTCTAACAGACTTTTATCTAGGTGTTCTCAACTGAGAACACCCTGATTAAGGTCCGTTTGGCCTCGAACATTTCAAGCCCGAGTGGCCCCGAGTCCATTGATTTTGTCTTTCAAGGTATTTCTTTTTCTTCCTCTACCCTTATTTAGTTATTTGTTAGTTCAGTTTCCTTTAGTATTTCATCTTCTTAGATTTTTCTTCTGGTTAAATTTTTCATATTCTCTTCTCCAGTAGACCTTTTTATTTGGTCAAATTCCTTCTATTTTTTTTCCGTCAATGTTTGTTTTGATTTCACTACGTATTTAATTTGTTCAAAGTCATCAAGTAATTAGTGCATGTTTTTTATCCCCTAAGTCTGCCCGTAAAACTGTGAATCACAAATTCGTAGGTCGATTACTTGCTATCAGTTATACGTGTTGAAATTGACTAAATGAATGTCGTTCATTAGTCGTATGGGCCGGTTAGAACAATATAGTAGTAAAGCTCAATATTAGTTCCATCCGGAATCATTCTTTGATTGAAAATTTGTATTTTTTTAAGATTGGTTTAGGAATTAATGAATTTGAATTAATCCATTGAACTAAACTGAATGAAAGCCATGTGATGGTCAGGCACGCCAGAACTTCGTTTTAGTTAATTGACATTTGAATCCATTCTTTTGTTGCAAAAATGAAGATTCGGGTGGAAACAGTATGGGCTGTCAGACACACCTGATTCAGCCTGCCTGTACTGGTGTAGTTTAATAAAATAAAAAACACTTTTATAATAAAAAAAGGGCTGTCAAGGGAATCTGATGGGGGAGAACACTCCTGCTTAGTATTCTGAGTGGGGAATTCAGGGAAGAACGTGGGTTTATTTAGTTCTTCAATTAGTGATAATGCTCCTAAGAGCTAAAAAGCAAAAAGAACATGGGAGGAAATGATAAAAGGCAAAGAGGTATACATGTGCTAAAGGGAGAATACAATCTCGAAAAGTAAAAGTTAATTTTTAAAAATAAATTGATTTTGTTCTTTAAATAGGGACACAAATCAGAGAACCAAAGGAGGGGAAAAATACAGAGGGAGTTCAGTTGAGAGATTTTTTAAGCAGACCAAAAATATAGAGAGACTTTGAGGAAGATTCAGTTATTAAAAAGGGAAAACACTGTTCCATTGGGGTTCAATTCTGAATTTTAAGTTGTTCTTCAATCACAATATAAATTTCAACCCTTTAAACGAAAACGACTTGATCTTGTTTTGGAAATTTTAAGGCTCAGGCTGTGTTGAAAGAGATTCACTATTCCAGTGAGATTCAGTGAGTTTTTTCTAAGCTTTCTTATCCCTGAAATATCTTGAGTGTGTTTCTAGTTTGGTATTGTTGTTTGTTGTTCGGTTTTACAAATTGCTTATGGACTGTGGTTGAATACTATTCTGGTTTAAACTGGTTTTGAGCTGTTCTGAATCCCAAGTTGTTGTTGCTGAACCTGTGTTTCTGTGGTACTGTTATTGCCGTCACTGACCTTCCATCCCCTTCTTTGTTTCCAAATACTAGGTACACATTGCTATACTGGTACACTTGTAGCTGAAACTTGAAGCATAAATGAAATGAAGTCTTAAAGCTTAGAATTTATTTAGTTGTAGTTTTATATATTAAGTTGTATATGTATAGTTAGTAGCGTTCATTAGAAACATGTAAAGTGATTGTGGTGTCTGACTGAGTATGAACCTGTAATAACTTAGATGGTAAATTCTTTCCCTCATATGCTAGTTTAAAGAACCTATGATGTAGTGGTAATATTCTGACATTTCAGTTTATTCTTTATAAGCATGCTACCAAATATATATAAGGTCTTAGGGTACTTACTTAATAGCTTAAACTCTTTCAATTAACGAGTTATGCATCTATGTTCATAAAAGCAGGTCTTCATTAGACATCATTTTATTATTGCTTCTTAAAATGTCAAACAAATACAAAAGTAAGCAGCAGGCCCAACGCTAGAATAGAAAAAGGGCCCAAAACTGTTCTGACCGCGTCAAGGTTCATTTTCAGCAATTAACGAGTTACATTTAAACTCATAACTCTAGCATGTAAATTAATTAGGATTTTCTCTTTTACTTTAGAGACAAATTTAATAGAAACGCAGTCACTGTAGGATATCCTTAAAATAAATGAGGCATGCCCCGCAAAACAAGCCGCAAATTACGAGGCCCTCAATAACATACATAATAAACAAATATATTTTGGATTTAGCCGCTTAGCGAATTTCGCGATTTTTCCCAAAAAATAATAATGCATTAGCATCTTTAGGCACGTATTTAATAAAATTACCTCCCTAAACTCGGGTACACATTTATGTGACCCAAATCCAAATCTCAATGAAGTCGGAACGCATCAAAAATTACGGATGCATTGATGTGACGCAGTTCGAGATGCAATCTCACGACGTTGTAATCCTCTTTAAATATAATAAATAATAAAAACCGTTCGAAGTTAAATTTTGCACATAAGTTCATCATTGAACAACAATCAGATAAATAAGCTAAATGTAACAGTTGAGCGACCGTGCTAGAACCACGGAATTCGGGAATGCCTAACACCTTCTCCCGGGTTAACAGAATTCCTTATCCGGATTTCTGGTGCGCAGATTGTTAAACAGAGTCATTCTTTTCCTCGATTCAGGATTTAACTGGTGACTTGGGACACCATAACTCATTCCAAGTGGTGACTCTAAAAATTAATAAATAATCCTATTTCGAATATTATCACTTAAATTAGAAAACTCCCTAGTACCTTATCTTTTGGGATACGGTAGCGCAAAAAAAGAGGTGTGACACCCCCGATCCTAAATATACCGCCAATGGTCCATCGAACGTCCTCATGTATAATGTTCTATCTTCATCCAATGTGAACCTAGTAGCCTTGGTTCGTAGAGCCCTCGGCTCTATATGATCCAATGAGAGCTTTCCACTTTTCAAAAATTCGATATACTTATTTCTCCAATACCAAGTCAAGCTTGTTCAATTTATCTCGGCATGACCCTCTTCGGCCACAGATCTTGATAATTGGATGACAGTCCCCGAGATAATATCATCTTCTTCAACTGATGACCCCAAGTTAGCAAGTGAATCAACCTTACTGTTTTGTTCTCGAGGCACATGATAGCGTCAACTCCTTGAAGCGGTGCATGGTTACGTGTAGCTTGTTCAAATATCTTTGCATCCTATCCTCTCGAACTTAAATTTTGTTTACTTTATTCACCACCAACAGAGAATCACACTTTGCTTCAACGCCTTCTGCCCCCAAGCTTTTAGCTAGCTCGAGACCTGCAATCATTGCCTTATACTCGGCCTCATTATTAGTTAACCTAGAAGTATTAATTGATTGTCTAATAGCATTACCTGTGGGTGGCTTCAAAATAATGCCAAGCCTGGACCCTTTAACATTCAAGACACCATTCGTGAAGAGAGTACATCCCTAGATGATGTACCCGATTTTAGTATAAGTTCTTTCTCCACATCGGGTACGAGGTTTGATGTTAAACCGGCCATGAAGTCAACTAATATTTGAGAATTGATGGCCATCCGGGGTTGATATTCGATATCATACCCTCCAAGTTTTATGGCCCATTTGGCCAATCAGCATGATAACTCGGGCTTATGTAAAATATTTCGGAGAGGATAAGTAGTTAACACACATATTGGGCGACACTAGAAATATGGTTTTAGCTTTCTGGATGCGCTTATTAATGCACATGCTAATTTTTCTAAGTGTGTATATCTAGTTTCAACATCTCCTAAAGTACGGCTTACGTAATTGATAGGGAACTGTGTACCTTGCTTTTCTTGCACTAGTACCCCACTAACTGTTATCTTGAATACTGCCAAATATAAGTAAAGTTTTTCAGTTACCTTCAAAGTGTGAAGTAGAGGTGGGGTAAATAAGTATCGTTGCAATTCCTCCAATGCTTGCTGGCATTCTTGAGTCCATGAGAAATCATTTTTCTTTTTGAGTAAGGAAAAGAACATGTGGCTTCGATCCGATGACCTCAAAATGAATTGTCCCAAAGAGACTATATGTCCTATTAGCCTTTTTACAATTTTCACACAATCTATGGTAGTGATATCCTCGCTGGCCTTGATTTTTTCGGGGTTGATCTCGATTCCCTGATTTTATACCATGAAGCCGAGGAACTTGCCTGAACCGACCCCGAAGGCATATTTTTCTGGGTTGAGCTTCTTGTTGTATTATCTCAAGATTTTGAATATTTCCTACAAATGAATTAAATGGTCCTCTATGTGCATGGACTTAACCAACATATCGTCAATGTAAACTTCCATTGATTTACCTATATGTTTCTCTAATATTTTGTTAACTGGGCGTTGGTATGTAGCTCCAGGATTTTTTAGCCCAAATGGCATTATATTGTAACATTATGTTCCAAACTTAGTGATAAACGAGGTCTTCTCTTGGTCCTCCAGGTTCATCAGAATTTGATTGTACCCGGAGTATGCATCAAGAAACGTAAGTATCTCGCGGCCAGCAGTGGCATCAATCATGCGAGCAATGTTAGGTAGTGGAAAGAGTCTTGAGGGCATACCTTGTTTAAATCCTTTTAATCTACGCACATTCTAAGTTTTTTCCCATTTTTTAGGGACTACAACTACAATTGCTAACCATTCGGGATATTTTACCTCCCGAATGGATCCTATTTTAAGAATTTTAGTTACCTTATCCTTTATGAGTGCATGCTTCACCTCGGACTGGGGCCTTCTTTTTTGTTTCACCTGTTTGAATGGGTCGAGGCTTAGTCAGTGAGTTATTATTTTCGGTAGGATCCATGTTATGTATAAATGGGACCAAGCAAAACAATCCATGTTATCAATAAGAAATTGAATGAGTTTTTTCCTAAGTTTGAGGATTAGCCCCGTTTCCTGGTGTAACTTTCGCACGAGAATATACTCGATCAATATGACATGTTCTAGTTCCTTGACCGATGACTTGCATCTGACTCTTCTGGAACAACAAAATTTCGAGGAGTAAGGAAATCTTCTTCTTCGATTACCTGTTTCTCAGATTCGATCGAGGCTGGGGACGACAATTGTTATTTGGTTGGTGCTTGATTTTTCTGAGGTCAAAAGTACAAATATCAGCGTCACCTCATCGACTGCAAACATTTCCCGTGCTACGTGTTGTTCGCCATAAACTATTTTTGCACCATCCATTGTGGGGAATTTCATCATTTGATGAAGGGCCAACGGTATTACCCTCATATTGTGGATCCATGGCCTCCCGAGTAGTGCATTATATCTCATGTCTCCTTCAATGACATGGAATTTTGTATCTTGGATGGTCCCAGCCATGTTCACTTGTAGGATTATCTCCCCCTTCGTTGTTTCACTTGCCATGTTGAAGTCGTTTAAGATTCGAGATGCATGTATAATTTGGTCTTGTAGGCCGAGTTGTTCTACGACCCTTGATCTGAATATGTTTGCTTAGCTACCTGGATCCAATAGAACATGTTTAACTTGAATTTTATTTAACAAAAAAGAAATTATCAAGGTGTCATTGTGCCGCTGAGAAATGCCTTCCACTTCCTCATCGTTGATTTATAGGATGCCTTCGGGAACATAACTCTGAGTCTGTTATTCTCTGGTAATCTACACCTTCGTGCGTTTGAATATGGGCCCTTAGGAATGTCGACCCCGCCAATGATCATACGAATTACATGTTCCATATCTTCCTGCTCATTTTTTATGTTGGCGTCCCTTTCTCTGAAGTGATTCTTAGCTCGATCATTGAGAAATTATCGAAGATAACCTTTGTTGAACAATCGAGCTACCTCTTCCATCAACTATCTGCAGCTTTCGGTCCTATGTCCATGCGTTCCATGATATTTACACATCAATTTTGAATTTCTTTGAGAATGATCGATTTGTATAGGTCTGGGTTACATGGTGTGTATGAGGTGATATATTCATTAGGATCGTTCTTCCCGTTGTACTTAGTTATATCTAGCATACGGAACTTCTTGGGAATGGGTTTCGGAGCCGCATTCGGAGGGAAAGGCTTTTGTACAAAATTTTTGGCATCCAAACATTTTTAGACTTGTGGTGCCCCCAGTATTTGATCAACACAGGAGTTATACGTCTCCATGTTTTTGTCATATACTCGATTTTTTTCTCCCACGACTCGATTCTTTTGGTAATTTCCTCGCGCATCAGCATAAACGTGGGATCAGTCCCTAAGCCATTACTGTTCGATCTTTCTGGCACTGGCTTAGTTCGGCGTATAATTTCTTGTTCGACCTCACTTGAAATTTTATGTTGAGCAATAGAAACCTGTTAAGCTTGTAGCATCTCGAATATTACTTGGATGTTGACTCCCCCATCTCCTATACCCTGTGTTCCTTGGCCATCATATCGAACTTCCATGCGTACACTACTCCAGGGGTCAGTGCCAAAGTCCGCATTCAAAGAAATGTGTGAATTGACATCGACTAATTCTACTATCGGCAATTCCCCAGAGTTAATTGGTGTTACACCAGCATCCAGAGCAGCTACATTGTTATTTTCCCCGTGAAATCCAAGACTATCATCACCATGCACGGGTGTGCTTCGTGAGTTAGAAATATATTAACCTTAGGACAAAATTATTGACAAGAATAAGTGTGAAATAACGTGTGTTATCAGAATCGGTACTGAAATAATCACTATTATCTTTAGCCCCACGGTGAACGCCAAACTATTTACCTAAAATCCGAGTAACAATCAAACTTGGTTAGTGGTCTAAAAAATACGAGATTTGGTCAAACTAATTGATAACCAAGAAAAAAATATAAATTAAATAAGTAAGTCGAATCAAATCAATGTGCGAGCAAGTCTTGACCTCCATCTGTGATGGCCTCGAGGTAGGTCAATAAGAATAGTAAAGTAAGAATAATAAAGCTAAGAGACAATTCTGATGAGTAATGAGCAAGAAATTAAGAATGCATATTATTTTGCCAATGATTGATGATCCGTTACAAATGATTGGTGCTCCTTATATAATAGGGGAACCCTAACTAAGGTACATTTCTATTTTCAGTAAAGTATCTTATTGGGACAATTGTTTGATTTATCATCGTTCAAGTTACTTTACTAACTTACGCGTGACATGATTATTTCGATCTTAATCCAACATGTTTGAAGCCAGATGAAATAGACGAATTATTGGAGAATTACTGGCAAGAGAATAAGGAGTTTTGAGTTACAACTGCTATCATGAAGAATTTAGCTGAGAATTTTAAATGAGTTACAACTTAAAGCTTTCGGCATGGGTTCACTCTCATTTTTGCCTGACTAACAGTTTCTTTTGTGATTATATTCCAACAATCATCCCAACATAGGTGAATGCTTTGGATACTAAATACTAGTAAAGTCATAGCATAAAGTTCTTGTTTAGTTATTAAAGGAATATGTTAATAATTATTTCAACTACTACTTAGCTTTTTAATTATATTTTCAGGAACTTTGTCCTTGTCATTTATCAACTTAATATCCCTTTAATGAAATTATGGATTTGGATTTGAGGGGGGGAAATACATAGAAGCACAAATATAAATAAAATTGCAAACTTTTGTGTGGAAAAGGATGCTAAAGCTGCCTTTATGTGTTTATAAATTTACAAACTCTTGCATGAGAAAGAGGTTGCCCATAATCACGAATACAACAAACTCAGTATAATTTTATAAGTGGGACAATAATTGTTAATCATCCCGATATTTTATGAAATTCAAAATATGGTAGCTTGCAAATGTTCAACATGGATTGCTATATGTGTACTCTGGACTGTATGCCTGAAGCTGTTCCGAAGTGTTAAACTTATAAATTTTTATACATTGTGGCTATGACTTAAATGATGACCCAAAAATTGGCTGTGCATGCACTTGCCCCCATGATTTACACGTTCAAAGGGGAACATTGGACTTTACTGGGCCTTAACATCCAATAGATAAAAGTAGAAATGACCACGAAATAATCATTTAAAGGGCTGGTATATAAAAATTAGTTATACTGTACTTAATTTTATTTTCCAGTTCAATTTTTCAAGAAACAAGTTAATATTTTTCGTTTAAATCTTCCGAACAAAATAACTATTGGCTAAGGCATAAATAGCAGTCCTAAAAATGGCTATTTGTGTACTTCCCCTTAAAGTAGAAATGAGATGCCTTATTGGGCTGCTGAGTTGCGAATGCAGCCGAGTATAAGTACCATGTTTTTACAATATCCAAATTGCATTGAGGGTAGATATTCTTTTTTCATTAACCATTTCAGTTGAACTGATAAAGTTACTCTCATATGACGAGAATGTCAGTTGTGCAAATAGTCTCTTACATAAATGCGGTAAGACTGCATACAATAGACCAGAAATGGTTCAACCTTTTTTCGGACCTCGTGTATAGCGAAAGATTAGTCCACCGGGATGGCCACCGGGATGGCCCTAACCATTTCAGTTGAAATGGTTTTGGTTTTGGTTATATGTGATGACACAATTAGTACTCTTGCAGTAAAGCACATGCTTTTACAGAGTCATTCTGATATTTTTTTTGTACGATAAGTGCAGGTTGAAAAGGGTCCATCTATTAAATTTTGGTGAGGTAATTGCAAGGGAGAGTATCTCAGTAAATCTGTCAACACTCAAAGTCTTCAAACGTTGATTGTCCTTTGCTGCAGTCAATTATGTCTCAAGTAAGACAACAGAAACTTCACAACTGATTTTAACTGTTACTTAACGCATTAACAGTTGAAGGTATCCAGCTAGCTTGCGCACACCTTGACTAATTGTTAGTTATTCTGCATCTTCTTACTAATATTCTGTATTTTGCTTTATTTACATAGTTAACGAACACTCAGAAACTACTTGAGGCCGCGCACAACAATATTCTCCTTTTCTAGTCGATTGGTTTCTCAGTAGATACAGATCTAAGATTTATAATCATTAGATTATATTACTACTATATGATTTGAGCCAAAAGCTATGGGTGCACAACACATGATGTTGAAGGGTAGATCCGTCCATCTCTTTGTACA
Organism: Nicotiana noctiflora; assembly: GCA_032618575.1. Taxonomy (NCBI): domain Eukaryota; kingdom Viridiplantae; phylum Streptophyta; class Magnoliopsida; order Solanales; family Solanaceae; genus Nicotiana; species Nicotiana noctiflora. Next base: position 389,652 of record JASVEL010012862.1, read on the forward strand.
TAATTCTTATACTTTAACTCAAGTATGAAATCTGTTTGTCAATTTACCATAAATCAGTGTCAATTGCCTATACCGCAAATCTGAATGTTTTGTATTTTCTAATAATGTTACCGTAAGTAAAAGTGTAAAATCTAAAGAGTATCTATTTTTAGAGAACCATTAAGTTATTTTAGAAGATAAATTATTTGGTATATGAGGTAATGAGCTCGATAGAGTATAGTTGGCTCAGATTAAGTTGGAATTGAAATGCGGTTGATTATTTGAGGGAGAAATTCAAAATATCTAGATTTACAAGTGATCATTCAAAATTAGCTCAATTTCAAAAGTAATCGAAATTTAGCCAATTTTATGTAAAGAGAAAACACTGTTCAAAACCCGAAAAATACGTCAGTATATTATGCTGGAGTTGCATCATAAGTATACTTGAACTCGAGCATATTATACTGGAGTTCCATGATAAGTATCCTCGAACTCCAGCATAATTTGATGGAGTTCCAGCATACGTACACTAGAACTCTAGCATAATATACTGGAGTTCCACAAAGTATACCGGTCTACTATAATATGCTGGAAGTTCATACACAAGTGCTCTTCTCCAATATATTATGCTGGGACTTTCCGTGTGATGGAGTTCTAGCATAATATGCTAGAAGTTCATACATAGGTGCACCGAACTCCAGTATATTATGTTGAACCGGTCTCTGTTGCAACAAAATAGTGGCTATTTTTTATTAACTTGGTAAACGCTGGCTATTTTTGAATGACAAGTCCGAAAACTGGCTATACCATGCAATTCTTACTTATTTTGATTGACATTATAGGTGTTTAACAGGTAGGTCGAGCCAGGCCGGGTTGAGAAAAAAGGAGACCGGCCGGTTTCCAATCCGGGCTATCGCTTTTCTTAAACCGTGCTTAACGGGTCCAAGTCAAAGGGGCCGGGCCGGGTTAGTATTTTTTTGTTCTATTTCTATAACTATCGTAATTTATATTAATATAAAGTAAAAATATAAAACAAAAAAAAATGTTATAAAAAAGTGTTTGGATAAAAGGATGCAAAGTCTTTAAAATCTTTATAAATGAAATTTTCAATATTTCATTAAGAATTTAAGATAATAGATTACAATGAAGATCAAAAAAAGTTGCACGTATTATTAGCAAGTGTTTTTTTTGTTTCAAACTTACAAATGGAAGTTAATATTTAACAAGTAAATTAATGAAAAAAGAGTAAATTCAAAGGTTTTGTATGGCCTTAATAAGTTTTACTTAATCAATATGAACTTCATGGCCACCATCTCGAGCTTTAAATTCATATGGGTTACCATGTATTAATATATATTAAAGTTCCTAGTTTTCTAGTCTATCAATATCTTCACGTCCCTGATTTCTTCGTTCCGATATAAACCAATCTCTGAAGCATACTAAAACTTCCAAACATTGCTTCACAATACTAGGGCTTAGAGATCCTTGATTTTGATCTAATCAGAGCTCCATTCTATAAGATGCTCAGTTTTTATATGTCTACTAAGTATCCTAGTCTCCCCTCCCCCCTCTCGTCTCTAATTGTCCTCCAGTCTTATGTTTAAAATCATCAAAGTCTACATCTAACTCTATCAGTATTCTCTATTTTGTCACCAAAAAAAAAAAAAAAAACCTTGCTTCTTCTTTTTTCTGATTAGTAGTCGAGGCCACATGTAGTCTAGTACTAGTACCACGACCACTACCCTTGCTACAAACTCCAACACCACTATACCAAAATGTTCATATCTTCTATTTCTAATTCATTATCTTCTATACCGAAATGTTCATATAATTATTCATAATCTATATTATTATGAGGTAATGTTTCAGAAACATGTGTAGAATCATTTAAACTACCAGATGTTGAAGTAGTATATCTTTTTTTATTTCTCCGATTACCCATATTAGTAACTTTAATACAAACTCTTTTGCAGCGTTAAACATATTGTAAAAATTTAACTGCTAGATATGTAAATAAAATAGTAAATAAAAGAAAGAGTTGGAGGGGGTGCAGTGAATTCAGCAACAAATTGAATACTTTATAATTTTGCAACTCCAATGTTGCCACGAAGAAATGTCAATCATTCAAAGTTTGAAGTTCAATTGTTCAAACTTCAAATTTCAAATAATAAATAATAGTACGATAAATTAAATTTCAAAAAATATTGAGAGTCAAATAGTTGATTGCACTTTAGGTGAAGAATGGAAGAATATGAGTTTGAAAAATGAGATATGAGTGAAGAAATGAAGAAAAGAGATGTATTTATAGTTTTTCAAAGGGCTAAATTAATAATTACTCAAAGTATTTCTTTTTAAAAGTTGCCAAAAAAGGGCTATTTTTGCAATCCACCCGTTGGGTAACGACCAAATTGAAGCTGACCATTGCCAACGGTCATTGCACTTTAAAAAAAAATCAGATTTATAGCTGTTGAACCTGTCCGGACCGGTCCGATCGGGGCTGATTAATCGGTTCAATAGTAATTTTCGTTGCCCGAGTTTGACTAGTCCAGTTAACTGAATTTTATTTTATGAACGGAGCAACACCCTAACCCAGCCCACTTGACCCCCTCCCTAACTACCTATCCGGGCAGGGCCAGGTTTCAACTGGTATGGGCTAGTTCGAAAACGGGTTAACCTAGCCCGTTTGAGAGGCTTATTTTGACATAGAATCCCAAAGTTTTAATTATTTGTGGATAGTGAAGTTAAGGGAAATGAACCATTAGACAATTCAATATGTAACCTCTACTATGAACTAGAAAATGAAGAAAGAAATACAGACCAGCGGCATTTCTTGCTTCTTTTATAAAAAAAAAAAAAAAAAAAAAAAAAAAAAACTAGCATTAACCTACACCCTGCTTTTTCCGTCTAAATTAAAGAAAGTAGGACACACTGAGCCGGCTTGGTGTCTGTCATCCTTATTCAGTAGTTGATTGCTATTGCTGGATTTCTCATCTTAACCATCTTCTCAAATCAGTGGTCGAACAAGGAGAAATTTCTCCACCAAGGCTGTCGGTGTAACACGAGTAGTTTGATTGTTGTTCCATTCCTAGATAGGCAGCTTGAAGACTTTTGAAGCTAGGACTTCTCAAGTTGTGACTATAGCCATAGGTAGCATTAAGAGAATATGGGTCAGGAATTGGGTAAGAGAGACGTTTTTTAACGGACCCAACTCTTTCTCTTTCTGGTGTAGACGGCCTTTGTTTTGGCGTGCTTTGTGAACGAATCCGAGCTTTAGCAGACTCAGTAGCAGCCATATAATTAGGAACTGCAGGAGCTGCATCATTTCCTGAAGTGCTATAGCGAGACATTATAGTGTTTGAACGGGTAGTGGAGCGTAGGCATGGAGTGTTTGCAGTTGATTGGCTTTTACGTGGGCTTGTTGGGCGAATTTGGAGAGGTTTTGGTTGACAAGGGGGTGGGGTGGCTGGTGGTTGAATTGCAGAGTAATTGTAATGTGATGGTCTCTGGTGATGGGGAGAATTAGCAACACAATGAGGACTAGTAGCTTGTCTATGAAGTGGACTCGAGTGGTGTGATCTTCGAGCATTTGGAACCATGTTAGAATAGGACTTAGCCGTGTCCATCTCAACTGTCTTTATAGAGTCTCTTCTGTCAAATGAACCTCTGCTGCTCGCCGTGTTCCATTGTTTGGACGACATCCAATCATCTAGCCAATTTGCTGTCTCTTCTAGTTCCCTCTCATTTCTTTCTTCACTGCCAAGATCCATCTCATCCCACACCTATATGTAAACAACTAAGTAATTGAGTGCTTACTTATCTACTTGAAAGAGTAGGATGTGAATTCATGTTTAGCGCAAGAATTAAGGGATAAAGATAGTTGAACCTGTTGAGTAAAAGCATGAGCAAGGGATTTTTCTCGTTTTAAGGAAGCTTCTTTTCTGGCTTGTAACATTGATTCCAGCTCTAGAAGCGATCTCGGGCAATCCCTCCAATCATCAGCTATGGAGCTTCCATCTCTAGACTGTAGTTAGTACAAAAGTTTTATCTGTTAGAGATAAATTAGGAGGTTCTAAGCAGAGGCAGCTGTGTAGGAGTTACAACACACTTTCGGCGTAGAGCATAACTCTAAGCGTAAATATTCACTAAAATTGTACTAATAAATAAGGTTTGAACCCATAAGTTTAAAGATATAGTAAGTTGTTATGTGTTACACTGAGTGAGGCGGAAAGTAGAGCTTACTCTGGACTTCCTATCTCGGATGTCATGAAGATATTTAGAGTCCCATAAATTAGTGGTTTCAGCAAACATAGACCTGCGGCCTCCATCATGTGAAAGGCGAGCACGTTGTTCGCGAACCCGAGCCTGCACCCTAAGCAGAGCTTGCATACATTTCAGTGTCATCTTTGCTTGCTTCCTCACGTTTTGACCCCTTATTAATGCTTGTAGCTTCACTATCCCCTTCAATGCAATTAGTGCCCTCCTAGCCTGCACCAACAAATTAAGTAATCAACTGCTTCACATGACAAGTAAATAATTAACCAGTACACTACATCTATAAATATTTATCATTCCAATGCATGACTTGTCATCAATTCAATATGGTCCTCACTCTAACGCTAGCTACTGTTAACCCTGAATTAAGTACTTATGGTAACTACTAAGTCCTGACTGCTTTCTCCTTTCAAAATGCTAGACTCTGTCATTTTTACTAATTCTCTCCAGTTTTAAATTTTATAGGGTCATGTTGACTTTTCCATAAACATTAATCTCTGAATTTTATTTTCTTCGGCACAAGTCAGAGCAACGGTAAAGTTGTCTCTATAACCTATGGGTCACGGGATTTGAGTCGAAGAAACATCCACTAATACTTGCGGGTAGTGTAGGCTGTCTAGGTCACAGCCTTAAGGCATGGCCTTTCCCTGGACAAGAGGGAGTTACTACTTACTACAAAAAAAAAATCATTTTCTTGGTGGAAGAGAACTTGTGGCATAACCTTGAAATAGCTGACTTACCAGATAGCCTCTGAATGCAGTTTGAATGAGTATAGCAGCATTGTGTTGCCTGTTTGAAGAAGGTGGATTATTTGATGATCGTGTCAACCGTATGATTTCAACTGCTGCTTGAGCTGTGGCCACGGCAGCTTCAGCTGCTGCTGCTGTTGCTGCGGCCACTGCAATTGCATGCTTTGGATCCGTAATTACCTTCCCTTCAGTTTGTTGAGCATTTTGTGACTGCTTTCTGAACAACCACCTTCTCTTTTCTCTTTTCTGTATATTTAAGCGTACACCAATCAAGATTCCATATACAAGTAATGCACTAGGATTAATTTAGTTGTAGCAAGCAAGTATTACCTTTTCTTCATCTTCCTCTAGTTCATGTTCTCTTTTAGCCTTTTTGTCACAGCTGTTATCTTTAGTTGGTGACCTGAAAGCCCTTTTAACAGCACTCAACCATGAACTACCTCCCTTCTTCTTTGCCATGGAAAGGCAAATTAAGTAACAGAAACACCAGGGGGGGCTTGCTTAAAACAACATGAACAGGCAGGTAAAGAAGAAGAAGAGAAATGGTGGTGGTGTTTAGTAAAATGGCAAGTGTTTAACTCCTGAAACAATAAATAGAAAGAGAGAAATGAATGAGATAAAAAACAAGAAATGACTGATGTCTGAACTCTGGAGATATAGTATATAATTGCAAGAGTGCTTATCCGTGCAGCATCTAACAGAGTAGCAGCTCTAATATCAATATGTGAGTATTGTAAGTATAGGTATTTTGTATTGGCATGGGAAAAAAAAAATAGTACTACTCCACAAACTATAGGGTGGGGGTGAGTGTCAGCAAAAAGGCAAAATCTAGAAATTTAAAATTTATGCGTTCAAAATTATAGTTTATTTAAGTTATTGAGTTTTAAATTAATAATTTATATATATTTAATAATTTAAAATAAATTTAAGGTTTGAAACAAAATTATTGGATTGGCTCGAACCGATATTCCGCATGCTAGTTCCACCCTGAGTTTCAGCATGCCAGTCTAGAGAGCTTTTTACCAATCAACTAACGAGACGACATTAAAATGAGTGTAAGCTAAGCAGCCTTAAATAAGTTTTTCTCTAATTAAATTGCTGCAACATAAGAATCCAAAGTCTCTTAGTATACTACTAGTATTAAATGAGCCAGGGGCTCTGTAATAGAATGTGCCTTTATTTTTATTTTATTTTTCCTTCTGAAATTTATTAATGAACACCCCTCATGGCTTCACGTGTTATCTGCATCTGAGAGTAAATTTTATCTACAATCATTGCAGCACAGTGTACAATTTATTGAGCTTATTGCTTATGTTATTCTTGTTGATTAAACATAGGCATAATACATGTGTATGGGGCTGAATCGGATATAACTAATATGGATCGAGTACGTCTTCCCCCAGCCCACGCCCGATAAAGGCCAAGCATATCTCCCCTCACGCCCACACAGCGTCGAGGGCACGTCTTTAACAACGAAGGCGTAGCATCGACTCGCGTGTACAGGCGCCCCTTCCCTCCTCCTTTTTGTATTTTTAGGATGTCAGCAGTCCTTAAATGAATTATGTCTTTAGTGAGAAAATATTTCCTCTATATAAAGAGGGGTTTTCCTTATTGTAAGGACAGGTGTTAATTCTTAATAATACAACTTCTGATTATTCTCTCTCTTTATCCTCCTAGTGATAATCATTGATAGTTCACATAATTTCGTTATTTTTGCTAAGACTTGCAATATAAATGATATAGGTCTATCTTCGGGGTTTATTATAGTTGATTGTGATTTACCCCTTTCTCACATTTTTTTATTGTTCATAACTTATAAAGTAATCGATAACTTTTGAGTCAAACAATTTGGCGTCGTCTGTGGGGATTTTGAGAATCAAACTTATAGTATACACCCAAAAGATCAGATAACCACATTATCCATTTCCCACGAAAATCCAAAAATGGCCGAAAATAACACCAGGTCCAAAGCCACAATGGACGTCACCACCAACCTCCTGAGCTCCCTGAACGAGGTCGGTGATGACACTACCACCAACACCACCCCTGATACTGCACCAGAGATAGAAGTTTCACCTTCCCCATCCAGGAACCTTGCAACTTTTTAGTACAAGGAAGTTTCCACGTCTGCTGCAAAAGAAGCACCCCGGCGGTTGGAAAATTACTGGAAGAATGGTTGACGAGTACCCTGAGCGGCTTAGTGGAAAAATCACCACAGGGCCACGCAATAGCATCACCAACAACGAGTATCGCTACCATAGCGGACGAGCAAGAGGAAGCGCGAACAAACAACCAACCCGTCGAGACACAAACCCGCGATGACACGCTGACGTCCATTCTGAGAAAAATGGAAAAAATGGAGAGCGAAAACAAGGCCCTCCGCGACCAAATGAAAGAGCATCAGGATAGGGTCGACAAGATCCCCGAGCACCTAAACTGCTACTTAAACGCGACGTGGGAAGGTTCGTGGAACAACCATACTCCATAGAAGTTGCCCCTTACACCATTCCAAAGACTTTCAAGATGCCCCCTTATCTAAGGGTGTATGATGGAACCACCGATCCCGAGGATCACCTCATCATTATGTCACCGCCGTGAAAGGGAACGACCTGTCAAAAGAGCAGGTACCATCTGTGCTGCTGAAGAAGTTCGGCGAGACGCTGACCGGGGGAGCCCTAACATGTTACTCTCAACTGCCCGCTAAAGCAATTTCAACCTTCGAAGAAATGGCCGACAAGTTCGTCACCGCACACGCTGGCGCAAAGAAGGCGGAGGCAAGGGTGAACGACATCTTCGCCATCAGGCAAACCTCGGGCGAGGGCCTCAGGGACTTCCTCGCTAGATTCAACAGGTTGAGGATGAGCCTGCCAAACGTGTCGGAAGGTATAGCGGTAGTTGCCTTCTAGAATGGACTCAGCAAGGACGACTCCAGAGCAACTAAGAAGCTACTGAACTGGCTCATGAAATATCCTCCCACAACTTGGGATGAGATCCACAACGCCTACTACGCCGAGGTACGAGCGGACGAAGACGATCTCAACAGGCCGACCTGACGATTGACAACTATACACTCAGCCACAAGGAAAGATCGACGTCACGAGGGACGCCGAGAACTTCCCCCTCGCCCTAGTAAGGAATGGCATCAACCATACATGAGGTCTCCTCATCTGCCTCCTCGCCATACAGATGCATTACAATGACATCTCGGCCCCCTCAGGAGCGAAAGAGGTACACCCTCGTTGCTTTTATAACATTACTTTTGTGTCTCTCATTTAGAGATAGTGTACGCACTAAAAAAGCTTAGCACCAAGGTGAAGTGGTCTCAGAAAATGAAATCAGATCCCGCCACGAGGAAATCAAACGTCCTATGCTAATTCCACCAAGAGCGGGGACACGGGACCAAAGATTGCATAGGCCTGTGATAGGAAGTCGTCGGAATGCTAAACCAGGGATACCTAAAGGAGCTGCTTTGTTACAAGGGAAAAGCCAATTTTGCACGCGGGCGAGGACAACTCCGCGGGCCACCAAAGCTACCCTGATCGACACGGACGGTAAACGTGATTGTCAGAGACGGCACTGACGTTGCTATCAACCATGTCAAATTCGTCAACACACACAAGCTGAAGCAAACCATCTCCCACGAACGGTACGATTACTTCGAAGGGAGTATCATCTTCGATAAGTCCGATGCCGATGGTTTGTGTTTTTCCCATTATGATGTTTTAGTTATCACTTTACGTATTTTTGATACGGACGTCAGGAGAGTCATGATCGATGACGGAAGCACCGCATGCATCATTCATCCAAGAGTCCTTTCACAGATGGGACTCGAAAATAGGATATTACCCCATTGTATAACTTTAACCGATTTTAACAATGCAGTGGAACATACATTAGGAGAGGTGATTTTGCCCGTCCTTGTAGGAGAGTCACATTGTAGATGACCTTTCACGTGATGGACTAAACAACGACATACAATGTTATCATCGGGCGTCCATGGATACATGCCGTGCAAGCAATCCCCTCAAGTTTGTACCAGGTGGTCAAGTTCCCTACCTCATGGGGGATATTCAGCATCAAAGAGGAGCCGCGCACAGCGCAAGAGTGTTACAAGATAACACAGGATTACGCCCACACCTAACAGCTAAAAGGAGCAGGCGCAGAAGCATAACAATTAGCCATGTCGGGAACCAAAATGGACTCGACGACCGATACCATCAGAGACCCAGACATTGTAGAAGCTTGCAAAAGGACGATCGAGGACCTCGATCCAGTTCAGCTGGATATCCACAACCCCGAAAAGAAAGCGTATATCGGCCACAGGTTAACCGACCCAAGTAAGTATCATGAATTTTTTACTAGTCATACAAACCTATTTGCTTCTTCCCATGCAGACATGCCAGGGATCTCGCTGGATATCGCTACCCACAAACTCAACGTCGACCATTACATCCGCCGGTATGACAAATCAGAAGAAAATTCAACACTGCGATTAATGAAGCAGTCCGCGAAAAAATGGACAAATTACTCGCCAACGGCTCTATCAGAGAGTCAAACTACCCGCAGTGTGTTGCCAACGTAGTAATGGTCAAAAAGAAGAACAGGAAATGGAAAATGTGTGTGGACTTCACCGACCTGAACAAGGCATAACCCAAGGACTCCTTCCCCCTCCCACACATCAACCAATTAATCGACGCCAGTGCCGGACATGAACTGCTAAGTTTTTTAAACACATATTCTGGTTATAATCAGATCTTAATGGCTAAAGAAGACCAAGAAAAAACCACGTTCATTACGCATCAGGTGACCTACTGTTACAAAGTGATGCCCTTCGGGCTCAAAACCGCGGGGGCCATGTATAAAAGATTAGTCACCAAAATGTTCAAAGAACAGCTCGACAAGACCATGGAGGTTTACATTGATGACATGCTAGTGAAGTCCACTAGAAAGGAAGCTCACATCAACCACTTGTAAGAGGCTTTCGAAATACTAAAAAGGTATGGGATGAAACTGAATCCCGAGAAATGCGCCTTTGGCGTGGCGTCAGGAAAGTTTTTAGGATTTCTCATATCCCAAAGAGGTATCAAAGTTAACCCTGATCAAATCAAAGTGATCGCTTCAATACCCGAAGTGCTCAACAGCAAAAACCAGGTCCAGAAATTGACGGATCGGATAGCTTCCCTCTCCCGTTTCATCTCTCGATCCTCAGATTGATGCCACAAATTCTTCAACGTCCTGAGGAAAGACAACGGATTTCACTGGAACGAAGAATGTGTCAAATCCTTGCAACAACTAAAAGCGTACCTATCATCGCCACCACTACTATCAAAGGCGAAACCGGGCGAACACTTACTGACATACCTGGCCGTATCGGAAGTTGTAGTTAGCGCAGTGTTGGTCCGTGAAGTAAAAGGTATGCAATCACCCATCTATTACATCAACAAAACCCTAGTGGACGCCAAAACACGGTATCCACACCTCGAAAATTTGGCTCTGGCACTGATCACGGCTTCGAGGAAGCTGAGACCCTATTTCCAATGCCACCCCATTAAAGTAGTGACCATGTTCCCCTTGAGGAGCATCATGCACAAGCCCGAGCTATCGGGCCGGCTCGTTGGATGGGCCATAGAGCTTAGCGATCATGATATCACATTATTCGTAGAACCGCCATCAAGTCACAAGTCCTCGTCGATTTCGTGGCCGACTTCGGCGCTAATATATTACCGAAGGTGTAAAAAGAAGCCATGCATTCCACCTCAACTACCGACCTCTGGACCCTCTATACGGATGGGGTCGCAAATGCCTCGGGATTGGGGATGGGACTCGTCTTTGAAGTCCCTATGGGAGAAACCATTCACCAGTCCATACGACGCCCCAAGATGACTAATAATGAGGCAGAATACGAAGCCGTTATTGCTGGTATAATGTTAGCCGCCAGGTATGGGGCTCGCCGGCTCGTCTTGCACTGCGACTCACAACTTGTGGTAAATCAAGTCACCCGGCTTATCAAATCAAGGAATAAAGGTTGCAGAAATGTCAAACGGAAATCCACAAGTTGATGGCGCAGCTCAACGAATGCCGCTTCGAACAAATTCCTAGAGCACGCAATGCAGAAGTGGACGCTTGGCTAAGCTGGCTGTGGCCACCACAAGTCTAAGTAAAAAGAGCATCGTCACTCTCCTTCACTCGGCAATCGATCACACTAAGGTACTCTCCCTATATCTAACTTGGGACTGGCGCAACCAATTTCTATCATATTTACAAGACGGAGCATTACCGCCTAACAAAAAGGAAGAAAAGAAGCTTCGTATGCAGGCAGCAAGGTACTGCATAGTAAATAACGACCTCTACAAGAGGACTTTTGGAGGGAGGACCCCTGGCCAAGTACCTGCGCCCCAATAAGACAACACCGATACTGAAGGAAGTCCACGAAGGCCATTGCGGGGACCACACGGGCAATCGAGCACTTGTACATTGCCTGTTGTGAGCTGGATATTACTGGCCTACCATGAAATAAGATGATGCGGAGTACGTCCGCCGATGCGAAAAATGTCAAAAGTTCGCCCCCTTGATACACCATCCAGAGGAACCCCTCCATTCAGTCACTTCGCCATGGCCCTTCATCAAGTGGGGAATGGATATAATCGGACCACTACCCGCCGGATGAGGAAAGGTACGTTTTTTATTAGATTTAACTGACTATTTCTCCAAGTGGGTGGAATTGGGTGCCTATGCCCGGATTCGCGAGCAAGAGGTCATCGCCTTCAACTGGAAAAATATCATATGCCACTTCTGCATCCCCAAAGAAATCACCAGTGACAATGGGCGACAGTTCATCGGGCAGAAAATAACCGGCTTCTTCGACAAATGGCGTATTAAAAGAATACTATCAACACCATACCACCCTGCCGCCAACGGTCAGGCAGAGTCATCCAACAAAACCATATTTAGTATATTAAAAAAGAAGCTCGAAGACGCCAAATGATTGTGGCCCGAGCTACTGCCAGAGATGCTATGGGCACACAGAACCACCCCCAAGTCCTCCACAGGAGAAACGCCTTACTCGTTGGTCTACGAGACTGATGCCATCATACTAGTCGAGTTTGGCGATCCGAGTCTAAGATACTCGCACACATACGGAGCGGAGAATGATACGAATCGACTCCAAGACCTTGATGAAGCCGAAGAAAGAAGAGAGATGGCACACATTAGGCTGGTGGCCCAGAAACAGCAGATTGAAAGATACTACAATAAGAAAGCAAAAATTCGACCGCTGAAAGTAGGCGACTACGTGCTAAAGGACAAGACACTAGCATCTAAAGACCCTAGCGAAGGAAAATTGGGGACCAATTGGGACGGGCTCTATAATATCACCGCAACAGCGGACAAGGGTTCATTCCGACTAGAGACCATGGATGGGAAAACACTCCAAAACAACTGGAACATCTCCCACCTCAAGTATATCCATATCTAAAAGCGTATCCCCTGAGTCGTACTCTTTTTTCCCTATCCGAGTTTTGTCCCAATCGGGTTTTCTTAGAGAGTTTGTTAACGAGGCGACGAAGGAGATGCTCAAAAATGCTTATGAGGCTAATCTGATACACCAATCGTTCTGCCAATCTGCACCAATAGCGTATTACAAGGACTAAGGCTACGACCATCTTCAATATATGAAAGGCTACGACCATCTCCAATATATGAAAGGCTACGACCATCTCCAATGTATGAAATGTTATGGACATCTCCAATGTATGAAAGGCTACGGCATATCTAATGTATGAAAGGCTACGACCATCTCCAATGTATGAATGGCTACCGCCATCTCCAATGTATGAAAGGCTACGGCCATCTCCAATGTATGAAAGGCTACGACCATCCATAAACGCTTGAAAGTCCGAGGCCACTAACAACGTATAGAGAGGCTACGACCATCCATAAACGCTTGAAAGGCTAATGCCACTAACAGGGTATAGAGATGCTACAGCCATCCGTAAATGCTTAAATGGCTAAGGCTACTAACAACATATAAAGAGGCTGCAGCCACCCATAAATGCATAAAAGACTAAGGCTACCAACAGCGTATAAATAAGCTACAGCCATCTACAAACGCATATAAGGCTAAGGCCACCCACAGCACACGAAGAGGCTATAGCCACCCCTAAGCGCGCAAAAGGCTAAGGCCATCCATATTATATTAATTGCATTACAGTCGTCCATAATGCGTAAAAAGCCAAGGCCAATGCCAGAACAACCATTCTCAACTCGACCCGATACGATCGGAGCCGAGGGAAAGACAACAGCCGCTCTAAAACAAACAAGAAGCTAAGGCCAGATCGACTCAGCCTAACTACAACAAGTTAACTCGATAAAAATTGACACCACGCAATGAGTATACAAGAAAAAAGTATGAAAAGAAGACGTAAATGCAACAGTATGTATGTACGATTTCTATTTACTCCAAAAATGTTTCATGTACAAATCATTTACAATAATCACGTCCCCCGACTACAAAATCAAAATAAAAACAAAGACTAACTACCGCCCTGACCTTCGCCACCCCCGGCGCACCAGCCGTGCCGTCACCGTGGTCATTGCCGCCCTCGATCCGGAACATCAAAGAAATCTAGGACCCCGTGCCCAACTAATCCACATCCGCAAAGGTATATCCTGCTGGGCCCGAGGAATCAGGGTTATACCCATAAGCTTCTCGTGCGACCCTAACCAGATGGTGCTGGTCTTTGACTTCTATCTCAGTGGCCCTACCAACGGCCCGCAGTTCCTCAAAAACTATCCGCCTAGCCTCGGCGTACACCCATATATCATGCGCTTCACAGGATACGTCGTCAACAGGACCAGTCGATGTCACCTGCTGAAGAGCGTCAACTTCCGTCGCTTTGGCCCTAGGCTCGGCAGTTAAGGCGTCAACTCTGGCATGCAATTCAGCTTCCTTCGCCATCGCCACACGGGCCAATCTCTAACTCTTCCTCCTTCTGCCGAAGAAGATTCTCCAGCTCGGTATTTCGAGCCACAGCAGCCATTAAGTCCTCATCTACCCGTTCAAATTGAGCCGTTCGCTGTTGCAGTTGACTCTCCGCATGCTCCAACCCCTCGCGAAATACTTGAAACTATAGGTCCTGGGCATAAAGTTCCGCCAGCATTTTGTGCTTGCTACAGACCTCCCTGTATTTCTTCATCGCCTTCCTAAGGACAACATTCTTTCTCCAATCAAGCTGGCCCCTCTACATTTCCAAAATAAGGGTCTAAAAGAAAAAGGAGAAAAGAAAAAAAAAACCCAAGTCAGAACAAGCCTCAAGGCTTATAGTAAAACAACGAAAAAAAATGACAAAGCTTACCTGCAAAGCTGCGCCAGCGACTCGGCGGGATAAGTCTCTTTTGCTTACATCTTTTAAGGTCTTAGTCTTAGCAGCTGTGCACAGTAAGGCCATGTCCGCTGCGGGCTGCTCACTGTCCAACAACAGATTATATCCCGTTGGGATCATGAGTTGACCGTTAGGCCCCGTCATCGCCATATCCACCCGAGCATAATCCTCTTGCGGTACATAGCTCGCCCAAAATCTGCTCCTTCCTCGCCAACAGCCGCCTTAGCGACGACCGGTATATCGCCTCCTTCGACTTGAGGGGAAGTAGTATCGACTACGACTTCCCTTAGAAAGGCCGCCCTTTCATGGCGAATGACATCACCCATGAAGACCGGCCTTGACTCAGGATGGTGGGTAATTGCCTTTCTGCGCTCCACGGATATGCCTTTTCCAAGAAGCAATCAGTGCTTTTTCCGCTCCGGCGGCTCGTCACCTTTGGAAGCCTCCTCTTCGGCAGGAGGAGATAGAGGCGAAGGGTTCTTCTCATTCGTCGGTACAATTACCGACTCGACTACGGAATGAGTAGTCTCAGGAGCGTCCTTAACAGATGGCTCCCAAATTGCATCCCCACCCTCGGAATGAACGACATCAGAAACATCTTCACTGGATGCCTCCACAACCTCACGCTCGCCTTCAGGTCGAGTAACCTCAGGAACGTCCCCATCTATACGCTCCTGAACTACATGCTCAAAGTCAGAGTCCGCCGACGGGGAAGTAGCAGCACGACGTCTTCTCCTCCTTCAGGGGAAACTCCGGGCTGCCAACACATTAACCAAGGAAAAATACTTCAAAAAGTGTGATACCAAAGAATAGAATCTCCAAACCAAAAACTGACGCAATACCTGGAAGACCATACTTCATGGTAAACGCCACTTACGTCCTGCATTCTTCGGTGAGTGGGATCAGTCTCCCCACCCACGCCCTAATGTCCGGCAAGGATCGGGGCGTGGACGCCTTGGCTGCAGACATATAAAAAAATAAGAGAGGTTATAAAGGTTGAGTAGGCGTAAATGATTAAAAACGTGAGTGCATGAAACGACGCTTACATTCGGGGTTCCAAACTTCAGGGAATCCTTCAGGGTCCGCCACTAAATCCGAGGTTCGGACAAAGAAAAACTTCAACAAATATTGACGGTTGGGCTTGTCTTCCATTTCGACAACCAAACCCGTTCGTTCAACGATTCTTCAACTGCAACATCATCCCCCCTCATAAATCCTGAACTGAACAATTGCAGCAGATGGTGTATTGCGACGTCGAGTATGGCCCTCTCAGCATGAGTCGTCAATATACGACATATCTTCCATGTGTAGGGAGTAATTTAGGCCGGACATACATTGTAGAATCTACAAAGCTCTTCCGCCAATAGGTATATGGGGAGACCACAACCAATT
Source organism: Nicotiana noctiflora (assembly GCA_032618575.1). Classification (NCBI taxonomy): domain Eukaryota; kingdom Viridiplantae; phylum Streptophyta; class Magnoliopsida; order Solanales; family Solanaceae; genus Nicotiana; species Nicotiana noctiflora. The sequence goes on from JASVEL010012862.1 coordinate 405,424, forward strand.
ATGAAGGGGTATTCATAAAAAGCACAGAACCCCGGTTTGTGTACATTGGCAAAATCTGCCCTGGCCACTTCCAAGATCACCGTGTCCGGAATCTGGCAAGAGATACGCAAGTCATCCAGTTGCGACTCACATAACTTGGAATTCTCCCACGCACGAGCTATACACCTTGAGGGAAAATCAACACATTGTCTATTGAAAGAGGGATAAGAGGCCTTCGGGCCTTTTTCCCACCCCTCGAAGACAGAGGAACTCTAGAAGTAGTCTCATCCCCATTCCTTCACATCGCCGACCACCCTTCGCCATAATCTGTCTTTGACTAAAGAATGGATATGTCAACAAGCTGGTAAAGCTATAAAGCAAACTCTAAAAATCAAATGCAAAGTTACTAAAGGTCCCTGTGAAAAGAACAAGGATACGAAGAACTTTTTCTTGAAGAAGTCTAAAAGATAGAAAAACTTGAAACCTCTTCCTATTTATAGTACCCTGATACACGGGATTCGAAGAGGTGAGTGTTAGAGAAAAGGGTGGGAAACTGAAACATCAAATCGCCTCCTGACCTGCCTTGGAAGAAGTTGTAATTATGACATATGCCGCGAGTGACGTCAGTTCAAAAAGCAAGCCACGTGCCAATATATGGACGACGCCACGACGAATCGATTTTTCAACCTATTGCAGACGTATATCGAATACATCTCCAACAAGTGGAGTGACTAACTGTATGGGGCCGAATCCAATATAACTAATAAGGCCCGAGTACGTCTTCCCCCACGCCTACGCCCGATAAAGGCCAAGCATACCTCCCCCACGCCGACACCGCGTCGAGTGCACGTCTTTAACAACGAAGGCGTAGCGTCGACTCGCATATACAGACGCTCCTTCCCTCCTCCTTTTTATATTTTTAGGACGTCAGCAGTCCTTAAACGAATTATGTCTTTAGTAAGAAAACATTTCCTCTATATAAAGAGGGGTTTTCTTATTGTAAGGACAAGTCTTATTTCTTAATAATACAACTTCTGATTATTCTCTCTCTATTATTCTCTCTCTTTATCCTCCCAGTGATAATCATTGTAGTTCACATAATTTCGTCATTTTTGCTAAGACTTGCAATATAAACGATATAGGTCTATCTTCGGAGTTTATTATAGTTGATTGTGATTTACCCCTTTCTCACAATTTTTGATTGTTCATAACTTATAAAGTAATCGATAACTTTTGAGTCAAACAACATGGTTAGCCCCTGATCCTTTGATATACCTGTCAAGCACGAATATCTCCTACCCACCGAACCTTTTTTTTAGTGTGTCTTAAGCACAATTTCATACTTTCTCCGTTTACTTTTACCTTTCCACTATAAAATATATATTTTCACTTTTACTTATCTACTATACTAAAACAAGAGAAAGACAATCTTTTTTTTCTTCATATTTTACCCTTATCATTAATTACTTATTCTAAAATTATTTCCCAAGACTTTTGAAATGCTATAATTATTAGAATATGGCAAAATACATACTATAATAATTTGTTTTAAGGGACGTGAAAGTCCAAAGTGGACAAGTAAAAATGAACCAAGGGAGTATGTAAGAGGTTTTGCACAGTTTAGTCAACAACAATAACAACCCGATAAAGTCTTACAAGTGCGGGGTCTGAAAAATAATGCGTACGCAAACCTTACCCCTAACCGATAGAGTAGAGAGTTTGTTTTCGATAAACCCAGACACCCAATTTAGCCTCGAGATCAAGGGCAAAATATGTAATTTGCCTAAAAATATATGATATTGTTGCTTTTTTTTTTCCTTGAGTTGTTAATTCTGTGTGTTTTGTAGTGGGTGGGTATATTGTCTCGATAAAGAAGGAGAAGTACAAATTGACAAAGGCGTCTGCATGTGGTTATGGTAAGTGTGTAAGAGAGAGTCCATCGTTTCCCTCGAAGACTGCCAATCTAACCTAATGCCAAAGGAAAAGGAATCCATTTTTTGGGTAAAAGGGATTTATGATAACCCGTTGACCGGTCAAACTTTGTTCTATTCTCTGACCTGCTTCTCCCCCTTATTTGATTCCATTGCCATCTATTAAT